>CM060924.1:16564488-17168125 GCA_030737875.1 Allium sativum
ATCTTTTTACTCCACTATTTGACATATTACATTTCATTCATACAACTCTGTCACTCACTCTATACAACTGCACATACAAACACTTTCATACATTGACATTTTTTTTCTACTGTCTTCTATCGTCCATCTTCTGTCTTCACAACCTTCAGTCAAATCCTGACTTCATACCTGTCACAAAAAGAACACACAGTAGACTGCAACAAAAATAAAATAAAATAAAAGCAAATAAAAATTTATTTTTAAAAATTTTATTTGCCTCAGAATTACAGTGTGTTTCTCATCATTTTTCTAGACTTTGTCTGATATGCAGGGACAGAAAAACTCGTCTGGATGACTGCATATACACACGTGTATACACGTGTGCACTGCCACGCCAATCCAGTGTCGTGACTGAGGAGTAGCCATAAAGACTGTCTCGACTCAGCGCACATATAAAAATAATTCAATGAAAAATCAATAAAAACTCGAAGTGGTCGAGATAGCTCAGCACAAAGTCAAGGCAACATATTTGGATAATTTTTCAAAAATGGTCAAGCAACAATACAAGACACAGCAACACAGACATGATATTGGTGCACACAACCAGGTTTCAAATACAAGGTTCAAAGCAGTACTCGAGCAGAGTAAAATACAACTAGGAGGTCAAGCAAGGTACAAGTCAACATAATAGTCACAGGAACGCAAAACAAACACACATGCACAAACACTCAGGGTAATACAAACAAGGACATAGAAGCCCAAAGCGACAACATGCAAGATTAAAGTACAGTACCCATTTTGATCAACAGAAGTGAACAAGAGCAAATTGCTCAAGCAAAAATACTCAAAGTACTAAACAGTTTCAATTACAATGGGGAGGCAATGCAACAGCCAAGTGAACATGAAGGTAAATACAAGTATTGCTCAAGAGGACAGATGGAATCAAGTAGCATAGTGAACACAGCATTGTACATGCGTGTACACAGGGTCAACATGGTACAGCATATCAAACAAAAGTGGCAGTATCCAATCTCAGGAGCAAGCGAGATTTTACACAAGTTCTAGTTCAAACCTAACTAGTGTTTATGGGTGTACTACAAAACAGGATGAAGCAGTATGTAAGCATGAACAGGTCAAGTTCAAACAGCAAGACAGAATGGTGCAAACTGCATGACACAGATACAAATAAGTGGATAGTGAAACAATATCTGTTCTTATCAAAGTAAGTCATGCAAGGTGTCAAAGATTTGATGAACCAGAAATCAAGGAATCAGTTGAGAGCAATCAAGTTTAGTATCAGTTTAAATTTGTTGAAAAATCAGTGATATAATCAATGATGCAAGTTTAGCAAGGTCAAGTGTTATCTCTATCAAAAGCAATATTAAATGTTCAGAAATAATCAAGAAAAACATCTGTACAACATCATCTATGATGCACACGGCAAAGAAGGAGGTAACAGTTCAATTCAAAAGTCCAGAAATCACAATGCAAGTTACTCCACAAAGTTTGAAATTTTCAAACTTAATAAATTTCCAAACAAATCAGGATATTAAATTTGTTCAAAGGTAGACCGAGTGTAGCATCAGTATAAAGTTATCTTCATTCCAGAAATTAAGGAACAAAAGCCAAAATAAATCAAAGATCATTTCTAAAAAATCTCACGCAAGTTTTTCAAAAAGACTGAAGATTTCAAACTAGATTTAAAGTCCAGAACTTATCCCACAAATTGGTACCGAGATTAAAGAAATATACTTCCTGGCCCCAAATAAAAATAAACAGATCAATTCAGAGCAATCGCAATATTATAGCCAAGTCTCAAGGACGAAATCAGAGCAGAATTCTAGGGATTTTAACCCTATATATATCACACAATCGTCATCGGCACAAATCATCCAAGTTCAAGCACAATCAAAGAAGAACTCGAAATAAAAATCATACCTGAGAACAAGTGAGTAACTTGGATTCAAGTCGAAGCATTTGAAAGCAACGATCGAAGCCGCGCATCAAAGCATCGCATATCCATCACTCGAGCGCAGAGAATTAGGGAAGATTGAAGAAAACCCTAGTTGCTCTAAGCCGCCATATTCATTTCCATGAAGGGACAAAGGAGGCTAGGGTTAAAAAGAATAAATCGGTGAAGTGATAAAAGGGGAGCCGCCTTTTTATGTTAAAAGGGGATAACCCTAAATAAGTTAAAACCTAGGGTTTTTATTTTCCTTTTATTTTTTTTGTTTTGTTTTAAAAATTTTCTTTTATTCCTTAAAGTCAATAACTACTAGTGTGAGTAGTTTGAAAATCACAACATAAGTGGTCGTGTTGTGTCAAGGTCTTGAGCGTAGGGTTTTAACAGTCGGGAGCGAAGGTCGCAAGTTTACAAGAGTCTGTAAGCGAAGAGATTGTTTAAAAATTCCTAGTAGAAACCTTGAATGCAGCAGTAGGCATAGTTTTTGCCGAAGCTGGGTATTTTCTGTGTGTGCTCTTTTTATTTCTACAATTATTTTAAATATACTTAATTTTCAATAAACCCTATTCACCCCCCCCCCCCCTCTAGGGTTAATTTAGATCCTACAAATATATATATATATATATATTAATGGTTTGAATAGAACGCGCCGCGCCGCGACCGTTCGCAAATTTCGACCATTAACATCGAATTGATGTTATGGGAGATCCGACCATCGGATTCTTCTAAATCTGGAACCGTTGGTTCGTATCGAAAAGAGCTTTCTAGCGAATATAAGAAATTTGAAATCTAACGGTTGGATTTGGAATTATGTCCAAATCAAATTTGGAAAAGGTCGTTGTAAGTCCAGTTCGACGACCGTTTATGGAAATCGACTGTAAGTGCCTAAATAAAATTATTAAAAATATTAATAATTTATGTAAAATTATAATAAATGATTTGGGAAGAATTGGGATGAAAAACTCAATATTTGAAAAGATAAAAATAGATTTTTATTGAATTGAACTAGTTATTAATGAGAATTATAATCCAATTATTTTTAAATAAATAAATGGGATTGAGAAGGGGTTTTAAAATAACCAGAATAACCAATATATGAATTGGAAAGGATTTGAAAGGAAATCAAATTCAGAATATTTCGATATTGGATTTCGTGATTATACGGATATTGGTATGGAAATTTGAAAGACATATTTTATATCATTATTTCCAATATGATATTTGTTGGTTTCAGAATTCGATATTGAATATAAGCCGATATAATTTCTATTCAGAGCCTTATATTTAATATCGAATTGGATTTTGGGTTTGTCGTGAACGGTGTCTTCACTAACACTGTTCTTAAACCCAATGGGGTTGAGAAAATTAGGAACTAACTGGAGATTAGTTAAGTCGGATGGTTTCCTGGATATTGATCTGATGTTGGTTTCGGCCTTAGGGATTAATACTTAGGGAATTGTTTTCTTACTAATTCACGGTTAGAGATTAATGGAATGTGATTTTGGGTTTATCGTGAGCTGTGTTTTAAATGACATTAGTTCTTGAACCCAGTTAAAGATAAGATTAATTTCTTAACTTTGAAAAGTCATTAAGTAATGATTTTTGAGATTAAAACTGAATTAGAGTTTTAATGAATATTTAATTAGATTGAAATGATCGAGAATGGAGTATCACCAGTTTTCCTCCAAAGCGATAGTTAAATCTTTAATTAGATTTGAACGTGAAATGGTAATTAACTTTACCGATAACACTGTGGTGTTAGATATGAAGTATTACCAGTTTTTCTTCTTGGGATGAATAGGTTGGGATTGGGAAATAAAATAAATGATTACTTCGGTAAGGATCGCTAATCCCGACTAGTTTGGAAAACCTTAAAATGGTTTGAAATGATATCCAAAGGAAGATTAAAGAATAAATTTAAAAGAATTTATCTTTGATAAAATGAATGGGAACCTTTCCCAAAGAATAAGAATATTTGAATAAAAGAATATTCTGGGTTGGAATGAGGTGTATGGTGTGTTTGTGTAACACTTGTTTATTATATACGCGAGTTATTCGGAAAGGTCGGGTTTATACCCATTCTGAATAACTGATTCGACGATAAGTCGACGATGAAGATGGTGGCTGAAGACCGGAGGTCTTTACATCGTTTGGATAATTACTGATGATCTTGATTGGGCTGTACATCCAAGAGGAGGGAATCAGTTGGTGATCGTCCAGACGTACTTGGAGATCGATGGATATGCGATGAATAAGGTTGCTCCAGTTTCGTTCAGACCCAGAACGGACTTGTAAATGGATGTGTGTCTGACGTTGTAGATAGACAACGTGGCATGCGGAGATGCAGTGATCAGGGATTTGGTTGAAAAGCAGAGTCTTGTGGTTGATGATCAAAGCACGACTTTAACATAGCTAGCTTTGTGTACAGCATTGATTCGCGAGCCTCACACCCCGGTATGAACCAAAAACGGGAGAGGACTTAAGGGAGGATATGCGTTTTCTTCTAGCTAGGAGTGGTGTCAGCATTTGCAAGCCCTGGCATTTTACTTACGTGGATGATGGATATGAGGCGCCTCGGTTAGATCGGACGATCTGGGTCAGATGGTTTGGTCGGATATGACCAACTTACGCCCCATGGGGCGGCGAAACGCAGTGTTCAGGCATTTTAATCCACATCGAGTGGACCGACCCTGTTGCTCCAAGGGCCCACCTGAATCTGGGTCCTAAAGAGCAGGCTAGAGCGTCTCGAAGCGGTGAGGACGATCCCCTGCCTTGGTTCATAGATGGAAATCCAAATTTCAGTACGACCTTTTACGGGTTTAGTTGTATAACATTGGCGACATAATGGCATGGGACGCTAATGCCGTCTATGATTGATACATTTATATTTGAAGTTGTTTTCATACACTTTACACTATAATAGTGTCAAAATGATTTGTTTTAAATGTATCAAGCATTATTTGGCTATTATAAGGTAAATGCCTATCCTCTGGCTTGCGTTGCAATGTGTGATGGGACCTGGGTCTTATAATAGCTTCAATTTCTTTATTTAGCATTGCACTGTTGGTTATATGCACTGGTATCCTTGGGAGAAAACCTGTTCCATGTTATACGGCGTGGTCCCTTGATTTACCTAACTTTAAAATAAAGATTAATAACTGTTTTAGTTCTCACACCAGTCACAAGACTGACCTGGAGTTTACTGTTTTAACCTAAACTCTGGGTGCCCCTATTTTCCGTACGGGCAGCTAGTAGTTGGGTTTTGCAGATTTATATTCACAGGATCCTGATTTACAACTAGAATGATATTCGGAAAGCTCTGTATCCGTATATTTTATTCAGTTGTGCTTTGTATTATTTTCCGTTGTTGTAATGTATTTAAATCTCTGTTATTTGACAAATGTACAATACCTGTTCATACTCTGTATATTCTTGTATTCTGATGTAAATTGTTGTAATAAGAAATGAAATGTTCTTTTGTTTGTGTTCTGATTTGTCTTGTCCTCAAAGCAATCCGTGCTTCCCTTCACGGGGAGGTTCGGGTCGTGTCAGTCTTACTAAGAGCACTCATTTCATTCCAGTTAAGAGTAAAAGGATGGCAGCAATTTACATTCGTGAGATAGTCCGTCTTCATGGAGTACCTTCCAGCATCGTAAGCGATCGTGACCCCATCTTCACCAGTGAATTTCGGAGGAGCTTGAAAGAATCATTAGGTACACAGTTGTGTTTGAGCATCACTTATCATCCACAGACCGATGGACAGACGGAAAGGGTGAACAAGATTCTTGAGGATCTTTTAAGGCTGTGTATCCTAGACTTCGGAGGGACTTGGGAAAAGCATCTTCCTTTAGTAGAGTTCACCTACAACAACAGTTATCAAGCTAGTATAGGCATGGCACCCTTCGAATCATTGTACGGACGACCCTGTAGGTCACCAACTTGTTGGTGGGAATCTACAGAAAGGCTATTACGTGGACCAGATATGGTTAGAGAAACGTCCAAGAAGATTGATCTTATTAGGCGGCGAATGAAGACTGCTCAAGATAGGCAGAAATCCTACGCTGATAAGAGAAGGTCTAACATTGAATTTGAAGTAAGAGACATGGTTTTCATTAAGGTGTTACCTTTGAGGAATGTGGTTTGTTTCTGATTTGTAGGGATATTGGCGCCAAGAATTGTGGGGACATTTCCCATAATAGAATAGATCGACCAAATGGCCTATAGAGTAAAGCTACCAGAGAGATTATCCGACATTCATGATGTTTTCCATGTTTCTCATTTGCGGAAGTGCTTGCATGATACCGTAGAAGTAGTTGAGCCGAGTATATTAGAGGAAGTAGAGGTGGAATGGGAGGCGACAGTCAAACGAGCCCCTACTCGTATTCTTGGATCAAAAGTTAAGAAACTACCCAATAGAGAAGTCAAGTTGGGGAAAGTTCAGTGGGTACATAACCCAGAGGATGCGACTTGGAAGACCAAAGAGAAGATTCGTGCTTCATACCCTTTTCTTTTCGAGGGTATGATCTTAACTTCCTTTCCAAAGCTTTTCTTTATGCTTGTTTCTATCATTTAAGTATGTCCTATCGATCGAATCTTCGACCTTTTGGTAGGAATCCCATGGATGTAAACATGTGTTTGAGACATATTATGTTTTATGGATGCAAGTGTTTGCTAGTGGTTGCCTGTGGATGCATATACACATACGTTAGGCACTAGATCGGCTCAATCACTCTCATACTGCATACGGATGTGTGTGCATTTTTCTTCTTTTAATGGATGGAAATGGATGTATCATCATATGGATGTTGCTTTTGGACGGATGATTGTGTACACATATAGAACTTACATGTCATAATAGAATTGTTGCATACATGTTGGATTCATGGAACTAACATACATTGCATTAAGGAGATCGACTAAATCAGTAGATTGCCTGATCTTTGCATTAGAATAAGGACATATACACAAAACTTTGCATATGTTCATGTAAGCATTAGAAGTCCTTAAGGACAATGGATGCCTGTGATTGGTGGATGGGTGATGGATGGTAGGATATACATTCTTCTTAACTTGGAGATTTCGAGGACGAAATCCTTTGAGTAGAGGAGAATGTAACACCTCGTAATTTTAACAACACTAAAGAGGACAAATTAAATAATAATTAATTTAATATTCAGAATTAATGGAAATGGACTGCCCCATTGTGTGCGTCTCGGAATTCTGGTCAAGATAGACACCTGGTTTGCGTAAAACGGACACTGTATGAAGAAGTTATGAAGGTTTAAAGTCTGTATACGCGTAAGAGAATTATATATACGTATTTAATTCGGAAAATCACAATCCAGTATGAAAATCAAATTTTCGTGGGCAGCAAATTTCCCACCCAGGGGTGTCGACCCATTGGTCGACCCCCATGCGGCAGATCTGGGCAGTTAGGGTGTTGGGGGTTCGGCTATAAATATGGTCTCATTTCTCTAGTTTTCTCACACTGAAATAATGGAGAACTAGATGATGCCTCTGCCCAGATCAAATCCAGTCTCCTTCTTCTTCAGCAATCAAGTCATTCAAGTTTAAATCTAATATCTGTAATCTTTCTTTCTAGATCCAAACACTGTGAGTCCATGTTAATTTTAGATCTGAATAATTGAAAGTAAAACTTGATATGACATTAACTTGGATCTATGCCTATGACCATTCGAATCAAATCAGATCTGCTATAACCTATGTATCTATGATGTTATGACATGATTATGACTTAGATCTAAACCTTCACCTATTTATCATGTCAGATCTGCCATTGTTTCACTGTTTAGATCACCTTATACTTGTCCCTATCATGTTTGTGGTAAAATTGGATATGTTATTAGTTGGATATCTAAACCATTGTTTAGATCTTATCATGCCTGTTATGACATCCCTATTACGTTAGAATCAGTTATATTATCATATGTTCATCAGATCTGTTCCTATGTGCCTATCTTGTCATTATGCCACTACATGTTTATGCAATTATATGTCAACCTTGTTAGTATGATCATCTCTGTCCTTTTCCCTCTATTTTTTCCCTCAGGCTACCTTCGAGCCTAGGCATGCCGCTGAAATATGTGAATACGTTAGATTGGGAACGAGGGGAAAACATTGAAATTGGGCATAACTTGTAATTGGGAATTTGGTCATAACCTGAATAAAATGTATGAATATGAATTTTGGGCATATGGTTCATTATGAACATAACTTGGGAGAGGGGCATGAAAACCTATAACGACATAGGTAAAATTGGTTAATAATTGAAATGCCTAGGATTACAGTAATTAGAAACTACAACTGCGCCTAGACACAAGGTTAGGTTACACTTATGGTGGAAGTCTTCCTAGAACCGCCTGGCATATCCAGCGACCACAAGTGGTGAAGCTAATGTGAGGGGTCTAGGTGCACAAACACGAGATGTGCTAAGACACGAGTTTAAGCCCGACTTGTGGAAGAAGTCTGCCCGGAACCGCCCGACATCTCAGCATCCACAAGTGGTAAGCTTAACGTGGGAGGTCTAGCACATTATAACCATAAATGGACATGGTAATGAATTGGAATACTTAACCTAGTTGAATCCATAGGGATTGTATGAACATCAACTTGAATAGGGGATAAATAAACTTGTTTGAACAGTGGATGGGTTAAGTAAATCTAGGGTGGGTGGGTAATATTTATATATAGGCCCACAAACTTAACCTGATGGGGTTATGTAATTAAAGACACCGATAGGTAAGCATAACCTATGGAAATCCTAGTGGGGATACAAGACAAAGGGGAGAGCTTGTATCATCTTGTGTGTAGGACCCGTTTCAGTCAATAGCCTAGATATAGGTTTCAAACGAGTACTCCGAGCTAGGTCGGAGTCGGTGCACGCTTAATAGGCTGATTGTAAGAGATCCAAACATGGAGGATGGTGTGGGCGGCACAAACCGACCGGGGTCATGTGCGTGCATGGCCCGGGCAGAGGGGGGACAAGATGACCGTGACACCAGATATGGTTGTGCACATCCGAAAAATGAAGGGTTGCCACTTTAGAGAGTGATACACCCTACTGTGGGCCAGCACATGGTATCTATGGAGTAGGGAGCCGATCGATTGGGGTAATAATTATGGTACATCTAGACGTATGCCTAAGTCTACCATCTGGTAGTTGTTAGGATCATCTCATTATGGTTATACTAGTATCGGTGCAGAGTAATCCTTAGAGAAGTGTATACACTCTATCATGTTTACCTGGTTATACTTGCCATTTATGATGTTGTCTTTCTCGTCCACTTTATATGCCTGTCATGATACTTTTACTTATTTATTTACTAAAAGTAACTGGGCTCGCCAGACTTTATGTCTGACCCTCTTTGTTTCCTTTTCTTTCTTCCATCCCCACCTCCGATTCTCAGGGTGGGAATACTCAAGCTTGATCAGGATTCTGCTATCATTTTGCTGAAGCTGCTTAGATGTATTGCTCAAGCTCTTATCTTTGCTACTATGGCTATGTTTTTATTTGGGGATTATGCTTCTTTTATTTTTGTACTCTGATGTTTTAAGTACAAGATAGTAATTTTAATGATGTACTGGTTTTATGTATTTCAGACATATGATATTTTGAACCACGATGCTTTACGATTAATAAAGTTTTTAATTCTGTTGCTATTTTATAACTGTCTTGTAATGTTTTTGTTTCTTTTTACCTATAACACTTCACGAAACTTAATGCATTCTCTTAATGAGTGACATTAATGCACATGGGGTGTCACAAGATACACTTTCACACAAAACTGCGAGATCCCGCTTTTCTTGAAATCACGATGGAGTTCACGGGCAAGAAGGATATTATCCACGACATATCTTCCTTGTATGATGCACATTGGTTTTGGGAAATCAAATATGTTAAGAATTAAGAATGGCTTGATCTTATAGACCGGGATTTTGGAAAAAAAATCTTATAATAGACATTGCAACAAGCGATTGGTCTGTAATGTGAAATATTGGCATGTTTATTAATTTTGGGGATAAAGGTGAGAAACGTATGATTGCAAACTTTGGATAACTTAGTAGAGTTCAGAATATCGTTCATTGCAGAAAGCAATTAATTATTCAAGGCATCCCAGTGAAGCTTGTAGAACTTCGAATTCATGCCAAACGGACTAGGGCTAGAGTCATCGTGGATGGAAAAAACAGCACTTCTGACCTCTGTCATAGTAATTTCATGCAGCAAGAAAGCGTAATCTTGTTAATTGATTGAGTGTAAGGTATGGAAGTATGGGAAGTCGATGTTGGTTTCATCATTGAACAAAGATGAGTAGTAACCAATTGCCTCCTGCTCTATATCAGAATCTTTATACAACAACTAGCAATCAGAGTCTATAAAACCCCAGATGTTGTTACAAAACTGGCGAGTTGTCATCTTGGAATAAAAAACTTGAAATTTGTATCACCCTATTGAAGCCAAGCCACTTTTTCCTTTTTCCTAGGCCCTTCAAACTTCAAACTCTATTGGACCTGAAATTGGTGCTTTGCAATAAGCATATCATCATATAAACTGAGGTTTGTGGGATCTTGGTCTGATGCTAATTCAAGAAAATGGAGGTGATATTCCTTTTGCTATAGCAGGTCCTCCGTTGTATTCCTAGTTTCATTCCAAGTTTTTATTCATTCTTGCATGCTTGAATTTTCTGTTGAAACTGATAGCTGGGGAAACCTCAGGTGACAACCTTCAAACCACGATCAATGCATGCTTCATAACCATCTTCCTGATGCCAGTCATTACAGTATTTGAATATGTATCCTTGATAATTGTTAATGGGAGTTAAATCTACTAACAAAGGATATGGTCACTGGTCAATTGAGAAAGTGATTAGGCTTTCAAATTCAGAAATTTGTGAATAAAAGTTGAGGTAACCAAAATCCAGTCAATATATGTGCCTGTGCTCCTCCTCCTCCATGTATGTTGAAAGCCCAGAGGCTTTATTTATAACAAACCAGCTTGCATCAAAAAGTTCTGAAACTCTTGAATATGTTGGAAGGGAATCGGGAGTCTACCTTTCTTATCCATAGGGGATAAGGCATTGTTTAAGTAACCCATTAATAACCAGTCAGCAATGGAAGGTTCAGCTTGCAAAATGATGTTTCTCCAAAGTATTTTCTGCTTTCTGAAAATATTACTTGCATAAACAACAGTAAAAATTAAGGGCATACCACCAGTGTTTACTACAAAGACAGTGATATGTTGGTGAGAGGAATATAATGGTTGTAACATCCAGACCAAAGTGTCCGATAATTTAAGAATATGCCCTGCACACTCAGTTGTATCATTAGTGACAAAATTCTAGTGAGATGTCGATTTCTTTCCAAAAATATTCAGGTTAGACTTATTTAGTTTGTTCTCAACTATAGTTGGTTTAAATTGTGACGGGAGATTGTACGCATCATTCATATGAGTTGGTGTGTTCATTCCCCTGACATTACACGTGATAATGGTCATTTAATTGAGAAAGAACTTCTCAAATTTCTTTTAGGTGGAGGTAATTTGGTAGGGAATTTTCTGGGTTGGTGCAAGTATGAAGTGTTTTTGGAAATGATACCTGATGCATCTGTTTGTTCTTCTTGTTGAGCAGAATCTTCGGTTATATCATCAACTACATGCTGCATCGCATCTTGATGAAGATCACTAGGTAACTCTATATCTAAGAAGGATAAATCCGGTGCTGCAGCCATGGCATCAACATGGCTCTATTGATCAGTGTTACCAGATAAAGAAGCCTTCTCAGTTGATTTCTTAACCCATTGTGGCTTCATTCTCAATTTATGTGAGGAGGTTCTATGTCCAAACACCTTGCGTTCATCGCATTTAAAAGGTACGTATTCGTATTCAACCGTAACTTCATGCTTTTTACCATTTGGAAGCAGAATGGTGTTGGATCAAGATTAACCCTAGAGGGGGGTGAATAGGGTTTATCACTGTTTTTAACTGAATTAAAAATCTAACGAGATATATAATAATAAACAGATCACAGAATATAACAGAAATACAGAAAATAAATCACACACAGATATACCCAGTTTCGGCAAAACCGTACCTACTGTTGCATTTCTAAGGTTTCTACTAGGTGATATAACAGATCCCGCATACAAGACCATGTACACTTGCAAACCCTGCTCTTATTCTAACCCTACGCTCAAAGCCCTAGACTGGTCTATATCCACTAGACCAGATTTTTCCCTAGTTTTACAGACACTATTAAACTGTCAGTTAATCCCTAACTGATTCCCTAGTATTTTACAGACACTAGAAACAGATCGGTTTGGTTTACAACTCAAAACAATTTAAAAAACAACAACATTTAAAACAAAATAAAAACCCTAGCCTTTATAAAGAAAAAGTTAATCTCCCCTTTTTCTTGGATAGGCCGGCCAACTTTGATTGAATGCACTACTTCACTTTAGCCCGATCTCTTTTGTTACTCTCTGGAAAAACGGCGGCTTCTAGGGTTTCCTTCTGAATAGTGGCAATTGACTTTAGGGTCTTGATTCTCTTTCAATCTAAAGGTCGTCGCTCTGTCGTGTGATGATCTTGAGTTATTCAGTGGCTATCCTCTTCGATCGAAACGTTGATGAGAGTTGATTTGGATCCAAGTAATCTCCTTTTTTCTAGTATGAATTTAATTCGGATTTTTGCTTTTAGCTTGTTCGAACTTGGATTGTTGTTGTTTCGATACTCTTTGCCGATGAGGAATATGGTGTATAATATAGGATTAGAAAAATCCTTTAACACCTCTGATTTCATTAATGTGACTTGATCGATTTTGCTCGTGGTTTCCCTTTTTGCTTTTGCTGATAAATTTGGCCTTTGATGGTTTTGAATTGTTTCCTTGACTGATTTGCTGTGGCTTTCCCCTTTTGGCTTAATCACCTATTGTTGTTGTGTGATTGTTGTGATGAATCTAGACTTGTCTTTCTGCCCCTCGAATAATTCTGGATTTGTTCCTTGCGTGTTTTTAAAACATTGTTTCCTGAATTGAATTTGGTTTTGAAATGTTGCCAAAAATTTCTTCACTGAATTTCTGGAAGTATATTTGAGTACGCCATATATGATTTGCTTAATTCCTGGAAATTGCATAATAGGAAAATTTGAAATACTTGCCGTATATTCCTCTTTATCTTCAATCCCTGATTTCTGAACATGTTTTTAAAAAAAAAACTTGCCAAGGAAAACTTTGATGTTTCTAAAAAAATTAAATGCTTTCTTGCCAAAATATTTTGTTGTCATCTTGGACACACTTGAATTGACTTTGTTACTTGCCATTTTTTGTTGAATGACTATTGCCAAATGTGATATGTGATTTCTCAAAAACTTGCCAAACAACAAATGTTTATAGACTGAAAATACTTCAACTTCTGATTAAATACTTGCTTAGTATTAAACAGAATTCCATTCTTGGCTCCCCTTGATTTACAATCACATGTAATTATGCATGTTCATGCTGATTGTATCATATGCCAAATATATATATATATATATATATATATATGCAATTTCCTGAACATATTTAGGCATTGATTTTGCACTGAATTTTCTGGCTTTGTCAAACACTGATTGAATATTCTGTTTTGAGTGTATGAACCATTTGGTACGCATGCATAATTTCAGAAAGCAATAAAAGATGGTTTCTTGCCTGAAATCAATATACTGATTCTCCAAACTTGTTTGCATGTAGAATTCTTTATGCACTTGTGTTTTGGTCTAAAAACCCTTAACTTAGCATTTTGTACTTGAGCTTGGCTGTTTTGTTATGGCTCAACCACTTTGACCATGACATTGAGTTGAAACATCATTTGCACATGTGTATTTGCCTTGCCACTAACATGTATAAAATGCTGCTTTTGTTGATGCTTGTCTCGGCCCATCCATGTTTACTCCATATGTATCCTACTGTGTTAATGCTGAGGTGAACTCATGTGTGCATTTGGTATTGATGTTCCCTTGACCATTCAACTTTGTACTTGCCAGTACATATATTTGCTACTCCATGATATACTGTACATGAAGCTTTTGTGTTCGGCCTATGTTGCATTGCATTCACTTTTGCTTGGCCATGTATGCTTGCATAACTCTTGTGTTGGCCTGTTTCACCCATGCATTCAGATTAGCTGAACCACCATGATCTGTCAGTGCACCTCTATTTGAACCATGCTGCACCAGTTTACTTGAAACATGTTTAACTTGTCTTGATCTATGTTGATGTTCCATGCTGATATGAGCTGCTTTATGCTGCACTTGAGTTATCTTGAATTTGACCTTATTATATGTTGAGCTAAAACATGCTTCGACCATGTTGTTGTGTTCACTGACTTGCATGTATACATATGTGTATATATACATGTATGTGTATATATATATGCATGTATATATGTTTTGCTTTCGTGATGCTCATCCATGTATGACTTGTCTGTTGCACTGAGTCGAGCAGGTCCACGTGGCTACTCCTCAGTTGCACACTGGCTTGGCGAGGCAGTGCACATGTGTATATATATAAACGTGTGTATATGCAGCCATCCAGAATAGATTTCCATGACACTGCATTGAATATACATGCTGTCTACCTTGTGGTATTTACAGTGTATCACTGTGAAATATCACAAGCTGTCTAGACACAGATTGATGGTTTTATAAATCAGATCAAGTCATGAAAAATGATGAGAAACACACCAGAAATATGAGGCAAATAAAATTTTAAAACAAAATTTATACTCGCATGTATTCAGTTTTATTTCTATTGCAGTATACTCTGTGTGTGTGTGTTTCATGTGACAGGTAAGCAGGTGATGACTGGACCGACTGTAAGCAGTGAAGACAGAAGACAGAAGATTGAAGCAGTAGTGCATATAAGTGTCAGTGAAAGAATGAGTCTGTATATATATAAATGAGTGTTGAGTGATTTAGTAAGGAGCAGTGTATGAAAAAGAAAGTGTATAATGAAATGAAATGTATTAGTGGATTTGTACAAATAGAGGAGTATAAAATATGTATTGTTTGATATTGAAATAAAATATTCTATTTAAATAAAATATTGTGAATATTTAAATTTTTGTATAGTTGTATTTTATTTAAATAGAAATATTATATTCATGTCTGTTGTGTAGTATATGAAACAGTACAATTACAAACACATATATAATAATATATATTTGGTTGTTATCATCAAACAAAAATCATATAATTGTGTATACAACACTGTTATATACAACAATCTCCCCCTTTTGATGATGACAAACAAATATAAGATTTTAAGCATAAATGTGTTTGAAAAAAAATGAAATATATATTACTCCCCCTATTTGAATGCTCCCCCTACAAGTGTGCATGAGTGAAAGAATTGAAAATTAATAAATTTTCAAAATTAAAATATTTATAAAATATTCACTCATAAATCAAAATCTCAACCCATTCTCCCCCTTTTGTTATCATCAAAAGGATACAGTAATTAAAATATAGATGAAAATTGACTAAAAATATAATTTCAGCTTAGAGGAAGAACAATCATCATAAATCTCAATCAGTCAAACAAAAATCATAATATTCTAAGAACAGGTGGCATATTTCACATTGTAAAGAATGACGGTTTTACGATGAATTTTATATAAAATGGAGAGAGTTAAAAAAAATGATTTCCAATTATTTAAAGAAAATTGTAAAATTGAGCACAAAAACAGTGATGGATTTGGACTATAGTTAATAATTCAGTTTAAGTGACAAAATCTAATAATCTCAAATCCCAATACTTATCAATCAACAAATCATAATATGCATAATATTTCAACATATTTCACAAATAGAAGATGGATGGATAGGCTGGGTTTTATACACAAAGGAGAATTTCAGATCAATTTCAATTTATAGCACAATATTTCCTTTTTCTTTTTATTTTATTTAAGAGCACACTGACCATGCATAACCAGAGCTTGGATTTTTAAATGAGGTCAGTCGCAGCTTAAATTATAAGTTGTCTCATAACCATGCATGACTAGAGCTTGGATTTTTAAATGAGGTTAGAGACACACTTATGTATTAATTATATATTTTATCATTTTTAGCTTTAAATAGAAAAACTCCTCGGTATATACAACCAATATGAATGATACCAATGTGGTAGATACAGAAATGAACTGTGAAATAAATTTCTAAATTAATTATATTATGAAATATGCTCGACTGTACCGGAATCATTGAAAATTTTCAATTATCACTAATTCTGAATAATAACATAACCATAATTCCATCACAAATATTTTCACTGTTTATTCAAGATGATGATTTTAAAATATATTAACTCTCCACACAAATATATACTTATCATGGATGGTAGAAAGATGATAGATAAAGGATGTGGTCGTGAAATAATTCCCAATTCAAAGATATTATAATAAATGTTCAACCATCATGAAAAATCTAAATAAAATCTCCTCTTGTTGTGAAATATACTACAGTCACAATTCATCACAATTTCAAAATCTGGTAATAATTTGATGAATTATAAATACAGTTCAACTTGGACGTTGATTTCAATTTCTGAATGAATAGTTAAAAAATAATTTTAAAATTGAAAAACAATTACAAGAGGAAATTAAACAGATTTATACAAAAAAAATATTTAATCTATACACGGTGATAATTCAAAAAACAGATGAGCGAAAAAGCTGATACCAATTGTAGTCTCCTTTATCGAGGAATTTAATTACACCCTGATGTACTATCATGGATATATCAGACCAAAGAAATTTAAACACAAACCCCGCCAGACAAATTTAGCACATTTATTAGAGCAGCAGATAAGTACAAGCAGTTATTTGAAGAACAGTATCAGAGCAGCAATCAAATCATAAACAAGCAATTTCCAACATATTTTCAAAACAATATCAAAGTAGCACAAGACATCAGTCATGAATCAGACTTGTCAGAAAATGTTTCATAGAAGTTTCAGATGGTCACAAAAGATGATTCATGATCCCAGATTTAAAAATATTGTTTATTTTACATCATTTGAAGGAATATGAAAATATTAGAATTTAATGAATCAATCACACCAAATTATAAATTTTTGATTCGAGATATGTGTGAGATACAATAAATCAATAATTTCAAATGATTTTAAACAAACAGATATTCAAATCAAATAATCATGAAATAACAGAGAGTTTTAAGACCGGATTTTCAAAGAACTTTTCACAAGTAATACTGACAAGTACAAGAGTAATTTCTCAGAATATTTACATCAAGTTTGAAAGAAAAATTCATGATCCAAAAATAGTGGTTTATTCAAAATCACTTGAAATAAATGTAATTATTGAGATACAATGAATCAATCACACAGGATTAATAATTGCAGATATGAGAGGTGTGTGAGATTCAAAATATCATAAATTTCAACTGATCTTAAACAAACAAAAATCCAAATTAGATGATCATGAATAACAAAGAATTTCAAGATGTAAGCAATGTTTCAAGAATATCTAAGCCAATCTAAAAAATCAATGAAATTATCACGACTGATAAATAATAATGTGCAATAATGAGTATAAAATCTCAAGCCTTTCTAAAATGAATTAGAAGAACCTCAAAACAGCAGAGATGTGTGAAATTTCAATTGTTTTTCAGATCTTCAAAAAATTTAGAATTCATATTAACAGTGTTCAAGATATAACAAGAATGCGTCAACACTGTTAGGAATTCAGAGAATTAGAAAGCAAACTTCAAAACAATTGCAGGGATTTACAGGACTAAGTTCAAGATCTGGAAAAGATTAAAAACATTTGAGTTTTATTCAAGAGAAGCAAATTTCCAGAAAAAAACATGACTTCTGCAATCGGAAGTTAATGAAGCCTATAAAAAAATATGGCAGTGATAAATCAAAAAAAAACTGAAGAAAATTAGAAGGGGTAGAGGAAGGAATAAACATAGGAAAAGAAGAAAGAATATACAAAGGTGAGTTTAGAGATCATACCAGAATCCAATGTAAAACAGAATCTCTAACTCAACAAATCTTGGCCAAGGAACTGTAAAGAATACAGAAATATAGAACAGCTTGAACTCAATCTTTTATTTCAGCACAGCAGTTCCTCAGCCTTCTTCGGTACCTAACAGTTGAGAGGATCGAGTGGTCTAACAATATTTGTAAAACCACTCACAGTTGTATTTGTTCGTTTGGGTACCCAAATCTGTTTGTATAACAATCCTTCATAATTTACTAAAGTTCCTTTAGGGACCCAAATCTGCTTGAATTTATATGAATTCACTTTGTTTCTTTTTGGGGTCCATAATGGATTAGATAGACTGTTATCAAACAATTTCTTTTCACGTTTGTGATTAAAAAAACTTCTGAAGTATCCAGAGTTTAACTTTTCAAAACTATCCTTCTTGAAGCAACTTGAGGGATATTTAAAAACATTTGAATTGACATTTTCAAAAACATTATTTTTTCCAAAGCCAATACCATACTTATTTCCAATAAAAACTTGATTTTGCAACAACATATTCAACGACTTATCCCCATTAGAAAATTTATCCAATGTTGATTCTAATCTTCGAATTTTGAATTTAAGATCACTGTTTTCTTTTATTAAATCAGAACATCGATTATTAGTGATCTTCCTTTCAATATCATGTTGTTTCAAAACCAAATTTTCAGATCCTAGTAATTTGATTTTGGCTTGGGACTCAGAGATCTCAGATTCAAATCGTTTTTGTTTTTCAGACTGAAATTTCTTGGAGTTTTCAATCTCGTTTTCAAGTTCTTCCAAAATCAAATAAGATTTCAACAAATTCTCCTTTTCGGAAATTTCAAATTTGGAATATATATTAGCCTTAAAAATTTCAAATTCCTTTTGTAGAAGATTGTTCAAACTTGATAACTCAACCTTGTTCTCTTTTAAGATCAGAATCTCATTTTCAAACTTTTGAATATTTTGATTGAGATGAACAAGCTTGGTTTCCAATTTTAAACAATTATTGCAGTTTGAATTTGAGGAGTTTTTAAAATTTTCAAGTTATGATTCCAAAATATCAATTCTGCTGGTCAACTTATGATTCTTAGATTTCGGAGATTTGTTTTTCAACTGAAGTTTATCAACAGATCTAGTTAAATCAGCACACATATAAACCAACTCTTCGTATGTGAAATTGTCTGTTTCAGCATCTTTTGATTCTCCATTGTTAGATCTATCTGTTTCTCCTTTCAGGCATAGATCTGAATCTGAGTTCACATTCTGGGGTTTCAAGCGATTGTTGTCATTTCCATACTTTGCATTGAGAGCTGTCCAGATTTCCTGCGCGGTTAAACAATGGGAGATCAGACTATATTGATCATCATTAAGATAAGAATGTAGAATATGTGTAGCACGAGAATTAATAACTTTATCTACCATATCATAACCATTGATAACAACATCCTTACATTTAATATTAACAGATTTTAAATAAAATTCCAATTTGGATTTCCAGTTTAAAAAATCTGTTCCAGTGAAAATATTTGGAGATGAACTGGACTGACTCTCACTAGACTGACAACTAGGGTTACCCATGACTCTAGAGTTAAAGCAATACCTGCTCTGATACCACTTGTTGGATCTAGATTAACCCTAGAGGGGGGGTGAATAGGGTTTATCACAGTTTTTAACTGAATTAAAAATCTAATGGGATATATAATAATAAACAGATCACAGAATATAGCAGAAACAGAAATACAGAAAATAAATAACACACAGATATACCCAGCTTCGGCAAAACCCTGCCTACTGCTGCATTTCTAAGGTTTCTACTAGGTGATAGAACAGATCCCGCATACAAGACCATGTACACTCGCAAACCCTGCTCCTATTCTAACCCTTCGCTCAAAGCCCTAGACTGGTCTATATCCACTAGACCGGATTTTTCCCTAGTTTTACAGACACTATTAAACTGTCAGTTAATCCCTAACTGATTCCCTAGTATTTTACAGACACTAGAAACTGATCAGTTTGGTTTATAACTCAAAACAATTTAAAAAACAAAAACATTTAAAACAAAATAAAAACCCTAGCCTTTATAAAGAAAAAGTTACCTCCCCTTTTTCTTGGATAGGCCGGCCAACTTTGTTTGAGTGCACTACTTCACTTTAGCCCGATCATTTTGTTACTCTCTGGAAAAATGGCGGCTTCTAGGGTTTCCTTCTGAATAGTGGCAATTGACTTTAGGGTTTTGATTCTCTTTCAATCTGAAGGTCGCTGCTCTGTCGTGTGATGATCTTGAGTTATTCAGTGGCTATCCTCTTCGATCGAAATGTTGATGAGCGTTGATTTGGATCCAAGTAATCTCCTTTTTTCTGGTATGAATTTAATTCGGATTTTTGCTTTTAGCTTGTTCGAACTTGGATTGTTTTGTTGTTTTGATACTCTTTGCCAATGAGGAATATGGTGTATAATATAGGATTAGAAAAATCCTTTAACACCTCTGATTTCATTAATGTGACTTGATCGATTTTGCTCGTGGTTTCCCCTTTTGCTTTTGCAGATAAATTCGGCTTTGGATGGTTTCGAATTGTTTCCTTGACTGATTTGCTGTGGCTTTCCCCTTTTGGCTTAATCACCTTTTGTTGTTGCGTGATTGTTGTGATGAATCTGGACTTGTCTTTCTGCCCCTCGAATAATTCTGGATTTGTTCCTTGCGTGTTTTTAAAACATTGTTTCCTGAATTGAATTTGGTTTTGAAATGTTGCCAAAAATTTCTTCAGTGAATTTCTGGAAGTATATTTGAGTATGCCATATATGATTTGCTTAATTCCTGGAAATTGCATAACGGGCAAATTTGAAATACTTGTCGTATATTCCTCTTTATCTTCAATCCCTGATTTCTGAACATGTTTTTAAAAAAAAAACTTGCCAAGGAAAACTTTAATATTTCTTAAAAATTAAATGCTTTCTTGCAAAAATGTTCTACTGTCATCTTGGACACACTTGATTTGACTTTGTTACTTGCCGATTTTTGTTGAATGACTGTTGCCAAACATGATATGTGATTTCTCAAAAACTTACCAAACAACAAATGTTTGTTGACTGAAAATACTTCAACTTCTGATTAAATACTTGCTTAGTATTAAACAGAATTCCATTCTTGGCTCCCCTTGATTTACAATCACATGTAATTATGCATGTTCATGCTGATTGTATCATATGCCAAATATATATATATATATATATATATATATATATATATATATATATATATATATATATATATGCAATCTCCTGAACATATTTAGGCTTTGATTTTGCACTGACTTTTCTGGCTTTGTCGAACACTGATTGGATATTCTGTTTTGAGTGTATGAACCATTTGGTACGCATGCATGGTTTCAGAAAGCAATAAAAGATGGTTTCTTGCCTGAAATCAATATACTGATTCTCCAAACTTGTTTGCATGTAGAATTCTTTATGCACTTGTTTTTTGGTTTGAAAACCCTTAACTTATGCACTTGTGTTTTGGTCTAAAAACCCTTAACTTAGCATTTTGTACTTGAGCTTGGCTGTTTTGTTATGGCTCAACCACTTTGACCATGACCTTGAGTTGAAACATCATTTGCACATGTGTATTTGCCTTGCCATTAACATGTATAAAATGCTGCTTTTGTTGATGCTTGTCTCGGCCCATCCATGTTTACTCCATATGTATCCTGCTGTGTTAATGCTGAGGTGAACTCATGTGTGCATTTGGTATTGATGTTCCCTTGACCATTCAACTTTGTACTTGCCAGTACATATATTTGCTACTCCATGATATACTGTACATGAAGCTTTTGTGTTCGACCTATGTTGCATTGCATTCACTTTTGCTTGGCTATGTATGCTTGCATAACTCTTGTGTTGGCCTGTTTTACCCATGCATTCAGATTAGCAGAACCACCATGATCTGTCAGTGCACCTCTACTTGAACCATGCTGCACCAGTTTACTTGAAAAATGTTTAACTTGTCTTGATCTATGTTGATGTTCCATGCTGATATGAGCTGCTTTATGTTGCACTTGAGTTATCTTGAATTTGACCTTATTATATGTTGAGCTGAAACATGCTTCGACCATGTTGTTGTGTTCACTGACTTGCATGTATACATATGTGTATATATACATGTATGTGTGTATATATATATATATATATGCATGTATATATGTTTTTCTTTCGAGATGCTCATCCATGTATGACTTGTCTGTTGCACTGAGTCGAGCAGGTCCACGTGGTTACTCCTCAGTTGCACACTGGCTTGGCGAGGCAGTGCACATGTGTATATATATACACGTCTGTATATGCAGCCATCCAGAATAGATTTCCCTGTCCCTGCATTGAATATACATACTGTCTACCTTGTGGTATTTACAGTGTATCACTGTGAAATATCACAAGCTGTCTAGACACAGATTGATGGTTTTATAAATCAGATCAAGTCATGAAAAATGGTGAGAAACACACCAGAAATCTGAGGCAAATAAAATTTTAAAATAAAATTTATATTCGCATGTATTCAGTTTTATTTCTATTGCAGTATACTGTGTGTGTGTGTGTGTGTTTCATGTGATAGGTAAGAAGGTGATGACTGGATTGATTGTAAGCAGTGAAGACAGAAGATTGAAGCAGTAGTGTATATAAGTTTCAGTGAAAGAATGAGTCTGTATATATATAAATGAGTGTTCAGTGATTTAGTAAGGAGCAGTGTATGAAAAAGAAAGTGCATAATGAAATGAAATGTATCAGTGGATTTGTTCAAATAGAGGAGTATAAAATATGTATTGTTTGATATTGAAATAAAATATTCTATTTAAATAAAATACTGTGAATATTTAAATTTCTGTACAGTTGTATTTTATTTAAATAGAAATATTATATTCATGTTTATTGTGTAGTATATGAAACAGTATAATTACAAATACATATATAATAATATATATTTGGTTGTTATCATCAAACAAAAATCATATAATTGTGTACACAACACTGTTATATACAACAAATGGGAATGCTCATCTTTAACTATGTGTTAACATCGATTGCTATCTGTATCCTTGCATATTTGGTATACTTTTTTTCTATAATTTTCTAATCAACCATGAGAGGGATTCCAATGAAACATCCGTAAGGCTTCATCTGTCCACATTGCCAATTTGAGATTATGAAGAAGAACCCAGATTTGCACTTCACTAACTGAAAATTTCTAATAGTCATAATCCATCTCCCATGCATCAACTAAAAGGAGTTTACCAAAATAAAAATATGTTGTACTCTCTATAACACCCCGAAATTCTGTAACACTTAGATTCACAAATCAGAGTATAATTAATTCAAGCTGAAAGAGTTAAGGGAAACGGGTTATGCCATTGCGTTCGTCTCGAAATTCTACTTGAAAACGAGTCCGAGTTTGCGTAAATCGGAGTCCGTATGAAGAAATTATGACTCTCCGAAGTTTCAGGAATTTTCAGAATCGAAAACAGCACGAAATTCGAATTCGAATTCAAAACCCAGAAGCGGGCTGGGCGGGAAATTTCCCACCCAGGACCCAGGTCGACTGGGTGGTCGACTGGGTAGTCGAGCCCCATGGACCAGGTCGACTATAGTGTCAACCTGGGTGTCGACCTGGTCCTAAAACCCACTTTTGGGCCTGGCTGCATTCTGATGTATCCGGTCTCGTTTTCTGCCTAGATTCATCCGCCTAATCCTATTTAAACAGCCTCTAACCCAGCCTTCTCTACACACAATTCTATTCTGCCTCTACTTTGCTCAAATTCTAAATGAAAATAAAATAAAATAAAAATCTAAGACGAGGATACGCTGCTCAAGTCTTTCAAGAGAAGATTCAAAACAAGCTAGGATTCAAGTGAAGATTCAAACGACTTCAACGACTATTTTTCTACGAATCTAATCTAATCTCTGTAAGTCAGTTACTTCTTAGACTTGTACGTTTTGTTTCTATTCGTGACATGAAATTAAAGGAATAAAAGAATATGCCTAATCTTTCTATTCGAATCAGTGCTTATGTCTTTGGACCTAATTAAGAACTGTTGTGATTCGATGACCAATAGGATTATGACTATGAAACTATGGACCTTAAAACCATATGCCTTCTTTTTTTTTGACTATGAACATTTCCTATGACTGTGACTCATGACTGTGAGAATTATGGACTATGAACATTGCCTATGACAGTGATTCATTGACTGGGAGAATTACTGCCTATGACTATGAATATAAGATTATTATTTATGCCCATGACACTGTAGTTACAAACCATGTTGTACACCAAACTGGCATTATATTGGATCTAGGCTTAACTTTCTATTCAGATCTATTATCTTTGGATCTTGATTTGGGAATTTGTCTATTAAGTTAGATCTACCCAAGTTCTTGAATCTGTATTGCTATTCAACCCTTTTTATGTCATAATATTACCAGATCTATATGCTTGTGATGTTCGAATCAATTCAGTGTAATCTGTTAGATCTGAAATTCGTGAATTTAGGAATTATCATCTTATGCCTATTCCTATGCATATCTTTTCATGACATCCTTGTTTATTCCCTTTTATCCACAAATCTAGATTTATTTATAATCTAGGTTTAATCACGATTATACGAACGATGGGAATACGTTTTGGGAAAAACATGAAATTGACTAAACGTAGTTGTAAACTTGGAAATTGGCATAATTTGGGAACATGCATTATAGCATGACTATTAAGATGAAAATTAGAATAATAAGTCTAGTTTTGGCATGAACTGAAACTAGAATATTAAATCAGAGTTGGCTTGGCTAAATTAAGCATAACAAGTATATTAGCATTTAGCCATAATTGTGAATAATTTACATACATTGGGCGTAAATGGTAAATGGTTAAATGGGCCACAAAGTAGGTAGTTGGCATGCAAATTAAGTTTTGGGCATCAACGGTGAAATAGAGTATGAAATCTAGTTTGGCATAAACTGTAAACTAGAATATAAAATCTAGTTTTAGTATGAACTGTAAGTAAGGATGTTATATCTAAATTGCTATAAACTGAAAGTTTGGCAAATCAAGATTTGGACCTAGAATATAAGTCTATTAGTGGGCATGACAAATGAATATGGTATAAGCCAAATTTATTTAAAAAGGGAAAGTGGATTTTGAGAATAAATTGCTAACAATTTATATATAGACAAAAGAAAGGTTTATTAATGACATCTCTTTTAATAACACATACACCAGAAAGTTCGAGCGTGACAGGGAGGATAGTGTCTAAGCTTGGGTTTGGAAAATACAAGTTTCCTGCTCTCCCTGGCTATCCCTAACTGATCCGACGGACGGGATCGTTACTTTAAAAACCTGATTTGGAAATTAATCAAAACCCTTTGAACTTAGAAAACACGAATATGCCTAACCCGAGGTTAGACTGAGTTGCGGTGTAAACCTGCCCGGAATCGACCGGCACATCCAGTAACCGCAACAATATCTGTCTAATGTGAGTGGTCGCGGGTTTAATTTATTAATTAAAGCTAGAACAAGAATGGTAGGTTTAAGTTAACTAAAACACTTAACCAATTCAACATGATAACTAAACCAATGGGTGGGGTTAGGTTCATACCGACACTTAACACAGTTAAGCTAGAATGGGAGGGCTAAGTCCATAGGAACACTTAACCAAACTTAACACGGCAACAAGACAAGATTTGTAGGGGTTAAGTAACTAAGAAAACACTTAGCCAAATTAACATGTTAACTAGACTACAAGGTGGAGTTAAGTAAAGTTAATACACTTAGCCAATTTAACATGTTAATTAGACTAGAGGTTGGGGTTAAGTAATACACTTAGCCAATTTAATATGTTAGCTGGACTAGACCGTAGGGTTAAGAAAACTTGAACACTTAACCATCAGAGCGTGATAAATGAATAAGGCTAAGTTAAAAACATGAAGGGACAATACTTAACAATTAGAACATGTTAATTAAACAGATGTAGGGTTAAGTTAACTAAGGGAACACTTAACCGTTATAACCTGTTAGATAAACAGATTGGGCAAGGGTTAAGTTAAAAAGGAACACTTAACCAATACTAGATGAATGGGTAGGGTTAAGTAATAAGAAATACTTAACCAATATAACTTGGTTTAAGGTGGGGTTAAGTCAACATGAATTACTGATAACACTTAACCAGTTTAACAGGATAAGTGAAGAGGGTTAAGTTAGTTTAAATTGACTAATGACACTTAACCAATCCAACTTGACGAGAAAGAGAACTAAGTAGTAAACCTTAGTTAAAAAGGGCTAAGTAGTAAACCTTAGTTAAGAAAACAACGATTCTGGAAACTAAGTGGTAAACCTTAGTTAGCAAAACTAAGTAATAGTTCTTAGTATAACACGAGAAGGAGCGAACGTCCATCTGATTTTAAAGAAGGCTCCAACGAATTGGGTTATGAAGCCCGAGGCTTCGGGGGGACGTAAGGGTACTCTTGGTATCCCTCTGTGAGACTGCAGATGATCCTCCTGGGCTCACAGAGGTTAAGGTCTGCGTTAGAAGAACCAAGGGTATGTCTTGGTTGCAAAATATGGCAACCTAAAGACTAGGATGGACCAGTGTAATTCGGCGAGAAAACGGTAGCCCTGTGATAGCAACTCATCGTCTACCATCCATCTTCAGTCAATCGAGATACATGAAGCGGAAAGGCAGAGAACTCCAAAAGACCATATACTTGCTATCTAGTTATGGGTGAGGATGGCCATAGGTTAGTGGGGCATATAGGGCCTGCGTATAGTTCTCATTTTTCAAGGTGTGCCTTTCATTAGTTGAGGGAGGGGTCAAGTGGGACCATAGCCACTGGAATAGAAACAGACCTTAGCATCTACATCGGCAGATATCTAAAAGCTCCCGACCGAGTTCTGTGTTTCTTGATTTGCCCTGCAACAGGACTCGGGCCGCACATTACAGGACATGTGCATCTAGACAAGCGATAACGATTCGCGATACATACGTAGGGAAAGTCTAGGAACATATACCACTCTAGGTAGTGTTTCCTAGACTAGAGGGCATCGTTTGACAGGTAGCATAATCCCTAGTTGGACCTAGATGGCATAAACCCTGAATCCGAGAAGCGTTCAGCAGATAGAATAAACTCTAGTTGAATCTAGAAAGCACTTGATAGAAAACCCTAGATTAGATCTAGGTAAGAAACAATAAACGTACGCCTGAAGGCGACCAAAACTGCAACGATTGGGATCACGTTATCATTACTAGTTGGGACACTAGTTAGGTGGTGCAGAGATATAGAAACTTGTATAACAAAGTTAATAGTGAAGCGGAGAAAATATTAAAGCTTGTCCTAGTATATCTTGTGTTACTCTTATCTTACCTTGTTGACCCTATCATCATGGTATTGTCTCGTATTCAGTTAATTCATGTCGTTCTGTTTTCCTTGTTCACATGCTAGAAGTAACTGAACTTACCAGACTTTATGTCTGAACCAGTTTTCTTTTGTCTTCTTTTCTTCCGTTCCCCTCCCCCCCTCCCCCAGGTTGTTAAGGAGGGAATAGTATAGCTCAGGTTAAGTTGGACCGTCACTCTTTCCCAACATGAAGATTTGTCGAAGTTTTGCTTGGATTCTCTTTTCAGATGCTATGTCCGTCTCTTGCTACATTGGGGAATATAAATGTTGTTTTATGCTTCTTTATTTTGTAAGACAGATGATACTCTGATATTGGAAAGAAATTGTTGTACAAACTATTTTATCAATAAAGCAAAGTTTTATTTTCCGCTGTTTTAATTTTGTCTGTCTTGTAATTTATCTGCATCCTTTACTATAAAATGCTCCATAGAACTTAGTGCATTCCCATTATGAGTGACACTAACGGATGTGGGGTGTTACACGTGGTATCAGAGCTGAAGGTTACCAGATCAGATAAAGGATTTGAAAAATTATTTTCAAAACAGTTTTAAAAGAAGCATTTTCAAAAGAAAAGTTTTGTTTTAAAGGCATATTCCCCAAAGCCATATGCACTATCTTTTGATCCTCTCCTTGAATCCTTGTTTCCTTCTTTCTTGAGTCTCTGAGGCTCCTGGCTTTCTGGGAGGTAACCTCATCGAAGGGCGAAGTAGTGCCCGACTTCCATCGATACTCGTGGTAGTTTCACCTGCGGCTAGTTTTCTTTCAAGTTTTGTGGGGTTTTCTGTACGATGGAGGCAGCTTTCGAGGGATTTATCAACACGTTTACACAAGGAAGAGGATGAGGAGTTTGGCTAAGGAGCACGACCCAAGGATGAGGAATTCATGGAAGTAGGCTTTGCTCATTAAGGAGGAAGGAATCATAAAACCTAAGACAAAAGGGAGTATCTTTTCTATGGTGTAATAGGGCATATAATTAAGGAAAAGAACAAGATTTTCAAAAGGCTAAGTACATGCTTTCACCACCAAGCGTACCTGAGAGAGAAGATAGTAAAAGTCTTTATTGGAAAAGCTTAGCTCTTCGTTTCGATCAGTAACCTTTTGGTCTTAGCGCTTCGCATTTGTTCATATCCACTTCCATAGTCGAGTCTCTGCACCGTAGTATTTGCATAGTAGAAAGATCCCACTAGAGTCTCAAATCCAATTGGTGGTTCGACCAACTTATTTTTGATTAGTAGGGATTTGGGAATAGCTATCGAGTTTGCTTACATCATCTCACGTAAATCGTCCAAATTCGGAGGAGATATTCCTTGGGTGCTTGTCTGATATTGGTTTAGGCCTCTGGGGCTTGTACTTGAGGGATGTCGAGTTCGACAAGGATGGTTTGCGTGAGAGATAAATAGTTGTGGAAGGTTCTCTAAATAGAAAAAGACTAACCTTAACAAAGGTAAAAAGTACGTAGTGACCTTTATAGTTATGGCATGATGGATAAGCTAGAATGAGAGACCTCTGATCATCCTAGTACATACACTTGGTATCATGGCTGACATCTGTTGATTATGGAAAATGGAGGTCAAGAGACTTCGCAATCGTGAAGTCAAATTAGTTAAGATACAGTGGAGCAAAGCTCAAGAAGACTAGATACGAGCATTATACCCTTTTTATTAAGGTTACATCCTTGATTTCTTTTTGTAAAAGCTTTACGCATTCTTATTCCTCTCTTTCCAAAGTATATCCTCTAGGTCGTATCTTCGATCCTTAGGTAAAAGCTCTTTTGGATGTCAACATGTATTTGAAACATGTTATGGTTGATGGTTGCGAGTGGTTGCTAATGGTTGCTCGTGAATGCATATGCATATGTACTAGGCACTAGATCGGTTCGAACGCTTTCATATTGCATTTACATATATGTTGTGACGGCCCGTCCCGCACCAGCCTGCATTTCCTCCGGAAGTGCGCTGTACACATGCCCAGCTAACACAGAACGGTCGTCAAAGAAAGGAAAGAAGAGAATGAACTAATCAAGGAACCTGTAGAATGTCTCACAGCGCATGGGATAAAAATATAATAATAACATACTTGACATAAAACAGGTGAGACAGTGCATAAGCTGATAACCAAAATCAACATCAGAGTAGCGGAAATTCAAATACAGCTTATTACAACTTTCCAATTTTACTGTCTCCAAACAAAAGAAAGCTAAAGTAGAAGATACACCACCAATGCCCAAGCAGTGATCTTCGACAATACAGGGAGAATATTATGTATATATATTACGTGGAAGCCTCCTGCTCGTCTCCGGATCATCTACCCGTGCATCACCAGCTAACCTGTCTCTAGTCTGCTCGTGTGAGCACCCAGAGTAATAAGAAGAGACATAAAACTCTGGGTCAGACATAAAGCCTGGTATGAGCGATAAGCATCTAAACAAAACAATAACAGGTATACTAAACCATACCTGAACTTGGACCTGCAACCAAAGAGTTAGTACCACATACCGTACAATGCTCTAAGGTGCCATAATAAATAGTGTAAGAGTACGGGGGTGGGGTGTGTATGTCATAATGATAGAAAACAAACCATCCATAGCAACCATCCTCACATCTCTCACTCAGTGCGTAAAGCATACGACATCTACCACTTTGGAAACACTAGACAAACTAAGGTAACGACGAATCCCGACTTGTAGAAACCCTGCTGTGACCAAGCCAAACACTTGGGGTCATGACCAAACATTTCAATGACCCACTTCATTGGTCATAGCCCTCGGTTCTACCGATGCCATAATGGCCCTGAATCCGCCTTCGTACCTCCTACCATAGTGGTCCAACGCTATAGACATCGATAACTCCTTGGCACGCGTCCCGCAGCAAAGCCCAACCATGAAGCGAACTCGTTGATTCCCATCTGAATCTTGAGCTCTAACTTCTCATTTGGACTTCCTTTGCATCTCGGGTTATGGATCATCACCAGATCGGTTCGGATCCCTTTCATCATCATTGAGATCGTAGCCTTCATCGTCTCGGTTCGTGACTACTACTTCGAGTCGGATCGGAGTCCTTCATGGTACACTGGATCGGTTCGTGGCTTCCAGCCCCATCTGGATCGGATCGGGTTCTCCACCACGCCACGGCTCGGGTCACGCCTCCTGGTCATAGCTCCAAGTCCTTCGCCCTCCTTCGAGTCTCTGGTTCGTTGTCCTCAAGGTGATCAGATCGGATCGTGTCGTTATCCCTCCAGGCGGGTCGGGTCGGGGTCTTCAATCACCAAGCCTTGAATCGCGACTTCTCGGATCGGTTCGGATCCTTCAGCTCGTGGCGCAGCTTGCTTCGCTATAACGATCCGGTTCGGTTCGTGGTGAAGGGAGATGGGCGGTTCGGGTCGGGTAGGGGCGATCCGATCCGATTCCCTGCACTAATTCCTGCAACTTCCAGCAAGTGTTCATACGCCTCTCGACGGCGTTTTCGACCAAACTAACATTTCTAAGCAATCACAAAACACACCATAGAGTCATAGCAACATGTAATAGCAACCACAACAGCAAACAATCACTCAAATGAATCAAAAATAGATCAAAAGTGGCCAAGGCTCCTTATTTTCCCTTAAGCATGTTTAAGTAAAACTGATCATATGGTTAGCAAAACTTAATCAAAACGAACCAAATTTCAACCAGAGGCATAAAACCTTATTTAAGAATTTCTAAACATTTTTCCAGAATTTATTAGTGTATAAATTCGCTAATCTTCACTAATTACCCTTAATTAACTGTAATTAGTGTCAAAATGATGTTATCACTCACCTTTGCCACAACTAGAACCCCAAAACTGAAATATTCTCTGATTTGGCGCTGTTCCCAATCTTATACAGCAGCTCCAACCTTGCTTTGGTGCTTTTTCTTCTTAATTTAATGTTTGCTAAGCCTAATCTTCAATTAAAAGGTGATTTCTGGGTGTTTTAGAGAGATTTCGAGAGTGGAGGCCATGGCTAGGTTAAGAGGAATGAAAGTGGCGGCTGGAAAATGTCTAAAGAAATGTTTTCTAACCCTAATCAGCATCTATATCTCCCTAAACCCGAAATTCCCCTTGGGCCTAGCTGCTAATCACCCGTTTAAGCCCAATTAAGCTGTTTTTCACCATCTGAAACTTGTTTCAGCCATATCTCCCAAACGGTGAGTCCGTTTGGCTAATGTGACCACTCTACGGAAAGAGAAACCATCATCCGGAGCCAATGGAAGTGGTTTCAGATCAAAATTCCTTTCCAGTCAAAAGTTATGGCCAAAACAGTGATAACTAGGGGTAAAATGGTCATTTAAAAATCGGGAAAAATCATGAACATGGGAAATGACCCCAATAGTCGTCTCCCAAAGTTACATGACCATACGACTTCGTATGCGAAAGAAATAAATATTCTACGATCCTATGATGCGTAGAATGCGGGTCGTTACACTCTCCCCCCCTTAAGAAATTTCGCCCCCGAAATTCCTTAACCCAAAACATACAAGGGATCCCGCATGCCTAACAACCATATACAACAATCAAATATGCAAAACAAGCAAACGAGCCTATCCTAGCATGCAGAAAACTAAATCGAAGTCAAAATCTTACCAGGCAAAGAGTTCTGGGTGTGTCTTCCTAATGTCCTCCTCTGTCTCCCAAGTACAATCACTCTCGTCCTCGCTCCACTGTACTTTGACTAGCTTCACCGCCTTCCTTCGAAGTTGCTTCATGTCGTGCTCGACAATACGGACCGGCTTGCAGTTCCCAACCGCCTCGGGTTCTACTTCGAAGTCCTCCAACTGATCAGGTGAAATAGTCATATCTGAGTCGTGAACGAACTTCCGTAGTTGGGAAACATGAAATACGTTATGAACTCCCGCCATCTTCTCTGGTAAGTCAATTCTATATGCCAAATTCCCGACTAGTTCAAGAACAGGGAATGGGCCAACAAACCATGGTGCCAACTTGCCTCTCCTACCAAATCGTATTACGCTCTTCAACGGAGAAATTTTGACAAACACCAAGTCGCCAACGGAGAATTTTAAGTCTCTTCTCCTCTTATCAGCATAACTCTTCTGTCTATCTTGGGCATCCTTCATTCGTTGTTGAATGGTCTTGATTTTACCTGAAGTTTCCCTCACCACATCTGGTCCAAGCATAAACTTCTCGCCAGTCTCTATCCAACATGATGGTGAGTTGCACGGTCTTCCATACAAAGCTTTAAACGGAGCCATACCGATACTGGATTGGTAGCTATTATTATATGCAAACTCTACTAGATGCAAATGGTCATCCCATGATCCACCAAAATCCAATATACATGCTCTCAAGAGATCTTCCAAAATACGGTTCACCCTCTCCGTCTGACCGTCGGTCTGAGGATGATATGCGGTACTGAGATGTAACTCTGACCCTAGAGCCTCTTGTAAGCTCTTCCAAAACCCACTAGTGAACAACGGGTCTCGGTCGCTCACAATGCCTTTAGGTACTCCATGAAATCTCACTACCCACTTCATATACAATTCTGCTAACTTAGCTGTCGTTCTGGTCGATTTGACTGGTATAAACCTTGCACTTTTAGTCAGTCGGTCTACAATCACCCAAATGCTATCATGTCCCGATCTAGTCCTTGGTAAACCATCGATGAAATCCATCGAGACTTGCTCCCATTTCCATTCGGGAATTTCTAATGGCTGTAAAAAACCACTATGCTTCTTTTGCTCGGCTTTAACTAGCTGGCAATTCATGCATTTGGATATAAACTTCCCAACGTCTCTTTTCATTCCTTCCCAGTAGTAAGTCTGCTTCATATCTCGATACATCTTGTTACCACCGGGGTGTATAGTCAACTTTGAGTGATGACATCCTCTAAGCACTTCATCCCTCAATCCATTGACATTGGGTACAACAAGCTTTCCATTCTTTCTAAGCCATCCATCTCGATCAAGCCCATACTTGTTCATCTCCGCATCGATACCCATCTCTAACTTGGAGATGATTTCCAATAGGTTAGGATCGTCCCTCTGACTAGAGCCGATCCGCTCAATCAAAGTGGGTCTGATCGTCAAACTTGCTAACATTTCTGGATCCAATTCGCACTTTGGTCTGAAATCAAACCCCGCGATAAACTCCAGTTGCTTCCATTCAAAGAACATAGCCCCTAAGCTGGCATGTCTTCTACTCAATGCATCAGCCACCGCATTGCCCTTTCCCGGTGTGTATGCGATGTCAAAATCATAGGAAGCTAGGAACTCTAACCATCTCTGCTGACGGAGATTCAGATCTTTCTGAGAGAAGAGATACTTTAACGACTTATGATCTGTAAACAGCTCAAATCTTTCTCCCAAGAGATAGTGTCTCCACATCTTTAACGCGAACACGATTGCTGCCAATTCTAAATCATGGGCAGGGTATCTTCTCTCGTGCGGTTTCAATTGCCGACTTGCATAAGCTATAACCCTACCGCCTTGCATCAATACAGCACCCAGTCCGGTACCACAGGCATCCGTGTATACCGTCATCTCTTCATCCCCCTTAGGAATGACTAACACCGGTGCGCTTGTCAACTTGTCCTTTAAACTTTTGAATGCATTCTTGCACCTTTCATCCCAGACAAAAGCTTGGTTCTTCTTGGTCAGCTGGGTCAATGGTGCTGCTATCTTGGAGAAACCTTGGATAAATTTACGATAATATCCCGCTAACCCCAAGAAACTTCTTACATCTGTTGCATTCTTGGGCGTAGGCCAATCCTGTACCGTAGCCACCTTTGCTGGGTCCACGGCAATACCATTCTCTGATACAACATGGCCCAAGAACCTCACTTCCCTCTTCCAGAAGTGACACTTAGAAAACTTTGCTTTCAATTGGTGTTTTCTCAACACCTCCATCACTACTCTTAAATGTTCCTTGTATTCTTCCTCTGTCCTTGAATAGACCAAAATATCATCAACGAACACAAGGACAAACTTATTCAACTGATCTCTGAATACCCTATTCATAAGATCCACAAAGTATGCTGGGGCATTGGTCAGCCCGAACGGCATGACCAACCACTCATAAAACCCAGACGGCGTCCGAAATGCTGTTTTAGCTGTACTCTCAGCTTCCACTCTAAGCTGATGAAAACCTGTTGCGAGATCCAACTGAGAAAATACCCTCGCGCCACTCAACTGATCAAACAAATCATCTATCCGCGGTAGAGGATACTTGTTCTTCCTCGTCACTTTATTCAACTCGCGGTAGTCTACACACAAACGAAGGGAACCATCCGCCTTGGTAGCAAACACAACTGGTGCTCCCCATTCAGAAACACTCCTTCTGATAAATCCCTTCTTCAAAAGATCGCTGACTTGCACCTCGAGCTCTCGCTGCTCTCTTGGTGCCATACGACGAAGTGGCATCACTATAGGCCTGGCATCTTTTACCAAATCAATACGGAACTCAATCTCCCGGTGTGGTGGAAGTCCGGTCACTTCTTCGAAAACATCCGGATACTGGCCAACCACGGGCAAACCTGACAACTCACTATGCGGAATATCGAGGGAGTTTAGAAAACTATCCAATACCCCCTTACTGGGTAGACCACCAAACACTATCCTCCGCCCATCATCCGCTCTAGCTGTCACCAACAAGCCCTCACAGTCTACCACCACCCCGTATCTTTGGAGCCAATCTACTCCCAAAATAATGCCAAACCCAGTAAAGCCCAAAACAAAGCAATCACAAACAAACATGCATCCATGACTCGATAAGACCACATTACGACAAATCATGCTAAGGCTAGTCGAACCGCCAATCGGGTTCGTCACCACTAAAGGTCTATCGACAATCTCAGGCTCCAATCCCAACCTATCTACCAGGTCACTAGATATGAAAGAACTGGAAGCTCCGGTATCAAACAAAACTCTAACAGGAACATCATAAACAGAAAGCATACCTTGAATGACGACATTCTTTCCCTTCTCCGCCGCTGTTGGGGCATTCGACGAAGAAGGAATAGCATTAAGAGCGTAGGCTTTCACCATTTGCTTTTCCTTAGGGGGCTGTGGACACTTGTCTTTGTGATGTCCCATTTGGCCACAGTTGAAGCACTTCCTATCCGCTGGCTTGGCCCGACAATTACTAGCATAATGGCCCTTCTTACCACAGCTGAAGCACTCCACATCTTGCTTATTCTTTTTCTTCTGGCCATCCTTAGCTTGGTTCTGCTTTCTCTTGTTCTGGGAACCACCCTTGCCTCCACCACTTGCTTGTGGTTTTGGCTCTTCTGCAGATGCAACCTCAGTCTTCGACTTAGGGTAGAGGCTCTCTGATCTTAACGCTTTCCCCACAATCGATTCAAATGTCTCATCGATATGGTTAATAAGTTTTTCCCCCAAGTACTGATCCAAACCAGTTATGAATTTCTCATTCTTTTCTCGGCAGTATCTATAAGAGATAACCCATATTTTGACAAAGTGTCAAATTCAGCAATATACTCCGAGACAGCTCTGCCATTCTGCTTGAGCTCCAAGAATTTCTTAAACAGCATTGACTTCTGAGCAGCTGGAATAAACTTCTCGCTAAAGCGAGCTTTAAACTGCTCCCAAGTAATCTGGTCTTCGGGAGTAGCTGCCTTTATAGCATTCCACCAATTCATTGCCCGCCCTTGCAGCTGACGGGACGCTAGCTTTCTCTTCATTGCATCCTCGATACCCAAATCCTCGAAGATACGTTCGCAACTATCCAACCAATCTTGAACGTCCGTGGCCGACTCCGTTCCGTGAAACGGCTTCCCACTAAGACTAGTATAATCCTTATTCAGCTTGGCGAAGTCGACTCTTGGCGCCTGCACTATTGGACCACCACCATTTCCACCATTGGGAGTTGCCCTCTGTACATCTCTAAGCATCTCTCTCATGAGGTCAGTAAACATCGTCCTCATGTCTGCAGCATTCCCATTATTGGCTCCCGTACCAGCACCTCTAGTATATCGGCTCATCGTCAATCTGAAAAAGGAAACGATTAACGACTCCATAATGGTGCTAGTGCAGTACGACTTCATCCTTATACTATTAATAGTATATATATAGCTTTTGAAAACCAAAATAATCACAAATACGCTCTCTCGTATACGTATACTATCTCTCCCTGATAACTTCCCTAGGTTAACTACGCAACCTAGAGCTCTGATACCAAGTGTGACGGCCCGTCCCGCACCAGCCTGCATTTCCTCCGGAAGTGCGCTGTACACATGCCCAGCTAACACAGAACGGTCGTCAAAGAAAGGAAAGAAGAGAATGAACTAATCAATGAACCTGTAGAATGTCTCACAGCGCATGGGATAAAAATATAATAATAACATACTTGACATAAAACAGGTGAGACAGTGCATAAGCTGATAACCAAAATCAACATCAGAGTAGCGGAAATTCAAATACAGCTTATTACAACTTTCCAATTTTACTGTCTCCAAACAAAAGAAAGCTAAAGTAGAAGATACACCACCAATGCCCAAGCAGTGATCTTCGACAATACAGGGAGAATATTATGTATATATATTACGTGGAAGCCTCCTGCTCGTCTCCGGATCATCTACCCGTGCATCACCAGCTAACCTGTCTCTAGTCTGCTCGTGTGAGCACCCAGAGTAATAAGAAGAGACATAAAACTCTGGGTCAGACATAAAGCCTGGTATGAGCGATAAGCATCTAAACAGAACAATAACAGGTATACTAAACCATACCTGAACCTGGACCTGCAACCAAAGAGTTAGTACCACATACCGTACAATGCTCTAAGGTGCCATAATAAATAGTGTAAGAGTACGGGGGTGGGGTGTGTATGTCATAATGATAGCAAACAAACCATCCATAGCAACCATCCTCACATCTCTCACTCAGTGCGTAAAGCATACGACATCTACCACTTTGGAAACACTAGACAAACTGAGGTAACGACGAATCCCGACTTGTAGAAACCCTGCTGTGACCAAGCCAAACACTTGGGGTCATGACCAAACATTTCAATGACCCACTTCATTGGTCGTAGCCCTCGGTTCTACCGATGCCATAATGGCCCTGAATCCGCCTTCGTACCTCCTACCATAGTGGTCCAACGCTATAGACATCGATAACTCCTTGGCACGCGTCCCGCAGCAAAGCCCAACCATGAAGCGAACTCGTTGATTCCCATCTGAATCTTGAGCTCTAACTTCTCATTTGGACTTCCTTTGCATCTCGGGTTATGGATCATCACCAGATCGGTTCAGATCCCTTTCATCATCATTGGGATCGTAGCCTTCATCGTCTCGGTTCGTGACTACTACTTCGAGTCGGATCGGAGTCCTTCATGGTACACTGGATCGGTTCGTGGCTTCCAGCCCCATCTGGATCGGATCGGGTTCTCCACCACGCCACGGCTCGGGTCACGCCTCCTGGTCATAGATCCAAGTCCTTCGCCCTCCTTCGAGTCTATGGTTCGTTGTCCTCAAGGTGATCAGATCGGATCGTGTCGTTATCCCTCCAGGCGGGTCGGGTCGGGGTCTTCAATCACCAAGCCTTGAATCGCGACTTCTCGGATCGGTTCGGATCCTTCAGCTCATGACGCAGCTTGCTTCGCTATAACGATCCGGTTCGGTTCATGGTGAAGGGAGATGGGCGGTTCGGGTCGGGTAGGGGCGATCCGATCCGATTCCCTGCACTAATTCCTGCAACTTCCAGCAAGTGTTCATACGCCTCTCGACGGCGTTTTCGACCAAACTAACATTTCTAAGCAATCACAAAACACACCATAGAGTCATAGCAACATGTAATAGCAACCACAACAGCAAACAATCACTCAAATGAATCAAAAATAGATCAAAAGTGGCCAAGGCTCCTTATTTTCCCTTAAGCATGTTTAAGTAAAACTGATCATATGGTTAGCAAAACTTAATCAAAACGAACCAAATTTCAACCAAAGGCATAAAACCTTATTTAAGAATTTCTAAACATTTTTCCAGAATTTATTAGTGTATAAATTCGCTAATCTTCACTAATTACCCTTAATTAACTGTAATTAGTGTCAAAATGATGCTATCACTCACCTTTGCCACAACTAGAACCCCAAAACTGAAATATTCTCTGATTTGGCGTTGTTCCCAATCTTATACAGCAGCTCCAACCTTACTTTGGTGCTTTTTCTTCTTAATTTAATGTTTGCTAAGCCTAATCTTCAATTAGAAGGTGATTTCTGGGTGTTTTAGAGAGATTTAGAGAGTGGAGACCATGGCTAGGTTAAGAGGAATGAAAGTGGCAGCTGGAAAATGTCTAAAGAAATGTTTTCTAACCCTAATCAGCACCTATATCTCCCTAAACCCGAAATTCCCCTTGGGCCTAGCTGCTAATCACCCGTTTAAGCCCAATTAAGTTGTTTTTCACCATCTGAAACTTGTTTCAGCCATATCTCCCAAACGGTGAGTCCGTTTGGCTAATGTGACCACTCTACGGAAAGAGAAACCATCACCCGGAGCCAATGGAAGTGGTTTCAGGTCAAAATTCCTTTCCAGTCAAAAGTTATGGCCAAAACAGTGATAACTAGGGGTAAAATGGTCATTTAAAAATCGGGAAAAATCATGAACATGGGAAATGACCCCAATAGTCGTCTCCCAAAGTTACATGACCATACGACTTCGTATGCGAAAGAAATAAATATTCTACGATCCTATGATGCGTAGAATGCGGGTCGTTACATATGTATTTGTTTGTAAGTTGAACTTGATATGTTATCATATAGATGTTGCATATGGATGAATGGCTATGCACACATGTAGTATTTACATAACTAGGGATGCTTGCATACATGATTGGACGCATGGCACTGACATGATTCGCATTAAGGAGGTCAACTGAATCAGTAGACCGCCGGATTTTGCATTAGATAAAGACATATGCACACACTATGCATATGAACATGAAACCATTAGAAATCTTTTAAGGACAATAAATGCTTGTAATTGAATGGTTGAGTAGATGGGTGATTAGATGGTAGGACACATTCTTCCTAAATTGAAGATTTCGGGGACGAAATCCTTTTAAGTGAGGGAGAATGTAACACCCCGAAATTTTGTAACACTAAGATTCACAAATCAGAGTATAATTAATTCAAACTGAAAGAATTAATGGAAATGGTTATGCCATTGCGTTCGTCTTGAAATTCTGCTTGAAAACAAGTCCGAGTTTGCGTAAATCGGAGTCCGTATGAAGAAATTATGACTCTCTAAAGTTTCAGGAATTTTCAGAATCGAAAACAGCACGAAATTCGAATTCAAAACCCAGAAGCGGGCTGGGTGGGAAATTTCCCGCCCAGGACCCAGGTCGAATTGGTGGTCAACTGGGTAGTCGACCCCCATGGACCAGGTCGACTATAGTGTCGACCTGGGTGTCGACCTGGTCCTGAAACCCACTTTTGGGCCTGGGTGCATTCTGATGTATCCGGTCTCGTTTTCTGCCTAAATTCGTCCGCCTAATCCTATTTAAACAGCCTCTAACCCAGCCTTCTCTACACACAATTCTATTCTGCTTCTACTCTGCTTAAATTCTAAATGAAAATAAAATAAAATATAAATCTAAGACGAGGATACGCTGCTCAAGTCTTTCAAGAGAAGATTCAAAACTAGCTAGGATTCAAGTGAAGATTCAAATGACTTCAACGACTGTTTTTCTACGAATCTAATCTAATCTCTGTAAGTCGGTTACTTCTTAGACTTGAACGTTTTGTTTCTATTCGTGACATGAAATTAAAGGAATAAAAGAATATGCCTAATCATTCTATTCGAATCAGTGCTTATGTCTTTGGACCTAATTAAGAACTGTTGTGATTCGATGACCAATAGGACTATGACTATGAAACTATGGACCTTAAAACCATATGCCTTCTTCTTTTTTTTTACTATAAACATTTCCTATGACTGTGACTCATGACTATGAGAATTATTGACTATGAACATTGCCTATGACAGTGATTCATTGACTGGGAGAATTACTGCCTATGACTATGAATATAAGATTATTATTTATGCCCATGACACTGTAGTTACAAACCATGTTGTACACCAAACTGGCATTATATTGGATCTAGGCTTAACTTTCTACTCAGATCTATTATCTTTGGATCTTGATTTGGGAATTTGTCTATTAAGTTAGATCTACCCAAGTTCTTGAATCTGTATTGCTATTCAACCCTTTTTATGTCATAATATTACCAGATCTATATGCCTGTGATGATCTAATCAATTCAGTGTAATCTATTAGATCTGAAATTCGTGAATTTAGGAATTATCATCTTATGCCTATTCCTATGCATATCTTTTCATGACATCCTTGTTTATTCCCTTTTATCCACAAATCTAGATTTATTTATAATCTAGGTTGAATCACGATTATACGAACGATGGGAATACGTTTTGGGAAAAACATGAAATTGACTAAACGTAGTTGTAAACTTGGAAATTGGCATAATTTGGGAACATGCATTATAGCATGACTATTAAGATGAAAATTAGAATAATAAGTCTAGTTTTGGCATGAACTGAAATTAGAATATTAAATCAGAATTTGCTTGGCTAAATTAAGCATAATAAGTATATTAGCATTTAGCCATAATTGTGAATAATTTACATACATTGGGGGTAAATGGTAGATGGTTAAATGGGCCACAAAGTAGGTAGTTGGCATGCAAATTAAGTTTTGGGCATAAACGGTGAACTAGAGTACGAAATCTAGTTTGGCATAAACTGTAAACTAGAATATAAAATCTAGTTTTAGTATGAACTGTAAGTAAGGATGTTAGATCTAAATTGCTATAAACTGTAAGTTTGGCAAATCAAGATTTGGGCCTAGAATATAAGTCTATTAATGGGCATGACAAATGAATATGGTATAGGCCAAATTTATTTAAAAAGGGAAAGTGGACTTTGAGAATAAATTGCTAACAATTTATATATAGACAAAAGAAAGGTTTATTAATGACATCTCTTTTAATAACACATACAACAGAAAGTTCTAGGGTGACAGAGAGGATAGTGTCTAGGCTTGGGTTTGGAAAATACAAGTTTCCTGCTCTCCCTGGCTATCCCTAACTGATCCGACAGACGGGATGGTTACTTTCAAAACCTGTGTGACACCCCGTATGTTTACATCTTAAAAAGTAAGAAATTTACATACGTATACGATGATACGCAAAGCATATAAACCAGCAAAGCATGAAGATAAAAGATGTTCTGTTTATACTTCTAGAATTAAGGTAAACAGGATTCAACATTGCGTTCGTCTCGGAAAAATACGCGAAATAGAGTCCGAGTTTTCGAGAATCGGAATCCGTATGACCCGTTAAGGGCCCAAAGAAGATTTCTGAAAATTTGAAATTCGGAAATCAGTTTGAAAATCCAGATCTGGGGGTAGGCGGGAATTTTCCCCGCCTAGGCCATGTCGACAGGGCTGTCGACAGGCCTGTCGACTTGGGCCAAGACCAAGTCGACAGCCCTGTCGACATGCCTGTCGACAGGGTGTGGCCGGGGCAATTTGCCTGGCGCACCTGTTTGTCTCACCTGGTCTTGTGCATAGCCTGATTCTGGAAGCTTCCGAGATCTGATGGTCCTAATCTATCCTAGATCTAATCCTATGGCCTAAAAACACCCCTAATCTCTATAAAAACACCCCTAAGCCCCCCCAAAACCCTCATAACTCACCCTCTCCACGAAGTGCTGCCCAAATGCCAAGTGATCATGGCCTCCATTCCCTTTTCCTAAAGCCTAAGCACTCAAATCGGGTTCAAATCAAGTAGTGCAAGCTAGCTACACCAAATGGAAGGAAGATCATCGTTGTTATGCGGGTTTCATGACGATTCTTCAACAAAGGAGGCACCTTTCTTAGCCAAGATGATTCATGCCTCTTTCCCTAGGCCTAACTATGTAAGTTCTAGCTACTTTTAGATGGAAACGGTAGTTTTGATAATGACATGGGATAAAATGAGGCTAAACATGATTATGCGAACCCATATGAACCTTACCTTGCCTCTTGTGTTCATGTTTATGGTTTTAGGCTATGGGAGTGACTTAATCATGCCTCTCATGCTATGCATAACCTAGTTTAACTTGCAAGTTTGGATCTTTATGCATGAAATGCTAGCATGAACCTTTAGGGACCATTTTTACTAGTGAAACATTGGCTAAGATTCGGTTTTGGGCTTATGCATGTTTATGAACCCAAACCCCTAATGTTAACGTGCAAGTTTGTGGCCAAACCATTATGAACCTATGCATGGTTTGAGCCAAACTCTCATGATACTATGCATGTTTGGGGTCATTGTGTAGCATAGTATCTCTACGATGTCACTCGTCCATTCTTGCGTTGGAACACGATTTGGGTTGAGGTTAGACAAGCGTGAATATAGCATGAAAAACTTAACTCGAAGTTGCATGAGAACATGATAGGCGAGCTAAACTTGGCATGAACCATAATTTGGGTAAAGGGGTATAAACGTGATAACATGTGACGTTAAATATGACATGTGAATACTTGAAAACAGAACTTGTAATGTAACATGGAAGTTGACATGTAAGTATGCATAAAAACATAAGCTTGGGAATTTACCTATTAAGTTAGGTCTACCCATTGGGAATTTACCTATTAAGTTAGGTCTACCCAATTGCTTGAAAACTTAACTATGAACATGATACTAGACTAAACATGAAAGTGGCCAACTCGAGGTTGGGTTGAGTTTGCAACGTAAAACTACCCGGAACCGACCGGCCTAACTAGTAGTTGCAAACAATAGGACTCAATGTGAGAAGTTGGTCATGTTGTGCTTGAACCCGAGGTTAGACCAAGTTGTGGTGTAAATCTACCCGGACCCGCCCGGCTTAACTAGTAACCACAACAAAGTCTAATGTGAGAGGTTGGGGTGCATTAAATAATTAATGCCACATAATAGGGTTAAGTTAATTTGATTAATGAGGCTTAACCAAATATGATATGGACAAATGGGTTAAGTAATTTGATTAGGCTAATGATACTTAACAAAACATAATAAGCTTGGGTAGGTTAAGTAACTGGATTTGCCTAATGACGCTTGACCGAGTTGACTCGGTAATTTGACAGGGTCAAGTTAATTTATATAATTAACCAATCTAAAATGATAATTAGACGAGGTTACGTTATGGATTGCTTGATATACTTAGCCAGCTTGACACATGGTTTGTAGGGTGAAGTCTTGGACTTGGATACTTAGCCAATTTTGACATGGTTGGTAGACGGGCTAAGTTATGAACTTAAGTGACACTTAACCCATTAGATAAACCCTAATTCAGAGGATTAGGAGAATAACCATAGTTAACAAGGGTAATGGAAATAAGGCTAAGTGGTAAACCTTAGTTAAAGGAAACTAAGTAATAATTCTTAGTCAAGGGAATCTGGACCACTTCTTAGACAGATTAGTAACCCGATACGTTAGGTCAACGTTTAAGTATGCGTGGAGGAGCAGGCTATCTGATTTAGATAAAGGCTCCAACGAACTGGATAACGAAGCAGCGGCTTCGGGGAACGTGAGGATATTCTTGGGATCCCTCCGTGAGCTGCCAGGTCATTATACTAGGCTCACGGGAGGTTGAGGTCTGCGGTAGAAGAACCAAGAATATGCCTTGGTTGCTATGCGAGCGACCTAAAGACTGGGGTGGATAGCAGTGGGTCGACGAATACATAAGGTGCCCGAGATAGCAAGTTCGTCGATCATCTACCATCTTGAGTCAAGCGTATACGTACGGAAAGGCAGGGAGCACCCAACAGACCATAATTGCTATCTAATTATGGGTGAGGTAGGCCGTAGGATGTGGGCTGGCCGGAGTGTAGTTCTCATGCAAGATTTTCTCTTGTGTTGCCTTTCACTAGTTGAGGGAGGGGTCTCGTGGGACCATAGCCACGTGTAGAAAAGCAGACCTTAGTATCTGCATCGGCAGATAAATCTAAAGCTCCCGACCGAGTCCTGTATTTCTTGGTTTGCCCTGTGACTGGACTCGGGTGGCACGATGTGTTACATGTGCGTACAGTAATAGAAAACGATTCACGATGGATGCGGGGGAAAAAGGGCGCGGTTGAGGGTTAGCGTAATCCCTAGTGGCCTAGGTGGTTTAACCCAAACCGAAATACGAAAGCGTGCAATAGGTAAGCGTAATCCCTAGTGGTGCTAGGTGGCGTAGGTCCTAGTAGTTCAAACGATGATTCATATGGAAGAGCCTAGCTAGAATAAGGGTGACAGTCCAAACGATTCCAAGGATAATACGACATGAGGAAGCCCGTACGAAGTACGGCAAAGGACTGAACCTATATATATGGAAAGAAACATATGACTTGAGTAACCTATATACATGCGATATATTAGGTTGACATGGACCATTACACGACTTTGAGTAAGGGACATTCCTGGTTAACACATAACAAGGCTGGAATACTAGGGCGGAGGGTGTAGAGCAGATATATGTGTTAGAACTAGGAAGAATATACATAATAGATACCGGGGAATGTTAGACGGGGCAGATACCTTGGGATAATGTACGCGATAGAGGTCTAGTGATGTGATACCTTGGCTTATCATAACACCATAGTCGTCATGATACCTCAGTTCACCTTGCCACAGGAGTCAACCGGCTACCCTGGCTTAGTTTATCTATCTTGTAGTTATCCTTATGTTTACTTTCAGTTTATGCATGTCATGTTACCTTTACCTGTTTTTATACTGGAAGTAGATAGGATTTACTCAGTCTTTTTGACTGACCCGTTTTGTTTCGCCTCTTTTCTTCCGTTTCCCCCCCCCCCCCCAGGTTACAGGGAGGAAACAGTGCTGTTTGGTTCGGGCTTCTTCTGTTTGAAGGTCATCATGGATGGCTTGGACTTTCTTGGCTATGGCTACTTTACTGTTTTATTTGGGGAATAATTTATTAAAAGGTCTTTATGCTTCTCTACTATTGCAAGACAGGTTTTGATGTACTCTGATGTAAAAGGCTTTAGACCTTATTTATCCGTGTTTATGAAAGTTTGATTTTACTTCCGCTATTTATATATGTTCTGTCTTGTGATATTTCTGTGCATGTTTACCAATAATGCCCCTCTAAAGCTAGTGCATTCCCTTGCGAGTGACCCTAGCGGAGGCGGGGTGTTACATTTGGTATCAGAGCAGAAGGTTACCAGGCTGGGCAAAAGTTTTTAAAGACCTTCTGAAAATTATTTGAAAAACTGTTTACAAAGAAGCATTTTTCAAGAAAAACTTTGTTTTAGAAGTTATTCCCCAAAAGCCATTAGCAATGTCCTTGTTTTATTAGTTGAATCCTCTTTTCCCTTCTCTCTCCCATCGATAGTCACGTTGGCTTTGGTTACAAGTAGTTTGAGTTAGGAAAGTGTTTTCTTTATGATGGGGGAATAGTTCTCGAGGAAATGGAGTTGAGTCAGGAGGAAGTAAGGAAATGGAAGGATGGCAGGGCAAGAAAAAAAAAAAGGGGGGGGGGGAGCCAGTCGACAGGGCAGTCGACATGCCCCCCCCTGTCGACAGGGCTGTCGACACGACGCGCCTGCAGGAAAAAAAATATAATAGCCCGAAGGCCGAGAGCTTCAGCTCATAACCCCAATTCTCTTCTCCTTTCCTCCCAGCCAAAACCGAAAATTCCCCAACTCCACCACCTCCCATCACCTCTTTTCTCCACCGTTCTTCATAAAATTAAACTTAAATCGAAGCTAGAGACCCTCTCCATCCGGATCTATAGTTCCCCTCTTCCAATTCGTGCTTAAATCGCCATGGCCAATCAACCCAATCCCTACGAGCTTTACCCTCAACTAACCACGCAAGAGGTTGAGTGGTGTGACGAGCAACCAGGGATAATTGAGCACTACATGCAGCTTGCCACTAGGAATTTGCTTCTAGGCCGACCGGTGAGGTTTGCGGATTTTGCGGGAACCGCCGTGGAAAGCTTGTTTGTTAATGCGGGTCTTATTCATATTCTGGATACGCACATAGCCGAGAGGAGAGGCTACAAGCGTATGGTAAGACTTTTTGATGCTCGTTTGCAAATTGATGTGGATGATAATGGGTTGATAACTTATGGTTCATGGGTTAAGGGTACCCATATATTTATGAATGAGGTCCAATTTGGGGAAATTTTGAATATCCGGGGTACGGGACTTGATATAAATGACCTGGAGATGGATGATTTGAATGTGTGGGGAAGGATTTTTTTTAATGGACTGGATAGGCAATGGGATAGTACGCATTTGCGCCCCCTAGCTAGGTTTGTGATCAGGATATTGCAATATAATATTGCGGGGCAAAATCATGGGTTTGACAGAGTCCCAGTAGTTGTTAAGGCCGCTACTTATGCTATTTTTGGGGGCATACAAATAAACTGGGCGAGAACCATCTTACAGCAGTACCAGATCTTTAGGGGAGCAAGGCACTCCAATATTTGTTTTGGGAACTTATGGACCATAGTTTTCCGCTGGTTTGGAGTGGATTTGCATGATGAGGATTATGTGACACTCTCTAACCATCCCTCTGTTATCATTACTGAAGCTGCACTAGGGAGAATGAGTATAAATATGCATGAGCTGCAAGAGGAGCCACAACCTATGGAGCATGAGGGATTGGATGAGGAAGAGGATGAGGGTGAAGAGGAGGAGGAGGAGCAAGAGGAGGAGCCACATAATGGCCAGTTTGGACAGTTTGAGGAGCCCCATCAGGCACCACAGCACGAGGGTGGGCAGGCTGGGGATGGAGCCTGGCCTTATCAGGCCCCGGCACAGGGGGCTCCGGACACAGGTGCCTGGGATCCATGGGCTACTAGGGATCCAGACTGGAGGACCGAGCTGAGATATATTTCACAGCAGCAGGCTCGCTTGATGAGGAGCCACCAGGATATTATGAGGTCACAACAGCAGACACTGGAGTCACAGGTAGCCATGGCTCAGACACAGCAGCAGATGCTTCAGGATATGAGTTCCTCTTATGACCAGTTGGGGGCTGGGATGCAAGACCTACAGTTAGAGCTTAGGCAAGGGAACCGACGGCAGGAAGAGAGGCTTGATAGCTTAGATGAGCTCATCCGTAGCTATTTCCATCAGGATTGACCTCTATCAGTTATCCGTAGGATAGTATTTTATTTTCAGTATTGTTTAGTTGTTCCTTTTGTTGTCTAGTTGTAACGATGTACTAAAACTATCTTAATAAAGTTTGTACGTTGTTTGTTTACGCAATTTGTTGTGTCTAATGTAATTATGAAATATTGAACGATAGTGTCTGATAACGAAGAACAATGAAAACAACAAAACGGGATATCTCTCCGTTACACAAAAATTTAGAAAATTAGATTTTTCTAAATTAATAATGGATGGTAGGATTCTGGATGCTCAAATTGGATGAACTTCACTCTTATTTTATAAGGGTGTGGGAAAATTTGGATGAAATTACTTTTTCAAATTTTTGCATTCATATAGAACTGAAAGTATATTTAGGATGAGAGCATCATGGTTTAAAAAAGAAATTTTTAAGAAATTGCATTCATGTAGGTGGTACCACAAGTTAGGCATACATATTTTTCTACGATGTGATTCACTTTTGCACATGTGCACCTGTTTGCAACAATTGGCTGAACACTTCTGGATGCTAATATGGGGACATAAATCCTACTACTATTGAATTTCGGGGACGAAATTCTTTAAGGGTGGGAGGATGTGACACCCCGTATGTTTACATCTTAAAAAGTAAGAAATTTACATACGTATACGATGATACGCAAAGCATATAAACCAGTAAAGCATGAAGATAAAAGATGTTCTGTTTATACTTCTAGAATTAAGGTAAACAGGATTCAACATTGCGTTCGTCTCGGAAAAATACGCGAAATAGAGTCCGAGTTTCGAGAATCGGAGTCCGTATGACCCGTTAAGGGCCCAAAGAAGATTTCTGAAAATTTGAAATTCGGAAATCAGTTTGAAAATCCAGATCTGGGGGTAGGCGGGAATTTTCCCCGCCTAGGCCATGTCGACAGGGCTGTCGACAGGCCTGTCGACTTGGGCCAAGACCAAGTCGACAGCCCTGTCGACATGCCTGTCGACAGGGTGTGGCCGGGGCAATTTGCCTGGCGCACCTGTTTGTCTCACCTGGTCTTGTGCATAGCCTGATTCTGGAAGCTTCCAAGATCTGATGGTCCTAATCTATCCTAGATCTAATCCTATGGCCTAAAAACACCCCTAATCTCTATAAAAACACCCCTAAGCCCCCCCAAAACCCTCATAACTCACCCTCTCCACGAAGTGCTGCCCAAATGCCAAGTGATCATGGCCTCCATTCCCTTTTCCTAAAGCCTAAGCACTCAAATCGGGTTCAAATCAAGTAGTGCAAGCTAGCTACACCAAATGGAAGGAAGATCATCGTTGCTATGCGGGTTTCATGACGATTCTTCAACAAAGGAGGCACCTTTCTTAGCCAAGATGATTCATGCCTCTTTCCCTAGGCCTAACTATGTAAGTTCTAGCTACTTTTAGATGGAAACGGTAGTTTTGATAATGACATGGGATAAAATGAGGCTAAACATGATTATGCGAACCCATATGAACCTTACCTTGCCTCTTGTGTTCATGTTTATGGTTTTAGGCTATGGGAGTGACTTAATCATGCCTCTCATGCTATGCATAACCTAGTTTAACTTGCAAGTTTGGATCTTTATGCATGAAATGCTAGCATGAACCTTTAGGGACCATTTTTACTAGTGAAACATTGGCTAAGATTCGGTTTTGGGCTTATGCATGTTTATGAACCCAAACCCCTAATGTTAACGTGCAAGTTTGTGGCCAAACCATTATGAACCTATGCATGGTTTGAGCCAAACTCTCATGATACTATGCATGTTTGGGGTCATTGTGTAGCATAGTATCTCTACGATGTCACTCGTCCATTCTTGCGTTGGAACACGATTTGGGTTGAGGTTAGACAAGCGTGAATATAGCATGAAAAACTTAACTCGAAGTTGCATGAGAACATGATAGGCGAGCTAAACTTGGCATGAACCATAATTTGGGTAAAGGGGTATAAACGTGATAACATGTGACGTTAAATATGACATGTGAATACTTGAAAACAGAACTTGTAATGTAACATGGAAGTTGACATGTAAGTATGCATAAAAACATAAGCTTGGGAATTTACCTATTAAGTTAGGTCCACCCATTGGGAATTTACCTATTAAGTTAGGTCTACCCAATTGCTTGAAAACTTAACTATGAACATGATACTAGACTAAACATGAAAGTGGCCAACTCGAGGTTGGGTTGAGTTTGCAACGTAAAACTACCCGGAACCGACCGGCCTAACTAGTAGTTGCAAACAATAGGACTCAATGTGAGAAGTTGGTCATGTTGTGCTTGAACCCGAGGTTAGACCAAGTTGTGGTGTAAATCTACCCGGACCCGCCCGGCTTAACTAGTAACCACAACAAAGTCTAATGTGAGAGGTTGGGGTGCATTAAATAATTAATGCCACATAATAGGGTTAAGTTAATTTGATTAATGAGGCTTAACCAAATATGATATGGACAAATGGGTTAAGTAATTTGATTAGGCTAATGATACTTAACAAAACATAATAAGCTTGGGTAGGTTAAGTAACTGGATTTGCCTAATGACGCTTGACCGAGTTGACTCGGTAATTTGACAGGGTCAAGTTAATTTATATAATTAACCAATCTAAAATGATAATTAGACGAGGTTACGTTATGGATTGCTTGATATACTTAGCCAGCTTGACACATGGTTTGTAGGGTGAAGTCTTGGACTTGGATACTTAGCCAATTTTGACATGGTTGGTAGACGGGCTAAGTTATGAACTTAAGTGACACTTAACCCATTAGATAAACCCTAATTCAGAGGATTAGGAGAATAACCATAGTTAACAAGGGTAATGGAAATAAGGCTAAGTGGTAAACCTTAGTTAAAGGAAACTAAGTAATAATTCTTAGTCAAGGGAATCTGGACCACTTCTTAGACAGATTAGTAACCCGATACGTTAGGTCAACGTTTAAGTATGCGTGGAGGAGCAGGCTATCTGATTTAGATAAAGGCTCCAACGAACTGGGTAACGAAGCAGCGGCTTCGGGGAACGTGAGGATATTCTTGGGATCCCTCCGTGAGCTGCCAGGTCATTATACTAGGCTCACGGGAGGTTGAGGTCTGCGGTAGAAGAACCAAGAATATGCCTTGGTTGCTATGCGAGCGACCTAAAGACTGGGGTGGATAGCAGTGGGTCGACGAATACATAAGGTGCCCGAGATAGCAAGTTCGTCGATCATCTACCATCTTGAGTCAAGCGTATACGTACGGAAAGGCAGGGAGCACCCAACAGACCATAATTGCTATCTAATTATGGGTGAGGTAGGCCGTAGGATGTGGGCTGGCCGGAGTGTAGTTCTCATGCAAGATTTTCTCTTGTGTTGCCTTTCACTAGTTGAGGGAGGGGTCTCGTGGGACCATAGCCACGTGTAGAAAAGCAGACCTTAGTATCTGCATCGGCAGATAAATCTAAAGCTCCCGACCGAGTCCTGTATTTCTTGGTTTGCCCTGTGACTGGACTCGGGTGGCACGATGTGTTACATGTGCGTACAGTAATAGAAAACGATTCACGATGGATGCGGGGGAAAAAGGGCGCGGTTGAGGGTTAGCGTAATCCCTAGTGGCCTAGGTGGTTTAACCCAAACCGAAATACGAAAGCGTGCAATAGGTAAGCGTAATCCCTAGTGGTGCTAGGTGGCGTAGGTCCTAGTAGTTCAAACGATGATTCATATGGAAGAGCCTAGCTAGAATAAGGGTGACAGTCCAAACGATTCCAAGGATAATACGACATGAGGAAGCCCGTACGAAGTACGGCAAAGGACTGAACCTATATATATGGAAAGAAACATATGACTTGAGTAACCTATATACATGCGATATATTAGGTTGACATGGACCATTACACGACTTTGAGTAAGGGACATTCCTGGTTAACACATAACAAGGCTGGAATACTAGGGCGGAGGGTGTAGAGCAGATATATGTGTTAGAACTAGGAAGAATATACATAATAGATACCGGGGAATGTTAGACGGGGCAGATACCTTGGGATAATGTACGCGATAGAGGTCTAGTGATGTGATACCTTGGCTTATCATAACACCATAGTCGTCATGATACCTCAGTTCACCTTGCCACAGGAGTCAACCGGCTACCCTGGCTTAGTTTATCTATCTTGTAGTTATCCTTATGTTTACTTTCAGTTTATGCATGTCATGTTACCTTTACCTGTTTTTATACTGGAAGTAGATAGGATTTACTCAGTCTTTTTGACTGACCCGTTTTGTTTCGCCTCTTTTCTTCCGTTTCCCCCCCCCCCAGGTTACAGGGAGGAAACAGTGCTGTTTGGTTCGGGCTTCTTCTGTTTGAAGGTCATCATGGATGGCTTGGACTTTCTTGGCTATGGCTACTTTACTGTTTTATTTGGGGAATAATTTATTAAAAGGTCTTTATGCTTCTCTACTATTGCAAGACAGGTTTTGATGTACTCTGATGTAAAAGGCTTTAGACCTTATTTATCCGTGTTTATGAAAGTTTGATTTTACTTCCGCTATTTATATATGTTCTGTCTTGTGATATTTCTGTGCATGTTTACCAATAATGCCCCTCTAAAGCTAGTGCATTCCCTTGCGAGTGACCCTAGCGGAGGCGGGGTGTTACAACCTGATTTGGAAATTAATCAAAATCCTTTGAACTTAGAAAACACGAATATGCCTAACCCGAGGTTAGACTGAGTTGCGATGTAAACTTGCCCGTAACCGATCGGAACATCCAGTAACCGCAACAATATCCGTCTAATGTGAGTGGTCGCGGCTTTAATTTATTGACTAAAGCTAGAACAAGAATGGTAGGGTTAAGTTAAATAAAACACTTAACCAATTCAACATGATAACTAAACCAATGGGTGGGGTTAGGTTCATACCGATACTTAACACAGTTAAGCTAGAATGGGAGGGTTAAGTCTATTGGAACACTTAACCAAACTTAACACGGCAACAAGACATGATTTGTAGGGGTTAAGTAACTAAGAAAACACTTAGCCAAATTAACATGTTAACTAGACTAGAAGGTGGAGTTAAGTAAAGTTAATACACTTAGCCAATTTAACATGTTAATTAGACTAGAGGTTGGGGTTAAGTAATACACTTAGCCAATTTAATATGTTAGCTGGACTAGACCGTAGGGTTAAGAAAACTTGAACACTTAACCATCAGAGCGTGATAAATGAATAAGGCTAAGTTAAAAACATGAAGGGACAATACTTAACAATTAGAACATGTTAATTAAACAGATGTAGGGTTAAGTTAACTAAGGGAACACTTAACCGTTATAACCTGTTAGATAAACAGATTGGGCAAGGGTTAAGTTAAAAAGGAACACTTAACCAATACTAGATGAATGGGTAGGGTTAAGTAATAAGAAATACTTAACCAATATAACTTGATTTAAGGTGGGGTTAAGTCAACATGAATTACTGATAACACTTAACCAGTTTAACAGGATAAGTGAAGAGGGTTAAGTTAGTTTAAATTGACTAATGACACTTAACCAATCCAACTTGACGAGAAAGAGAACTAAGTAGTAAACCTTAGTTAAAAAGGGCTAAGTAGTAAACCTTAGTTAAAAAGGGCTAAGTAGTAAACCTTAGTTAAGAAAACAACGATTCTGGAAACTAAGTGGTAAACCTTAGTTAGCAAAACTAAGTAATAATTCTTAGTATAACACGAGAAGGAGCGAACGTCCATCTGATTTTAAAGAAGGCTCCAAGGAATTGGGTTATGAAGCCCGAGGCTTCGGGGGGACGTAAGGGTACTCTTGGTATCCCTCTGTGAGACTGCAGATGATCCTCCTGGGCTCATAGAGGTTAAGGTCTGCGTTAGAAGAACCAAGGGTATGTCTTGGTTGCAAAATATGGCAACCTAAAGACTAACATGGACCAGTGTAATTCGCTGAGAAAACGGTAGCCCTGTGATAGCAACTCGTCGTCTACCATCCATCTTCAGTCAATCGAGATACATGAAGCGGAAAGGCAGAGAACTCCAAAAGACCATATACTTGCTATCTAGTTATGGGTGAGGATGGCCATAGGTTAGTGGGGGCATAGGGGGCCTGCGTATAGTTCTCATTTTTCAAGGTGTGCCTTTCATTAGTTGAGGGAGGGGTCAAGTGGGACCATAGCCACTGGAATAAAAACAGACCTTAGCATCTGCATCGGCAGATATCTGAAAGCACCCGACCGAGTTCTGTGTTTCTTGATTTGCCCTGCAACAGGACTCGGGCCGCACATTACAGGACATGTGCATCTAGACAAGCGATAACGATTCGCGATACATACGTGGGGAAAGTCTAGGAACATATACCACTCTAGGTAGTGTGTCCTAGACTAGAGGGCATCGTTCGACAGGTAGCATAATCCCTAGTTGGACCTAGGTGGCATAAACCCTAAATCCGAGAAGCGTTCAGCAGATAGCATAAACCCTAGTTGAATCTAGAAAGCACTTGATAGAAAGCCCTAGATTAGATCTAGGTAAGAAACAATAAACGTACGCCTGAAGGCGACCAAAACTACAACGATTGGGATCACGTTATCATTACTAGTTGGGACACTAGTTAGGTGGTGCAGAGATATAGAAACCTGTATAACAAAGTTAATAGCGAAGCGGAGAAAATATTAAAGCTTGTCCTAGTATATCTTGTGTTAATCTTATCTTACCTTGTTGACCCTATCATCATGGTATTGTCTTGTATTCAGTTAATTCATGTCGTTCTATTTTCCTTGTTCACATGCTAGAAGTAACTGAACTTACCAGACTTTATGTGTGACCCAGTTTTCTTTCGTCTTCTTTTCTTCAGTCCCCCCCCCCCCTCAGGTTGTTAAGGAGGGAATAGTATAGCTCAGGTTAAGTTGGACCGTCACTCTTTCCCAGCATGAAGATTTATCGAAGTTTTGCTTGGATTCTCTTTTCAGATGCTATGTCCGTCTCTTGCTACATTGGGGAATATAAATGTTGTTTTATGCTTCTTTATTTTGTAAGACAGATGATACTCTGATATTGGAAAGAAATTGTTGTACAAACTATTTTATCAATAAAGCAAAGTTTTATTTTCCGCTGTTTTAATTTTGTCTGTCTTGTAATTTATCTGCACCTTTTACTATAAAATGCTCCACAGAACTTAGTGCATTCCCATTGTGAGTGACACTAACGGATGTGGGGTGTTACATTCTCCATGACCTTGGCATAATCAACTTCCTTATCAAATTGGACTGCAAACCAGTAGTTTGGTGCCATGTAAATATGAAAGTCGCCAGACGGTTTCCAAACACAAGTGATGTAATCTCTAAGTTTGGAAAAAGACAACCTACATTTGACTGGATTCAGAATTATAGTGTTAGCCAAGTTGTCTCTGACTTGTTGATGACATTCTCGAGAGGGAAGACATATTTTGATTGGGGTTGGAAAAATTGAAGGACACGTGGAGGCTTGCTTGGCATGGAGGAAGATGAGTGAACTGCGTCGGTGTAGGACTTGGATGTAGTCGCGGCAGTCGGGGGGATGTTTTGGGCGGTGGAGGAAGCAGTTGGATCAGGCGGTTTCAAACTTGATGGAAGTGGGCAGTTATTTTCAAAACGTGCCACCATGGTTTCATATATATATATATATATATATATATATATATATATATATATATATATATATATATATATATAGAGAGAGAGAGAGAGAGAGAGAGATTAAAACCGACTATATTATATAATATATACACACACAAACACAGTGTACAATCATAAAATATTTTATAAAATATATTCAATTTTACATTTCTGCTGGAATACAAATAAATAAAATTGTTATTGATTTTTATATAAAAACCAATAATAATAAAACATTCTTTTAATTGAAACAATTTCAAAGCGAAATTCTATTTTTGTTTCTATGGTTGTTTATGCTAAAGAGTGTGTGTGTGTATGCATATATATATATATATATATATATATATATATATATATATACTGAAAATTGGTACGTATATACATTTATATTTATATATATGGAGTGTTCCGAGGCGCATCTGTTTTGTAGCACCCCTATCCTACCATGATCTACACTAATCCAACAAGATTTTGTAAATGTTCAATCTACAAATATATTATCATCTATCAAAATTTGAGCTTGTTCCGACAATTGTAACATTTTCAAAATCTTAGCTCAATTAGTCATCGTTAAGACATTTATTCGAACCATTGAATTTAAACATCAAATATATTATTCTACGAATATTGGAATGAGCTCAAATTTTGGATAGATAATAATATATATGTCGACTGAACATCTACAAAATCTTGTTGGAATCAGATTAGTGTAGATTACGGTAAGGTAAGTGTGTGTGACAACAGCCCCATACCTTCTGCACCAAACTAAGGAGAAAGTGCATTGTGTGATGTGCTAGGTATATAGTAGTGAAACATAACTGAACAGAAAATAAAATCTCCATAAAACCAAAGAATATCAAGTACAATACATTTAGTACATGAATCTCTTAATATAATATGTCTCACTACATCCCTCAGGGTATCAATAACATCAATATACAGCAGAAATAGAAAAGAAAATACTAAATAGATATTAATAATATGCCAGCCTCCTTCTCGTCATCATACAGCATCAACAGCACCAAACCTGCTACCTGCTACTTGGTCTGCTCATCAACGACATTGATGAACAACCCAAGGTAATAAGAGGGAAACATAAAACCATAAGTCATGCAACAACCTTAGTGATCGATAAAATAGCTAACAATAGTTACATAGGGTAATATGAATATAAGCGGATCAACCATCTTATCTGCCTAACAACCAACAAGTTAACATATGAAAACCATCCATCACATGCCATTACAGAAGAGGAAAGGAACACCCAATACCGCTTCTCTACGACATCCTACGGAGATATCCTACCCAGAGAAAAAATAGATAAGAAAGCACAAAATCAACTATAGCATCTAATATCCTAGCTACCACCGACTACAGCCTTGAATCCCTTGATAATCGAACTTGCTTTCAACGATCAAAAGGGCTAATGGAGAAACCTCGGTTCTAGCCAAACTATCATACACCATCGTGACTAGTATGCTTGCCTTACTCGACAAAGACAACTAGGCCCATCATGACTGCCCTGGGTACACGATTTGTCGAATCTTATCCTAATGGGCATCCCCACAATACCACTACTTTTAGTCTGCTAGAACACATCAATTATCAATGATTCCTTGGCGATTCGCACCTATCAAGCCTTCCATCCCATCGACTCAATTCACTTCTCGAACCATTCCATTACCATCCATGATTGACCCCATCTTGTCAATCCATCACTGTACTGAATCGTATATCAAATCACGACCAGTGTCACATCAATTCAGCTTAAACAACTCCAATGCGAGTTCACAACAGAAACACCATCCATCATTGGGTTGCGGATCGATCATCTAAAGTCCATTCATCACCAAACCTCACCAGCAATCCCCAAAAGCCATTAAGACCAAGCTCCCCAAAAACGACATCCACCTGACCTTCTAACACGAGTGTGTGCCAACCCATCATGGGTCAGTGTCGACCCATATACTTTGCCAATTTTGGCTAAGTAATTGGCCTCTTCCCATCCTTATCTCGAGCATATCCTTCCGGTCTATTTTCCTAGCATTTCGCCGTTCACGTCTCAAGTAATTAACCTTCGACTCATCCTACCCAACTCTGAATGACACGAATATTCATCTGTAGCCTCGATTTATCATTACAACGCAACCCACGAAGTTTCAATTCCATTCGACCCTCGGTTATAGGTCGATGCCGACCCATCATTGGTCGATGTCGACCCATACACTTAGTGTATCTTAGGAGAAATTTTTTGTGCTTCCTTCCTTCATCTTCCAGAGTGCCTCTGCCATGTTTCGTCTGAATCCAATCATCTAAACCTTTGATTTTCTATGTTCTTCAACCCTATGATCTACGGAAACCAATTCTAACAAGCAACCGGAACAACGTAATAAATTTTATAAGAAAAACATCAATCCATACAACACTGAACATACAAACATGAATAATTCACAATCTTGGTACAAACATATCATTAACGTAGGATCTAACATTATCTAGGTCTAAGCATATGTATAAAACATGATTATTCTGACATTTATTCGGTTAATATTATCAAATTAGTTTTTTCTAGGGTTTCTAAATAAGAATTGAACATATATGATCCGATCTAAGGTGATTATAAAATATATGAATGAATTTAACATAGATCTAACTCATACTACCCCCTGTTTTTGTGTGAGAGATTTCTATTACTCACCTAATCCTCAAATTGATGTAAATATGACGAGTTTAGATCTGGACAGCGCTGAAAACCTTCGGATTTGATGCAATTTGATGTGATCTAACTTCATTGATGATGACACTGCAACAAAAATACCACATTACAACTTCCATTTTACAACGGTGGAAAACGCACAGTTGTAATAAATATTTTTTACAACAGTCAGTTCACTAAAGTTGTAATAAACATATTTCTGACAACTTTTTTATTGTGACTGTTGTAATATAGGCCTATTACAACTTTTCATTCTTACCTGTTGTAATAAGTGACAGTTTTAACAATTAACATTTTATAATTAGTAATTAGTATAATAATTAATTAATATTATTAATAATTTATATTAAATAATCAATAATTAGTAAATAATTTTTAATAATTAATATTAATACCTAGTATATTAAATAATAAGTTATCGGTATTGTTAAATAATTAATAATTAATTTTTAGTAATATAATTAAGAAATAATCATTAATATTAATAATTAAGAAGTAATAAATAAGAAATAATATTTAACATTAGTAATTAATTTTGGTAATTAATAATTAAAACAATTTTATTAATAAATAGTAGTTTTTTTAACTAATTACTGTTAAATATTTAGTAGTAAATAATCAACACAACAAAAAAAGTGGCGGTACTGAATATGTTAGCGAAATTTTGGCGGAAATAGCGAAATTTTGGCTCTAAAACAAATCACGTTTACTGTCTCACGCTGGCGTCTCTTCTCATACCCTAAATCAAAATCGATCCCCAAATTCTCCTTCTTCAAGCAAAGTCTGTGCTTCCCCTAATCTGTTTCTTTTTTCTTCGTCAATTATTAACTTTCACGCTGCTCTTCCTCAATCTTCCTCCTCCCCAAACAGTTGCAGTTTTCTTCATGCCTGGGCTGTTGTTTTTTATGCGCTCATGGTTGAAAATATAGCCCTCCCTCGTTCCCAAAGCTCCGCCTCTCTTATTTGTTGTGTTTTCTCCAAGGTAAAATTTGTCTATCTTATTATTTAATGAAATTTTGAAAGGAATTATACGTGTTGGTTATTTTTTGCGCTTATAGTTTGATTACATGTTTTAGTTTTCGTACATCGCAAAGATTAGTATCCTTGTAGCTAGATCTGAAGCGCTCTCGATCAGATCTGGTTTTTATCTTGAATCACTTCACGAATCTGATATCTTCTTTTAGATCTGTGAATTCTTTGTTGGCTTAACTTAGATCTGAAATATTGTACTTTTATTTGTGTTTTGGCATGTTTTCAGTGGCGTAGTTGGTTTAAACATTGTAGGTTCTTGCTTATAATCGGTTTATATAAAGGTTTGTAACGATCTTAAGTTCCTTGTTATTGAAACCGAGGGCAGTGGTCATTGTATAGAATGTATAATTGTTTGGGCGTGTATTCCTTTGAATCTGGGTTATTGTGTTGCATGGCAATGGGCTGTCAGTAGTGAGTTGTTTGGCCTGTTGGAGGGTTTGTATGCTGGAAGCGTTGTGTATAAATATAGGCTATAGGAGGCATTGTAAAGGTGTGATGAAAAGTGATCAAATTTGTAGTGCAAAATTCTTCGCTGTTACCTACCATTTATAGATTTACTTTCTGTTACTTTAGATAGCGTATTAGCTTAATCTCCTCATAATTTCCTTAGCATTAGTTGTTAGCTGTAGCCTAATTAGTTTTAGTTAGCCATAGTTGTTAGTTGTTAGTATCATTGATAAAGATTGCTGTATCTTGGAGGAACCCCACCATCTTGCCATTCGAAACCATCCAGAAGTTCAAGAAATCAACGGCCATGGCCGCGGCAACAAGATGGCCGTATCATTTGGTATCAGAGCCTTCGACTGGGTTAACCTTCGACAACCAGTCCGATCCTCACTTCAGCTATGCATCTCGACCACCACGTCATGTGAATCAACCTCTACATCCACCACCACCGCCAAAACACTATCAAGATCCATATGCTCATTATCCGTACCCGAAAACCCCTATGCCAGCATATCCATCGTCGAACCTTAACCTCACCACCACCTACTTCCACCAATATCAAGATCCAACATGGACAAGGCAAGAGGAAATCACCACTGTTGTACCTCAACAGCAACCACCTGTGTATTGCCAAGATTACTACTCACCCAACCCTTCCACTGCCTTGACTACGCCTGCATATTCTTCTCCTAAATCAAGAACAGAAAAAACTACAGCCACTCCACAGCCTAAAGATGCTCCACCATCTTCAAGAATGGCTACAAACCCACCAAGAACTGCATTGCCACCGCCAAGAAATGCTCCACTCTCTAACGATCCTCCTATATATTCCCGAAAATATCAACAACAACCCAAAACCCCGCAAGAACACTCACAAAAACCGACCAGTAATTCCAAAAATCGATTTCCACAATCAAAAACTGCTCCTAATAGCATCCCTCAAATCCAAGATTCTGAATCATCTTCTAAGTTGATATCGTATCTAGAGCATTCAATTGAGAACTTGGAATCCATGAAGCTGAATGAGATAATGATGGTGATTCAATCTATTAACAAAAATCTTGGTGATACTATTATTTTACTTCAGGACAGCCTACCGACATGTCATCTTTCAAATTCTGAAACAGTAAAGTTCATTAGGCTTCCTCACAAAATTTGGGGTATTTGTCTTGAATTGACGAAACAATATCCGACGGGTTATGATTCAGAACTTAATGAATTTGGGCTCCTCGCTATTGCCTTGGATGAACTAATAAAGAACTTCTATATTGTTGTGCCTACCACAAAAAATTCCTCTCAGCCTGCTAAGCACTCCCCTAGGTCTAATGTCAATCATAATACACAGTCTCCATCGTCCCAAATGCTGGGTGAAGGCAAGTTCGAAACCGTGGCAGAAGGCAGTGTTTCAACACATGTAGAATTGCAGGAAGAGATAAAAGAAGAAGAGTGTGGTGACTGCTTTGAAAGGAGGACTGAAAATGAAGAAGTGAGTGAAATTTGTACTTTCCAGGGTAAAGGTGTTGATGAGCTAGTGGAGATGAAAATATGTTGCAAGAAAGTTGATGAAAATTACGTGAAATTTGATGAAGCTTCGATATCTATTGAAAATGATTTTACAAATTCAAATAAGCCTCCAAAGTTTGAAGCAGAAGCAGTTGAACAAGAGGGTCCTGATGAGCCTGCTATTGGAAAATCATTTTCAGATCCTAAAGGAAAGCAGGACAGTGAAGTAGCTGAGGATGCATTTGCAAACAAGTCACCTGATGTGTTTTTCCAACCGATAGTAAGTGTTGTTATTGAAACTGCTAAGGTGATAAGGGTGTCACATGGATACAATAAGATTTCGAGTGAATTCTACTTGCTCATTAAGACTGCTGACACAAATTCTATTAAGGGAGACAGTGGAAAATTCTTTGCAATTGAAGCTGCCATTTTTAATGTGAGCCAATACCAACCGTATAAGCCACCATGGCCACCTCCTTGTTGTCCTCGACCTTGAGGACAAGGTCGTTTTTGAAGGGGGAGGGAGTTGTAACGATCTTAAGTTCCTTGTTATTGAAACCGAGGGCAGTGGTCATTGTATAGAATGTATAATTGTTTGGGCGTGTATTCCTTTGAATCTGGGTTATTGTGTTGCATGGCAATGGGCTGTCAGTAGTGAGTTGTTTGGCCTGTTGGAGGGTTTGTATGCTGGAAGCGTTGTGTATAAATATAGGCTATAGGAGGCATTGTAAAGGTGTGATGAAAAGTGATCAAATTTGTAGTGCAAAATTCTTCGCTGTTACCTACCATTTATAGATTTACTTTCTGTTACTTTAGATAGTGTATTAGCTTAATCTCCTCATAATTTCCTTAGCATTAGTTGTTAGCTGTAGCCTAATTAGTTTTAGTTAGCCATAGTTGTTAGTTGTTAGTATCATTGATAAAGATTGCTGTATCTTGGAGGAACCCCACCATCTTGCCATTCGAAACCATCCAGAAGTTCAAGAAATCAACGGCCATGGCCGCGGCAACAAGATGGCCGTATCAGGTTCGTCCAAATTCTGTCGTTGCTTGTTCTTTTTGTTGAGAGAAAATGAGTATCTTGAAATATGAACAATCAATCAGTCAATAATCTTCAAACTATAGTGAAGCAATTATAGCTCGGTTAACACAAATTAATACAATAATGACAGAAAAAATTGGCCTGGTGCTGTCTAATAGTGTATGTTCATGAATCTAGCAACCTTTTTGCTTCAGTAGTTTACAGGGATTAAAAGATTGAATTCTTAATTACAAGTTTAATTAAACAAAAAGCGGAGTACGTACCAATAATCCAATAGTAGAAGAAGATGAAAATTTTCAACTCGGTTTAGTCTGATCTACAATTAACGCAGATTTTTATTTTCACATATGCTTACTTAAAAAGTTTATTTCATATGCAGCCATATTGACTTATTTCAAGGAATCCAGGGTCTCTTTCATATTTGTGCAAAACTTAAGGAGTACTTCCGTATTTTGCCACAACAAAGCTAACAGCTTCGTTGATAATGATTTAACTATTTGGATTCCCAATTCCGCAAAAGAAATTGCCAGTTTGCAGAAACGGTAATGTATTTAATATTATTGTAACTCTTGAAATATGAAATAAGAAAGTTAAACAAATGAAAATGACATTTTAAATTTGGATATGAAGGGCCATTTCAGCGAAGGTCTGCCGAATTTAGGATTACTAATCTTTAGGAGAAAAAAAAGCCATTTATTTAGTTCATTTGCTTTGAATGCCTGCATCAAGGCTCGCCGTAAGAGTTGAGGGACACTTGTAAATGACATTTATGATACATTTCGACTGTACATGACATGTATTAAATTGGTTGTTGATGTTATTAGTGCTTCAGGTATGAACTTTCATTTTGCTTGTAAACTTTTGCAACAAATACTATAAGATTTTACGATCATGTTAAAAATAACTTGATTTTTGTCTTTATAAATAAATAAAAAACATTTTGATTACATGGACCTAAAATGAACTCTTTAATATTTTTTAACAAAGGTCAATGTAATTTTTTTGAAGGATCCATGTTTTTTCCTTTCATATTTGATTATAGATTAATGAATTTGCTTTTTAAGTAAAATATTAAATTACGCAGGTACATATCTGCACTACTTTTTTCTTTTCTTTTACCATACTTTGTTTTTTTATTAAGTTGCCTACTGCTATTTTGTTTATAAGGTGATAGATTCATATGACCATGCCAATGCCATGCTGAAATCACATTAACATTACCTAGCACGGACTCCATGGATTATTAATGGGATTGGAACAGGTTTTGTATATGTTCATACTAAATTATATTTTCTACCTTTTGCATCTTTGTTATCAGTTCCTTTTCACACATCATTCAGCCATATTAAATTGTCATCTATTATGTTTTTCTTAGGTTATCAGTGGTAAGTAAAATTATAGGACAAAAACTGCTGCTAGAAACTGCGTCATCCGTCGTAGTGATGTTTACCTGCTGTTGTTTGCAGCATCAGCCTACCGTACATGTCCCGTAAGCTATTCGTCTTTTCCTTTACCTCCAATACTTACTGTATTCGCTCTAAGTTGCGACCAAATTTCAATTCAATTTCTTCTTCTGTTCATGAACAAATGGATAATTTAAATACAACCTTTGCAGTCTCTATTTTATAATGTTTTCAAGTATAACCTTTGTAGTTTATACAATTTTTATGCCAGCTACTTCTTTTTCTCTCAGGTTCTTTGTTTTTAATTTGGAGAAATTGGATCTTGGTTTATATAATTGGTTTAAACTGCATGAAAACGTTGATTTTATATATAGAAGTGTGAAACTGATTTACATGGCATACTGCTGCAGATTGATTTACCGGCTCCATTGCCATCCTTGCATGCATAGTCTCATCTGTTCAGTATTTGTATTTTATTTCCCTCTGTAGTTAGTCTTCAATGCTTTGTTGGTAATGAATTGGATAGTTTGTATTTTCTCCCTTACTAGTTAAGTTGGCTAATGTATTATGGATAATTTAAAGTTTATTTAGAAGCATAAAACTATTAAATCAGTATCCCTTTAAAACTGGAAATAATAGCAAAAATGTACCCTTGTCTTTTTGTCGACACGATTATTTCTTCTCTCTAGAATAAAAAGCCAGATTGATGCTTTCTGGTCTTAGTTTTTATATCTTTGACATTCACAATATGTTTCTATTCCATTAGTTCATTATACTTTCTTTGTTGTATCCAGGTAACAATAAGAAGGCTCTGAACTTTGAAGCAAAGCTCTTGGCGTTATGGAGATAAACGCACTGTTCAACTGTTTTTCCACATTCAAATCCAAAATGGAAATCAATGCTTTACTTGCATTGTTGAAGCAGCAGTGCTTAATTCCTCTTGTAAGACATGCTAATCAAATCGATAGTTAGTTTCATGCTTTGTTTGTTGTATTCTTCTCTGGTCAAAAAGATATGTTGGTACTATTAGAACATGTTATTTTACTCCAGTAAATGAAACAAAGTATCAATTTTTACTGATTGTAATGAACGCTTTGTTTGTTGAGGTTTGGGTCACCGGTTGTCACATATGTTTTAACGTTTTCGAGTTATGTACTTGAGATACTTGTTTGATATCTTCAGTTTTGTAGATAATGTGTTCTGAAATGAATTCTTTTATTAATAATATGTATATAATTTGTTCATATATTACAACTTTTAAATAAATTTTTTTTTTTGAGCAAAAGATGTGTGATATGCCAGAAGGAAGAGAGCACACATATATATAATAAAAGATAAAGAGGTACAAATATCCAAATACAGACCCAGTACGAAGCCTCACATAGTAATGTAGGGAATAATAGATAGATGAGTTCCGGCATGGCCACCACCTATCATACTTCATTATCGAATTCGGACAAGGCCACCATCTGATAAGAAGTATATCTATACCCATACATATATCAAACTATGTGCAAAAACAAAAAGTGAAACAAATCCCCAAATATACAAACACAACTACTCATCATACACCAATATATCCAAAGCGAATCAAAAAATGATCCATCCAACCAGCAACCCGAAGAATCCCATAGTTACATCAACAACCTGTAATCTGAAAAAACTGAACAAAAATCATCAGTAACTTACACGTATATATATATATATATATATATATATATATATATATATATATATATATATATATATAAACATATTTATATACACGTATAAAGAAAAGGGCATAAAAATCAACCCAACCAGAGAAAGGTTTCAACCCAAATAAAAAGAAAGAAAAAGAAGAAATAAAAAGAAATCATCAATCCAGACGCAGTCTATTACATCTAAAATAGTTATTAATATAAATGAATAAACTTAGATTTGTACTAACCTTAAACAGAAATTGCCCAAACTGCAAATCTCCAAATAGTTTATAGTGCGAATTAGACATCCAAAATAGACAGAAATTAACTATGTTGATAATTAAGTTATCCTTAGATACAGTGGTTGCATGAAAGATTCTCTTGTTCCTCTCGAACCAAATGAACCAACTTATGAATAGAACTAAGGAATCCAATATGTATTTCTGTCTTGAATTGTAACGGACTCTATGACAATTCCAATAATCGATGCAACTACTCAGCGAATTAAAACAATCGAAAGTAAAAATCCTAATAATCATATTGAAAATAGAGAAGGTAAAATAACAAGAGAAAAATAGATGATCAACATCCTCCACTCCAGTATTACAAAAACAACATGTTACATCAAAAATAACATTCTTTCTTTTTAACAGTTCAATCGTATTAAGCTTCTTATGGATGATCAACCACATTAGGAATTTTGCTTTAGGTGTAGAATTAGCTTTCCATAAAAATTTAAAGGGATATAATGAGATACCAGAAAAATTAATAAAACTATACATAGAATTAACAGTGTAAGTTAAACTCTTATTTATACCCCAGCTAATAGAATCACCACACTCGTCCAAGTGATACAATTCCAACTTAGCTCTGAGTAAGGCCAATTGTCTTAATAAATCTTCTTCTAAAATATTATCAAAGTAAAACTCCCATGGAGGATCTAAATCTGCTTTGTAAACGTCCTTAATTAAAGCATTCTTATTTCTACTAATGTTAAAAAGTTTACTAAATTCAATTTTTAGTGGCACTGCAGATATCCAAGCATCGTGCCAAAAGTAAGTTAGGTTTCCTGAATGAACCAACATTTTGCATCCTAAGTTAAAAAAGTCAAAACAAGTCAAAACAGATTTCCAAAAGTGAGATAATCTATTTTCCCAACCACCACTATTTTCAATAAAATACTCCTCTTGAATAATAAGATTTGTAAATGATAGACTTCCAAGAAGCCTTCACTTCAGAACATCTATATTTCCATAACCATTTAGCGAGTAAAGCAGAGTTAAAATTATATAGATTTATGATCCCCAGACCCCCCTCTATCTTGGATTTACAACACATGTCCCAGTTTACTAGACATTTATAACCTCTACAACTAGAGTCACCATTCCAAAGAAAATTCCGCCTAACCCTATCAATCTTCTCAATGACCCATTTAGGAAAACGATGAACAGCCATCCAATACAAGGGTATAGCCGATAAAACCGAATTTACTAAGACTAATCTACCTGCTCTAGACAGAAATCTATTGTTCCAGCTACATAATCTATTATTAATCTTATCAATGATGACTATCCAATCTTCCTTCTTATGTTTTGAAGGTCTTATCTATTACAACTTTAAATAATACTTTTAATAAAATATATTACAACAGTTATAAACAGTTGTAATAAATTTTATTACAACGGTGGAAAACAGTTGTAAATTAAACATTTCACAACGGTGTCACAGCTGTGCAAAACTGTTGTAAAAGATTCTAGTCTATTACAACTTCTTAATAGACGACGGTGACTCCACCGTTGTAAAAAGTCTTTTACAACTGTTTTCCACAGTTGTAATATGGTGTTTTTGTTGTAGTGTGATCTATCTTCTAAATGCAATCTACTATGAGTTTGGTTGAAAAGAATGGAGAAATAGGGTTTTAGGTTGAACCGGAGAGTCATTGGCGCCCAACCTAGAGTTTATAATGAAGAGTGTAACTCCAGTTCTCTCCTTAAGCCCCCTGTTTATATCTGCAGGTAATTAGTCTAATAGGCTTGGCTGATCAATCCATTAGTTAGTAATCAGTCTGCCTAACACAAGCTGAAACTTAAAACAACGATTCCTCCCAAACCACTGAATCAAATGCTTCATGTGACCACTCTACAAAATCATAAACCATCATTCTGATCTAATGAGACCGATATCAGCACCTGATTCGATATCTATCAAAAGTTATAGACCAAGCAGTAAAATCATGGGCAAAATGGTCATACTTGAACTAGGTAAAAATCATGGACATGTCTCCATCCCCATGAACAACATATCAAAATCTGATAATGATCTGACCAGAGTAAAATATAATTATTTTACAATCGGTCGATATGTAAAATATGGGTCGTTACCTTCTCCCCGTCCCCCCTCTTATGGAATTTCGCCTCCGAAATTCCAAGCAAACATGAGAAAGCAAGGTATTCCGCATGCCTACGAACCACGATAAGCCAACCTTCCGTGAAATCTAGCATCCAACAATCCATGCATCCAAAATCGTATCCTAGCATGCGGAACTCCTAACAGTACAAGACACAATGGTGCAAGTAAGACAAGATATCTGGGATATACCACTCAAAGAGTTTTGGATGGGGCAACTTCATAATCCCTTCCGTTTCCCACGTACAATCGTTATCGCCCTTGCTCCGTTGTACATTGACTAACTTAATAACCTTCCTCATAAGCTGTTTCGCGTCATTCCCTATGACACGAAGCAGTTCATCAGGTCTAGAAACTTCGGGCTCGACTTCAAAATCTTCAAGCTGATCTGGAGATATCACAACATTCGAGTCGTGCACGAACTTCCACAGAAACGATACATGCAACACGTTATGCACACTCGTCATCTTCTCATGTTTATCCAATCTATAAGCGAGTTTCCCAATATGCTCGATATCCGGTAACGACCCAACAAACCTTAGTGCTAACTTTCCTTTCTTTACAAAATGATTAATATTCCGTAGAGGCGAAATCTTAGCAAATACCAAATCTCCAACTGAAAACTTCAAATCCTTTCGTCGCTTATCGGCATAACTCTTCTAACATTCTTGGTCTTCTTTCATTCGTTGCTGAATGATCTGAATGTTGTCCATCGTTTCTCTTATCATCTCAGGCCCAAGCACCAACTTCTCTCCATTCTCTAACCAACAAGATGGAGAATAGCACAGTCGGTCGTATAATGCCTTATATGGTGCCATCCCAATACTCGACTGGTAGTTGCTATTGTAAGCAAATTCGACTAAATGCAGATGATCTTCCCACGATCCCCCAAAATCTAGCACCCAAGCTCTGAGAAGGTCTTCTACTACCTGATTAACCCTCTTAGTGTGCCCATCTGTCTGAGGATGATAAGCTGTACTCTAACATAGCTCGGTTCTCAATGTTTCTTGCAAACTTTTCCAAAATCCACTGATGAATAATGGATCTCGATCGCTAACTATACTCTTCAGAATTCCATGAAATCGAACTATCCACTTAAGATATAACTCAGCCAACTTCGATGCACTCCTAGTTGATCTGCTAGGAATAAAACTTGCGCTTTTGGTCAAATGATCCACGACAACCAAAATACTATCATTCCCTATCCTTGTCCTAGGTAGTCCATCAATAAAATCCATCAACACTTGCTCCCATTTCTGTGTAGGAACTTCCAATGGCTATGATAGTCCGCTCGATTTCTTCTGCTCGGCTTTAACCAATTGGAAATTCATGCATTTCGAGATGAATTTCCCGACATCCCTTTTCATACCTTCCCAGTAGTAAACTCGCTTCATATCTCGATACATCTTACTACCACTGGGATGAATCGTCAATTTAAAGTGACAACACTCCCTTAAAACTTCATCTCCTAACCCATTCGAATCAGGAACAACCAATCGTCCGTTCTTACGAAGCCAACCATCTCGATCGACTTCGAAATCCATAATTTCCTCAGAGTCAGCCCTCATATCTAATCTCCAAATAATTTCCAAAAGCTTATCGTCTCGTTTTTGGCCTTCACCAATCCTTTCGATGAGAGTCGACATAATCGACAAGCTTGCTAACATCTCGGGTTTTAATTCACAATGAGGTCTAAAATAAAATCTGGCCAAATAGTCGAGATGTTTCCATTCCGAAAACTCGCATGTCTTCAACTTAACGCATCAGCTACTATGTTACCTTTTCCTAGAGTATAGGCAATACCAAAGTCATACGACGCCAAAAACTCTAACCATTGTTGTTGCCGAAGATTCAAATCCTTCTGAAAAAAGATAACTCAATGACTTATGATCCGAATATGACTCAAATCTAACTCCGAACAAATAATGTCTCCATATCATCAGAGAAAATAATATTGCCGCTAACTCCAAATCGTGAGTCAGGTAATTCCTTTCGCGAGGCTTCAGTTGTCGACTCGCATAGGCCACAACTCTATTCGTTTGCATTAGCACTGCTCCATGTCCGAGGCCACATGCATCGGTATATACTATCATCTCCCCATTTCCACTTGGAATAGTCAAAATAGGAGCACTCATTAATCTCTCTTTCAGAATTCCAAAGGCTTGTTCACACTTCGTATCCCACGTGAAGACTTTATTCTTCTTCTTTAATCCGGTTAATGGTGCGGTTATCTTCGAGAAATCTTTGATAAATCGTCGATAGTATCCAGCTAAACAAAGGAAACTTCTCGTATCCATCGCAATCTTGGGTCGATCCCAATCTTGTATTGCTGCTCCCTTTTCGGGATCCACCGCTATTCCTTGACCTGATATAACATGACCCAAAAATTTAACTTCCTCCTTCTAGAAGTGACATTTCGAAAACTTTGCCCTCAGCTGATATTTTTGTAAGACTTCCAAAACAGTTCTCAAGTGCGTCTTGTGTTCTTCCTCAGTTTTGGAGTAAACTAATATATCACCCACTGATTAGCATAGAAATATGTTATTTTATGCACCTATATTTTGTCTTATTGTAAATAAATAAATTTTACACTGGGTATTTTCGTATCTTTTTACAGGCTGTTCATCAATCCTCATGCACCCCTTAAAGCAAAGATATTACACAAGAAAAAAGATAAACTTTGAAGATTTTATCTTATGAGCTTTTGGAGTCTAATAAGAGTCCATGTTTGGAAGAATTAATCACATGCAATATGATTACCAATCAATTAGCCACATGGAAGATATGGAAGATTTGAAGATTTTATCTTATGTGCTTTTGGAGTCTAATTAGAGTCCATGTTTGGAAGAATTAATCACATGCAAATATTTTGTCAATCAATTAGCCACATGGAAGATTTGAAAGATATGGAAGGTATTCACCATGATATGCTCAGATATTCTTAAAGATTATTTCCAAACAAGCTTAGTCAAGAAAGGCATGTGATATGAAAATAATTCTTGAAAAAGAGGCCCATATATTCATAGATTTGATTATGGTTTGGCCAATCTCACCTATAAATATACGTTGTAACCATTGTAAATGGGTGTGCCATTATTCTGTATTCTCGTTTATGAATAACAAAGTTTTTCTTCATTTTAGTTGATTGTCTTTTTCTTTCATAACAATTTGTGTGTCTACTCACTTAGTTTTGGTAGAACACATATTGTTATTTTCTTTTATTACTGCATGTTAGCGATTGACCGTTTGATTATATTCAGCAGCAATCCTACTTTTAATTTTCTGTTATTGTTATAGTTGTTATTTTCTTTTTCTAGTAATTGGTTCCTTTCTTTTCAGTTGTTGAATTTGATATTTATCTTATTAGATTCAGATCCTTAGTAAATTCAATAACATTAATTCAAAAACATCTCCAGATTTTGAATAGATAAATAATAAGAATTAAAACACCTCCCTGTGATTCGACCTGCATATTACGCGACATGTGCGCTTGCAGAATTTAATTTAAATATCGCGCTTTTCTAGTTCCTAGAAAGCGTGGATCAAGTTTTTGTCGTCATTGCCGGGGAGGTAACGATTAAATTTTATTATTTATTTAATTTCTAATTCGGGTTAGTTTTTTTTATTTTTTGTTTTCGTTTATTTTAAAAAAAATCTTGCAAATTTTGTTTGATTGCTTTCCCTTCTCATTTATTTCTGTCTCTCCTTGCATTTCTTTTACAGTTTATTTCTTTCCAACTACACTTCTCTTTCAATTTCTTTCCCTCAACAAAATACATAAATAAATAAAAAATCTTCTTTTCTGCCTTTCAGCCGATCCCCTACCATAATAACCTTCCCAACTTCCCAGAAACCATCTTCAAACCACCATCTACCATATAAACTCAACTTCATCACCTTCATCTACAGACCATCCATACCCACGTTCACATCCCACGTTCCAACACAGACCCCTTCTCCAAACAAACCACATCAGATCAGCTACCAACCATCCTCACCGTGCATAGCCTTGACCCTTTCACAAATCTTCATCAGACTGCTCCTTTTCACCTCATGCCACATCACAAATCAGCAACATCACAACCCAGTACACAACATCTTCTTCAATCATCACGTTCATCCCCTCAACATTTAACACCAACCAGCAAGCACCATTATCACGCCCAAATCTCTCCACCCTTACCAAAAACTTGATCGACGCTTTCTAAGAACTAGAAAAACGCAATATTTAAATTAAATTCTGCAAGCGTACAGGTCGCGTAATATTCGGAAAGACCAGGTTTAACCCATTCTGAATAACTGTTACGACGATTAAAAGTCGACGATGAAGACGGTGGTTGAAGACCGGAGATCTTCACATCGAATGGATGATTACTGATGTCTTGATTTGGGCCGTACACCCAAGACGAGGTAATAAGTGGTGATTGTCCAGATGTACTTGGAGATCATACAGATATGCAAGGACCTTTCTCCTGTATTGGGAATACTGGACGATGAATAAGGTGCCTCCGGTTTCGTTCAGACCATGAACGAACTTGTAAATGGATTATATGTTTGACATTGTACTTCACGCTATATTCATTGATCTCTTCTTAATATATATCTATTTGGTGATGGAGAATTTATTTTCTTGCTTAACACTCTTCTTTGAGACGTATGAGCTCAGAGGTTATATATCGGTGGACATCAATTATATGGTATGAACTGACAATGTGACATGCTGAGAGGCAGTGATCAAGGCTTTTTGTTGAAAAGCAAGGCCCTTCATCGAAGCACGGATTTAAATAGCATAACTTCGTGTTGTAGCATTAATTTGTGAGCCTCACGCCCCGGTATGAGTCGAAAATGGGATAGGGGACGCAGGAAGTGCATATGTTTCTTTCTAGCTAGAGGTAGTGACAAGGTATGGATCCCATGCATTTTTACTAATGTGGATGATGGATAGCGAGGCGCCTCGGATATATTTGGTGGACAATGGCCATTTTTGGAGGTCTGATAGGACCGGTAAACGTATTGTTCAGGAATAACCAATCCACAAACGTTACGTGTGGACCGACCCTGTAGGATCTAAGGGTTGGCCATAGGTGTGATCCTGGGTCATCTCGCTAGAGGTGATTTGAATCAGTAAGGAGACCATCCTTTGCCTTGACTTATGATGGAAATCCAATTTCCAATATGCAACTTTCGGTTTTAGTTGTAAACTTATATGGCGACATAGTAGGATGAGATACTATGTCGTCTATAATTGGTACATTTATATTTGAAGTTATTTTGACACTGTGCACTTATAGTAATATCAAAATGATTTGTTTTTAAAGCGTATCAAGCACGTTTGGCTATTATAATGTAAAACTCTATCCTCTGGTTTGTATTGCATTGTGTGATGGCACCGGAGTCTTATAATAGTTTCATTTTTCAAAAAAGCTTTGCATTGTTTATAAATTGTTTTATTTCAAAGTATTCATGGGAGTAAACACGTTTCGTGACATACGGCGTGGCCCCGCGATTTACCCTATTTTAAAATAAGGTTAATAACTGTTTTAGTTCTCACACTAGTCCCATGACTGACTCGCATTTTATTGTTTCTACCTAAACTCTGGGTGCCCATATTTTCCACACGGCCAGCTAGTAGTTTTGGTTTTGCAGATTTCTATTTATCAAGACCTGGTTAACAGCGAGAGCTATATTCGGAAAGCTTTGTATCCATGTAATTCTTTCAGTTGTGTTAGTTGATGTATTTCCTCTACGCATTGTATTTATATATTTTTATTCCCGCTGCTATGTATTTTGATCTCTGATATTCTTGTACTCTAATGTAAAATTGTTGTAATAGCAATGAAAAGCTCTGTTGTTTTATGTTATGATGCGTCGTGTTCTCAAACAGTCCGCGTTTTTCTGTCTCTTCGGAGACCGCGGGAATTCGGTGTGTGACACCCGTGGAATCACAAGCGAATATAAAAAGCTAACCATAACTTTATCTTCTGCTAGACAACATACCACTATTTTTCGCCCTTTCAAATTTCCGATTGTCACCTCGAGCCTCTCATAATCCATAACAGCTGCATACTTCTTAAGCCAGCCCATACCCAAGATAATCCCAAACCCAGTGAAGTTTAAAACAAAACAATCACACACAAAAGAGAAACCATAACTCTATAAAATTAGGCCACAATAAAGCATACAAAGACTAGATGACCCCCTACTAGATTAGTTATGACTAATAATCAATCAACAATCTCAGCATCTGTACCTAACTTGCAAACATGATCATTACAGATTAAAGAATGTGATACGCCAATATCAAACAATACTCAAACTGAAACACCTCTAATGGAAAGCGTACCTGGCACAACAACATTGTTCCCCTTCTCCTTCACAGTTGGACCCCTCGAGGAAGATGGCACAGCATCCAAAGCATGTGCTGTCACAACCTGCTTATCCTTCGGTGGTTCCGGACATTTTTTTTCATATGCCCCGACTTATCACAGTTAAAGCACTTCCTTCCCACTTTAGCCTTCTTACAATCCTCGGGAAGATGGTCCTTCTATTGATGGTTATAACAAGTAATCTCACCCTTTAGTTTCTTCTGGCCATTCTTTCCTTGCTGTTGCTATTTACCTTTACCATCCACCTTTTCTTATTATCGCCACCTTGGTGTGGTTTCAAATCCTCCTTTCTATTCTCAACAACAGCCTCAACCTTTTGTGGAAACAAGTTTTCCTTCCTCAAAGCCTTTTCAACTAACTTCTCAAAAGAGTCATCAATGTGGTTGATCAATTGCTTTCCAATATTCTCATCAAATCCCAAAATAAATTTCTCATTCTTCTGATAAAGAGTCTCAATATACAAAGGAGCATACTTAGATAAAGCTTAAAGCTCGGTCACATACTCAAACACTGGTCGACCTCCTTTCTTAATCTCAACAAACTTCTTAAACAACATCAATTTATAGACCATAGAAATGAACTTCTCCTCAAATTTAGTCCTAAACTGATCCCTAATGATCTGGACCTCTGGTGTCTCCAAGTAATAGAGTTCCACCAATCCATTGCTCGACTTTGCAGCTGCCTCGATGAAAGTTTCCTCTTAGTTGCATCGTCAATTCCTATGTCTCTAAAGATTCGAACACAGGTATCCAACATATTCTGAACTTCAACCGTCGGTTCTGTCCCAACAAACGACTTTCCACCAAGAGAAGTATAATCCTTGCACAAATTAGCAAAATCCTGTAACGACCCGGGTTTTCGGTCAACTAATTTTAAATATTTAATATGGTTTTAGACATTGAGTTGAGAATATAAATGAATTTTTATATTAAGTTATCGATTTAATAATCAATTTCGATTTAATATCGAATATATTAAATCATCGTAATACAAAAAATAATTCAATTCGAGATTTAAAACTGAATTGAAAACAGTTTAGATGATCAATACAAACTCCTGTTTAAATTTGAATAATAATATTAGATTATTATCGAAGAATTTAATGGTTTGAAATTTAATTTATATCAATTTAAATTAATATATGTTCCGGATGATCGAACTGGACTTTGATACTTGTCCCAATATGTTCAGAACAGTGTTATAACCCTAGGAATGTCATATGTTGGGTTCAGAGAGGAGTTCAGAATCATGAGGTATTTTAATTTAAGGATATCGGTTAAATTCAAAGAGAAAATAAATAAATGAATAAAGGTTGTGCTCGTTGGCCCTTTCTTAACCACAAAATAAAACAACTAGGTGTTCCTTTCTCATCCACTAAGAGCATCTCCAACAAAGGGCAATATTCATGTTACGGGGCGTAATACGGGTTGTTTTTGCACCCAACAGTTATCCTCTCGTGTAATATTCAGCGGAATATTACAGCTTCGATTCAGGATCCGGAATGAGTCCGGCGAGCTGATTTTATCAGCTCGCCATGTGGCGAGCCGATTTTATCAGCTCGCGCTGATAAAATCAGCTCGCAACATGGCGAGCTGATAAAATCGGCTCGCCATCTCCCTCCCCAATTCCCCAACGGCTATCTCAATCCAATGGCTTCCAACGGCCATTTCCGCCTAGATTTTGATTACCAACGGCCATAAAACGGTGAAAACTTTTCTAACGGCCATATTTTCAGTTATAAAAGCATTCCATCGCATTCTTTCTTCATCACAACATATTCATATCTTCTTTCTACATCTCTCTACTCCACACCAAGTCTTGCTATATAATGTCTTCCCCATTCGGAGAATTTTCGCATCCGACGATAGATGGAACTCAGTTCTCACAAGGCAACACGAGCAATATATTTGAAACTCCATCGAGCAGGCAAGGAACCACTCTATGGACTGACGAAGAAGACATTTCTCTATGCAACATATATTGTCATTTCACACAAGATTCTGCAACGGGGAACGACCAAACAGGCGCTGCGTTTTGGAAAAAGTGGAAAAATCCTTCGTTGAGAGGCATCCGGGATGCCAAAGGACGTTATCGGCGATCCAGGGACGTTTTGGGAAAATAAGCCGCCAAACCCAATATTATGAGTCACAAGTGTACAAACTAAAGATAGCGAATCCAAGCGGCATGGGAGGAGAACATAATCTGGTATGTATGTATTTGTACGTACTTTATTTATGGGTGTTAGCATTTTAATTGATACATTTTATTCTGGTAAGTAGAAACGACTAGCGAATGAGGAGTTCAAGAAGTTTTTTCCTAGAGAAAATGGAACGAAAAGGGCACACTATTACCAGTTTATGCATTGTTATGATCTGCTTACTAGTCAACCAAAGTGGAACTCAGAACTTGCCAAGAGTCTCCGCGATGTTCAAAGTGCTAGCAAGGCCAAGAAAAAAAGTTCAAAATCGGGTTATTCTTCTAGTCCTAGCGGCTCAGGTGGCAATATTTCTCAATGTGTAGGGGAAAACCTACTTGATGAGTTCAATGCTACGAATGACGAAGATTTTAGACCTGAGGGATGCAAAGCGGCGAAAAGAAGGGGCAAAACAACGGTTGAGCTTGAATCAAAAGTGAACGCCCGACACGAAGAACACAGTTGTAGAGCGGAAAAAAGGCTTGTAGAAGCTAGGGATAGAACAGAAGTTTTGAAAAGGATTGCTGATCTGGAAGAGAAGAAACTTCAAATTCTTTCGGAGGACTTAGCGTATAAGAAAGAGCACGATGCGTATAAGAAACAGCAAGATGCGTATAAGAAAGAATAAGAAGAGAACGCTATCATGGACAAAGATCTGGATGGAATGTCTGATTTGGAAAAGGACCAAAATTCTGGATGGAATGCCTGAGTTCAGTAGTGCATGAAAGGTGGTTGTTATGTAATCTTGTTATCATGGACCAAAATTCTTCATGGGTAAGTCCTCCTCCATTTTTCTTCAGTTGCAAATCTCTTTTATCACATTCGATATAGGATTTCACGAGTATAAGTAAGTCCGTAGAAGAGAATTCGGTTGTAGCAGCACTGGAGCTTGCTTTACTTGGATTGCGTCGAGGTTGGTTAACCCTTTGCCTAGCTGTGTGTTTTCTTGGTTGTGTTTCGGATTTACTAACTTCATCTACTTGTGTATTTGGAACGAATCCACGCACTTTCTCCTCCTGGTTGTTCCGTTCAAACTCATCAAACATTTTTTCCATAAGTTCATCACTAATCTCCCCATCGGCCATTAAAGCTACACGGAATAAAAAAAAAGTTAGTCCGATTTAAAAAAGTACTTGAACCAGTAGAAAAAATAATAAGTGGTTTCTCACCTTACTGCCTTGGTTGATTTAGAAAGCACAAATAATGGTCATGGTTGAGAGACGGGGAATGAAATGTTTAAATAAGTGTAGGTGAATATTGATAAAGCACTGTCATCATTACTCGAGCTGTAACATCGAGACTCTGCCCAACAGCAGTGTCTGTTCACATCAAGACAGTAAGAAAAAGAGATTCCCTACAGTATTACGTCAGGCGAAACAGTGACCGGTACCATCATGATTTTTGTTATTGATTTGTACACTCCTTGCCTATATATCTCAATGCAATTTACTCACATAATACCTCACTCAAACAACTTCGTTCTCATTCTACTACTTACTCACTCGAAAATGCCTTCTTGGCCATCCGAAACTGACTCTGATGAACAAGCGTACGAACAGATGAGACTTCAAGCGCTCGAAGACGAATTCGAGTTTCTAATCCAAATTACACCCCATGATGAACCATCACATGAACAGGGGAACCTCCAACATCTACAACAAGTTCAAGTGCCACATGTTCAACTAGCAAACGAACAGACTCTCGCTCAACCACAACTACAAGTAGAGTTCTACCGAGTACCACCACATGAACATGAAGGTGAATCTTATCCTGTACTTTGCTACTGCGGTCATGTGGTCGAAGTTATGGTTCGTGCAGAAGGCGACAATATAGGTCGGCGCATGCAGCAATGTCGATTCTATCCTGTAACACACCGAATTTTAGTTAATACTAAAATTCACTAATTATAGGATAAATAATCTCAGATGTGGGAATTGGGGGTAACGGGCTGCGTTATTGCGTTCGTCTCGGAAAAATACGCGAAATAGAGTCCGAGTTTTCGAAAATCGGAGTCCGTATGGCCCGGTTATGGCCCAAGGAAGTTTGCAGAAAAATTAGAGCTAAAAACAGATTTAGGAATTTAAATTTAAAATTAAATTTAGAACCAGCGGGGCCAGGCGGGAAGATTCCCGCCTAAGCATGTCGACAGGGCTGTCGACAGGCCTGTCGACAGGGGTGTCGACATGCCTGTCGACTTGCCTGTCGACATGGCGTGTCGAGCCAGGGTGCTTGGGTGCACCAGATCTGGTTTTCTGGCTAGGGCTGGGCTTGGTTCTAGAGGTTTCCTAAATCTAATGGACCTAAATTAATCTAGGGTTAATCCAAGGGCCTAAAACACTCTCTTAATCTATAAATACACCCTAAACCTACCTTAATCCTTACCAAAAATAGAAATAATGGCCTCATGCCGCCAAATTAAATCCTAAGAGAAGCCTCCACTAATCTAAGAAGAAAGTTGCAAGCTAATTCCTCTCTAATCAATCTTTAATCATCATTATCTTCATAGTTAGCAACTAATTCTACTTCATAAGGTTGCTAATCTTGAGTTTGGTGAGTTTCTATCACTTTAACATCAATTGTTAAAGTAAGTAGATTGGGTGTAATGAGACCTATGGTCTTAAATGCGGATTAGTGAGTTTGAATCATGTATAATGATATGTTACTCTATGTTGTTCTATGTTTATGCATATTTGATAAGTTGGTTTATGCATGCTTAATAAGTTGATTTATGCATGTTTAACAAGTTGATATATGCATGTTTAATAAGTGGATTTATGCATATTTAATAAGTGGAATTATGCATGTTTAGCAAAGTGAGTTATGCAAGTTGAAAGTGATATGCAAGTTAAGTATATGTTTAAATGCAAGTTGAAAGTGATATGCAAGTTATGCATGCTTATGCAAGTGTATGGATGCTTATGCAAGTCATGTATATGTTTAAATGCAAGATTTATGTGATATGCAAGTTATGCATGCTTATGCGAGTATATGAATGCTTTTGCAAGATATGTATATGCTTAAATGACATGATATGCAAGTTATGCAAGTATGTGAATGCTTATGCAAGTATGTGGATGCTTATGCAAGTATGTGAATGCTTATGCAAGTTATGTGTATGCTTAAATGCATGTTTAACATGTTATGCTAGTTATGAGAATGCCTATATGCAAGTTCAACATGTTATGCAAGATATGTGTATGATAATATGCAAGCTCATATGCAACATGTTATGCAAATCATGTGTATGATAATATGCAAGTTTGGGTTATATGTAGTTGGGTTAATATATGCTCATATATGCAAGTTGACATCCTCTTATCCCATGACAAAGTTGTATGTTAAACCCATGATATTTGTGATGATCTTCCCCTTATTATGTCATGTAACGAGAACGATTTACATGGGGAACGATGGGGTTGGTAAATATGTTAATAAATGAATGTTTGGGTATGATTAAGCATACCATAAAAATAAATTACCATAAGTGGGAATTTACCTATTGAGTTAGGTCTACCCCATGGGAATTTACCTATTGAGTTAGGTCTACCCATGTTATGGAAAACTTGATATTAATTAGGGATAATTAATATGGGGGTGATTAATTAGGTGTAATTAATCGACTAAGACACGAGGTTGGACTCATTTGTAGTGTAAAACTGCCCGGACCCGACCGACTTAACCAGTTGCTACAAATGTCAGCCCAATGTGAGAGGTCTTAGCCATAAATTAAATACGTGATTAAGGTAAAGACACGAGGTTAGACTCTGTTATGACGTAAGACTGCCCGGATTCTACCGGCTTAACCAGGCGGTCATAACAGCCAGTCTAATGTGGGAGGTCTTTACGGGAGATCACAGTCTTAATTAATTAAGAAACACTTAACCATAATAGCATGTAGTGGGACATGAGGGGTTAAGTGGGTGCCTTGGGTGGCATGAGGAAATTTTGTGGGTGCCTTGGGTGGCATGTGGAATCTAGTGGGTTGCCTTGGGTGGCAATAGAAAATACGATTAGAATACTTAACTAAGTGGAAACATGTAATTAAACATGATTAAAGGGTTAAGTGGGATACACTAGATATTTGACAAGCTTAAGTGGGTAGCTTGTGGGGGCCCATTTCAACCAATATCCCAAACGTATCTTTGTGGGCTCGACCCATGTCGAGTGACGGGACACGCATATTGGGCTTGATTGTAAGAGGCCAAAACGGGTTAGCGGTGACAACGCAAGTCCAACGGGTTTCATATGCGTGTGTGGGCCCGGGCTGGTAGATAAGCCGTTGTTGCATCGTGTAGATATAAAGCCGTGCACCGTTAGTATTGGGTAGCCACTTTAGGGGAGTGATACACCCCACTGTGGGACCAGCACGGGTATCTACGGTAGGGAGCCGATCGATGGGGAGTAGTGGGTACACCTAATGAAGATAGGGGCAGACGGCACCTATGTAGGGGTACACGAAACTACTGGGTAAGAATACTGGGTACACCTAGTGGAGATAGGGGCAGACGGCACCTATGTAGTGAGCTAGGGGTACACGAGACTACTGGGGAAATTTTCTAAGTCCTTGGAAGGGATCAACCTTTAAGTAGGAATGACTGGTGTGGTGCAGTTAGTAATTATCCTTGGGTGGGTAGATGCGTCCTGACGATTATCTTAGTTTATCCTAAGTCTACCAAGCTGCTTAGTGTAGCCATTCATCCCCAGATATTACCGTAGGTCAAGTTTATGTCTTCCCTGGTTACTTTAATGATTGTATTGTTAAAGTTATAGGACTCACTCAGACTTATGTCTGACCCCGTTGTTTTTATCCTTTTCCCAACCCTCAGGTCCTACGGTGGATCCTAGCGGTAGTAGAGCTTGATCGGATTGCTGTTCCAGTCTTTAGGAGCTTGGGTAGATGTAAAGCTCCAGTTATCCAGTTATCTTTTCTTTTGTTATGGCTATTGTATGAGAGAGTGGGATTATGTACTTCTTTATTTTGATGGATATTGTACTTGACTTTTATCGTGGTTTTATGATGTAACCAGACATGTTTATTTCCGCTGTTATGAGATGATGTTTTAAAATTTCAAGTACTATTTATATCTGTCTTGTTGTAATTTTTCTGTTCTATATTCACTAAAATACTCCACCAATGCTATGGCATTCCCTTTGTGAGTGACCCTAGCGGGCGTGGGGTGTTACACGTGGTATCAGAGCAAAGGTTACCGGAACAGATAAAATTTTTAGAAAACTATTTTTCTAAAAACATTTTTGGAAAAGATATTTTCAAAAACATGTCTTTTAAGAGAAAAGTTTTTGAAAGAAAAGCATAATCCCCAATAGCCATATCTATATCCTTCGAATTCTCCGTTTTGAATCTTTCCTTTTTCGTTTCAGCATGGCCGAGAATCTTAATCTTCCGGAGGGTGTGACGGTACCAGTATGGTATAGGAGATTGATGGAGGCTAGGGCCACCACTGCGGGTCCAGCAAATATTCCTCCACCAACCGTAGCACCCGATCTTCCTCCTCCCCCTCCTCCTCGCACGGATACTTTTTCTAAGACTTGCAAGGAATTTAAAGCTATGGGAGGGAAACCTTTTCAAGGATCTGAAACCTTTGTGGAGGCTAGAGATTGGCTTAAAGAGGTGGAAGAGTTGATAGATATCTTTGAGATGGAAGAAGGGAAGAAAGTCAAGTTGGCTGCTTGGTTAATGAAGGGAGAGGCCTCATTCTGGTGGGAGGTCACTAATGGAGAACGCCCCGTTGACTCTTGGGCGGATTTTAAGCAAAGATTTGTGGCAAAGTTTCTCTCAAGGGCGGAGGAAAACTTGTATATGGAAAGATTCTTGACTCTAAAGCAAGGAAATCTTTCGGTGAAGGAATATGTCAACAAGTTTAATCAATTGGCAAGGTTTGGCCTAGACATGGTGAATACACCGGAGAAGAAGGCTTTGAGGTTCGTGAAAGGCTTGAATGAACCTATGCATGGGTTGGCTATGACTCACATCCCTATGGGGGCCACCTTTGAGAAGCTAGTTGACATGGCACTCATGTATGAGGAAGAGAAGGGTCCTAATGCTAATAAGGCACCCGAGAAGAAGGGAGATCAAAAGAGACCTCAACAACAGCAAAGCAAAGGTGGGAAAGGCAACGGTGGCAAGGGCAAGAAGAAGAAGTGTTTCAATTGTGGGACACCTGGCCACCTAAGCAAGGATTGTCGCAAGAAGAAGAAGACTGGCTGCTTCCACTGTGGCGAAGCAGGGCATCTAGTGAAGGATTGCCCTAAGAAGGGGCAAAGGACGGGATCTACCTCAGGAGGACAGGTGCAAGCTCTTATGGCACCGAGTCAGGCTAGGGGGCAAGTACAGGCTCTCGCGGTTCCACCGATTCAGGAGAGAGGTAGAACTATTTCCGTTGAAAGTCTGGTTTTTCTATTTGACCATCCTGTCCGTACATTGTTTGATTCAGGCGCATCGCATTCGTTTATTTCATCATCATTAGTTGAGTTACTGCACTTAGACACCAGTCTGGTAGATGATCCCTTGGTTGTTTCAAACCCAATTGGGGGCTCCACTTATTTGTCCATGATATGTTTGGGTTTGAAGATTTCTATACTTAGCATTGAGTTTAGATGTGATGCTTTTGTATTGGGCTTCATGGGCTATGGGTTGATTTTGGGCATGGACTGGTTATCCAGTAATGGTGCCGTTCTTGATTGCGAAAGGAGAGTTGTTAGGCTCATGACCCGTTTGGGTAACACTCTCGAGATTTCTTGTAATCCCATGGACTCTGTTATGCTAAGTTATCTTGAATCGCTTGACGCTTCAGTCGAGAGTTTGCAATCTATGAGAGTGGTCCGGGAATATCCGGATGTGTTTGAGGAGGTGAAGGGCTTACCTCCGAAGCGGGAAATTGACTTCCGAATATATTTGGTGGATAATGCTAAACCGGTATCTTTACCAGTGCGCCACATGGCTCCTCGTGAGAGGAGGGAACTCCATAAGCAAGTAGGGGAGTTGCTTGAGAAGGGGTTCATAAGACGGAGCATATCGGAGTGGGGTGCTCCAGTAGTATTTGCTACGAAGGCGGATGGGTCCCTCAGACTTTGTGTAGACTATAGAGAACTCAACAAGCTCACAAAGAAGAATAGACACCCATTGCCGAGGATTGATGATCTTTTCGATCAGTTGGTTGGCGCTTCGGTATTTTCTCAGTTGGACTTGGCCACGGGGTTTCATCAGTTGAGGGTGGCTGAGGATAGCATAGACAAGACTGCCTTTAGAACTCCGGATGGTTTCTATGAGTGGCTGGTAATGCCATTTGGGTTGACGAACGCCCCTGCATACTTTGTTGATTTGATGAGTAGGGTGTTCAGGGAGTTCCTTAATAAATTCGTGGTGGTCTTTGTGAATGATATCTTAGTATTTTCTAAGAGTGAAGAAGAACATGCCCTACATCTTGGGGAAGTGTTGAAGACTCTTCGAGCACATAGCCTTAAGGCTAAATTCTCTAAATGTCACTTCTGGAGGAAGGAAGTACGGTTCTTGGGGCACGTGGTCTCCAAGGAAGGGATAGCTGTGGATCCCGCGAAGGTAGTATCAATTCAGGATTGGAAGGTTCCGAAGAATGCTACCGAAGTAAGAAGTTTCTTGGGGTTGGCGGGTTATTATAGGAAGTTCATCAAAGACTTCGCGAAGATATCAGCCCCATTAACCCGCTTAACAAAGAAGAATCTTGTTTTCACATGGGACGTAGATTGTGATGATGCGTTCCGACGGTTAAATAGAGCTTTAACCACCCCTCCAGTTTTAGTGTTGCCAGATGGGAGCAAGCCATTTGTTGTCTATACCGATGCCTGTAGGACAGGACTTGGCGCAGTCTTAATGCAAGAGGGAAGGGTAATAGCCTATGGTGGAAGGCAGTTGAGGGCACATGAGAAAAATTACCATACCCATGATCTAGAGCTGGCCGCTATTGTTTTTGCGCTTAAGATTTGGCGTCATTATCTTCTTGGTGAGAGATTCGAGTTGTTCACTGACCATAAATCTTTGAAGTACTTGTTCTCTCAGAAGGATCTAAACTTAAGACAGCAAAGGTGGATGGAGTTCTTAGCATCTTATGATTTCGAGATAGCGTATACCCCTGGCAAGGGTAACGTGGTGGCGGACGCCTTGAGCAAGAAGAGGTTGTCCTTGAGTCCATTGTTCGTGGAACGACAAAGCTTGGAATTTATCTCGATGTTTGATTTCAGACCTTCCATTGATTATGTACCCGGTTTGCTAGCTTCCTTGGAAGTTAGGCCTACTCTTTTGGGGCGGATTGGAGAAGCCCAGAGGGACGACCCACAGTTGGTTGAGTTGATAGAGAATCTCATAAGGGGGGAGTCGTCCAGCCATTTGAGTAGGTACACCCTAGACGATAGGAGGTGCTTGCATAGAGACGGTAGACTTTGTGTACCGCAAGACGAGGGTTTGAGGAAGGCTATTCTTGATGACGCACACCGTTCTAGGATGACCATTCATCCCGGTGGGGATAAGATGTACCAAGACATGAAGAGGGTTTTCTTCTGGGCCGGTATGAAGAAAGACGTGGCCGAATATGTCGCTCGATGTTTGGTGTGCCAGCAAGTGAAGGCGGAGCAAAGGAAACCAGGTGGGTTGCTTCACCCATTGGAGGTTCCGCAATGGAAGTGGGATAGCGTCTCGATGGATTTTATTGACGGGTTACCCAGATCGAGGACGGGTAATACAGGAATTTGGGTGGTGGTAGATAGACTTACTAAGAGCGCCCATTTCATACCTGTGAAGAGCAAGAGGACTGCTCCATGGCTAGCTTCTGTATATCTGCGAGAGATAGTTCGATTGCATGGGGTACCCTCTAGCATAGTGAGTGATCGAGATCCTATCTTCACTAGCGAATTCTGGAGAAGTTTGCAAGAAGCAGTGGGGACTCAATTGTGTCTGAGCACTGCATATCATCCTCAGACGGACGACCAGACTGAGAGGGTGAATCGTGTTCTGGAAGACCTTTTGAGGCTTTGTATCTTAGATTTTGGAGGTACATGGGAAGAGCATCTTCCATTGGTAGAGTTCGCATATAATAACAGCTTTCAGTCCAGTATTGGTATGGTTCCTTTCGAAGCTCTCTATGGAAGGCCTTGTCGATCACCTACATGTTGGTGGGAATCTACGGATAAGATTTTGCTTGGGCCCGATATGGTTAGGGAGACTTCTGAGAAGATTGACTTGATTCGAAGCGCAGGATAGGCAAAAATCTTATGCGGACAAGAGAAGGACGGATCTTGAATTTGAGGTTGGGGATATGGTTTTTGTTAAGGTATCTCCGTTGAGAAAAGTGGTTCGCTTCGGATCCGTTGGGAAGTTAGCACCGAGGTTTGTTGGGCCATTTCCTATCAAGGAAAGGATTGGACGGATGGCATATAGGGTGGAGTTGCCCGACAGACTTAGTGGTGTTCATGATGTATTCCATGTATCACATCTGAGGAAGTGCTTACATGAGACGGCAGAGGTGGTAGAGCCGAGCTTCCTTAGAGATGTAGAGGTAGAGCGTGATGCGACTATTCGACGAGCTCCTACTCGCATCCTTGGGTCAGAGACTAGGAAGTTGAGAAACAGAGAGGTTCAACTAGTCAAGGTGCAATGGGGAGAAGATGAGAGCAACGCGACTTGGGAGACGGAAGCGAAGATGCGTTCATTGTACCCATTTCTTTTTGAGGGTATGTCTTTACTTTCTCCTTTATCGCTTGTCTAGTACTTATCTTATCTTTGGTATGTCCTCTCGTTAGTACCTTTGACCTTTAGATAGGGTAAACCTATGGTTGAAACATGTGTTTGAGACATGTTATGGTTGATGGATGCAAGTGGATGCAAGTGTTTGCTAGTGGTTGCTCGTGGATGCATATACACACACTCTAGGCACTAGATCGGCTCAGTCACTTCATATTGCATATTGCATAAAATTGTGTGTAGGAAAATATATTTATGGATGTATAATGGTTGTGTTATCACATGGATGATGCATTTTGGTGAATGATTGTGCACTCATGTAGATATTGTATGTGTCGATAGGGTTTTCTCGCATACATAATGGATGCATGGCACTATCATGGTTTGCATATGTTCATACATTAGATAGGGAACATATACACACACTTTTTGCATATGCTCATACATCATTAGAAACTGTTTAAGGACAATGGATGCCTGTGGTTGATGATTTGAGTAGATGGTTGTTTGGATGGTAGGATATGCATTCTCCTTAGCCTAGAGATTTCGGGGACGAAATCCTTTAAGGAGGGGAGAATGTAACACCCCGAATTTTAGTTAATACTAAAATTCACTAATTATAGGATAAATAATCTCAGATGTGGGAATTGGGGGTAACGGGCTGCGTTATTGCGTTCGTCTCGGAAAAATACGCGAAATAGAGTCCGAGTTTTCGAAAATCGGAGTCCGTATGGCCCGGTTATGGCCCAAGGAAGTTTGCAGAAAAATTAGAGCTAAAAAAATATTTAGGAATTTAAATTTAAAATTAAATTTAGAACCAGCAGGGCCAGGCGGGAAGATTCCCGCCTAAGCATGTCGACAGGGCTGTCGACAGGCCTGTCGACAGGGGTGTCGACATGCCTGTCGACTTGCCTGTCGACATGGCGTGTCGAGCCAGGGTGCTTGGGTGCACCAGATCTGGTTTTCTGGCTAGGGCTGGGCTTGGTTCTAGAGGTTTCCTAAATCTAATGGACCTAAATTAATCTAGGGTTAATCCAAGGGCCTAAAACACTCTCTTAATCTATAAATACACCCTAAACCTACCTTAATCCTTACCAAAAATAGAAATAATGGCCTCATGCCGCCAAATTAAATCCTAAGAGAAGCCTCCACTAATCTAAGAAGAAAGTTGCAAGCTAATTCCTCTCTAATCAATCTTTAATCATCATTATCTTCATAGTTAGCAACTAATTCTACTTCATAAGGTTGCTAATCTTGAGTTTGGTGAGTTTCTATCACTTTAACATCAATTGTTAAAGTAAGTAGATTGGGTGTAATGAGACCTATGGTCTTAAATGCGGATTAGTGAGTTTGAATCATGTATAATGATATGTTACTCTATGTTTTTCTATGTTTATGCATATTTGATAAGTTGGTTTATGCATGCTTAATAAGTTGATTTATGCATGTTTAACAAGTTGATATATGCATGTTTAATAAGTGGATTTATGCATATTTAATAAGTGGAATTATGCATGTTTATCAAAGTGAGTTATGCAAGTTGAAAGTGATATGCAAGTTAAGTATATGTTTAAATGCAAGTTGAAAGTGATATGCAAGTTATGCATGCTTATGCAAGTGTATGGATGCTTATGCAAGTCATGTATATGTTTAAATGCAAGATTTATGTGATATGCAAGTTATGCATGCTTATGCGAGTATATGAATGCTTTTGCAAGATATGTATATGCTTAAATGACATGATATGCAAGTTATGCAAGTATGTGAATGCTTATGCAAGTATGTGGATGCTTATGCAAGTATGTGAATGCTTATGCAAGTTATGTGTATGCTTAAATGCATGTTTAACATGTTATGCAAGTTATGAGAATGCCTATATGCAAGTTCAACATGTTATGCAAGATATGTGTATGATAATATGCAAGCTCATATGCAACATGTTATGCAAATCATGTGTATGATAATATGCAAGTTTGGGTTATATGTAGTTGGGTTAATATATGCTCATATATGCAAGTTGACATCCTCTTATCCCATGACAAAGTTGTATGTTAAACCCATGATATTTGTGATGATCTTCCCCTTATTATGTCATGTAACGAGAACGATTTACGTGGGGAACGATGGGGTTGGTAAATATGTTAATAAATGAATGTTTGGGGTATGATTAAGCATACCATAAAAATAAATTACCATAAGTGGGAATTTACCTATTGAGTTAGGTCTACCCCATGGGAATTTACCTATTGAGTTAGGTCTACCCATGTTATGGAAAACTTGATATTAATTAGGGATAATTAATATGGGGGTGATTAATTAGGTGTAATTAATCGACTAAGACACGAGGTTGGACTCATTTGTAGTGTAAAACTTCCCGGACCCGACCGGCTTAACCAGTTGCTACAAATGTCAGCCCAATGTGAGAGGTCTTAGCCATAAATTAAATACGTGATTAAGGTAAAGACACGAGGTTAGACTCTGTTATGACGTAAGACTGCCCGGATTCTACCGGCTTAACCAGGCGGTCATAACAGCCAGTCTAATGTGGGAGGTCTTTACGGGAGATCACGGTCTTAATTAATTAAGAAACACTTAACCATAATAGCATGTAGTGGGACATGAGGGGTTAAGTGGGTGCCTTGGGTGGCATGAGGAAATTTTGTGGGTGCCTTGGGTGGCATGTGGAATCTAGTGGGTTGCCTTGGGTGGCAATAGAAAATACGATTAGAATACTTAACCAAGTGGAAACATGTAATTAAACATGATTAAAGGGTTAAGTGGGATACACTAGATATTTGACAAGCTTAAGTGGGTAGCTTGTGGGGGCCCATTTCAACCAATATCCCAAACGTATCTTTGTGGGCTCGACCCATGTCGAGTGACGGGACACGCATATTGGGCTTGATTGTAAGAGGCCAAAACGGGTTAGCGGTGGCAACGCAAGTCCAACGGGTTTCATATGCGTGTGTGGGCCCGGGCTGGTAGATAAGCCGTTGTTGCATCGTGTAGATATAAAGCCGTGCACCATTAGTATTGGGTAGCCACTTTAGGGGAGTGATACACCCCACTGTGGGACCATCACGGGTATCTATGGTAGGGAGCCGATCGATGAGGAGTAGTGGGTACACCTAATGAAGATAGGGGCAGACGGCACCTATGTAGGGGTACACGAAACTACTGGGTAAGAATACTGGGTACACCTAGTGGAGATAGGGGCAGACGGCACCTATGTAGTGGGCTAGGGGTACACGAGACTACTGGGGAAATTTTCTAAGTCCTTGGAAGGGATCAACCTTTAAGTAGGAATGACTGGTGTGGTGCAGTTAGTAATTATCCTTGGGTGGGTAGATGCGTCCTGACGATTATCTTAGTTTATCCTAAGTCTACCAAGCTGCTTAGTGTAGCCATTCATCCCCAGATATTACCGTAGGTCAAGTTTATGTCTTCCCTGGTTACTTTAATGATTGTATTGTTAAAGTTATAGGACTCACTCAGACTTATGTCTGACCCCGTTGTTTTTATCTTTTTCCCAACCCTCAGGTCCTACGGTGGATCCTAGCGGTAGTAGAGCTTGATCGGATTGCTGTTCCAGTCTTTAGGAGCTTGGGTAGATGTAAAGCTCCAGTTATCCAGTTATCTTTTCTTTTGTTATGGCTATTGTATGAGAGAGTGGGATTATGTACTTCTTTATTTTGATGGATATTGTACTTGACTTTTATCGTGGTTTTATGATGTAACCAGACATGTTTATTTCCGCTGTTATGAGATGATGTTTTAAAATTTCAAGTACTATTTATATCTGTCTTGTTGTAATTTTTCTGTTCTATATTCACTAAAATACTCCACCGATGCTATGGCATTCCCTTTGTGAGTGACCCTAGCGGGCGTGGGGTGTTACAAAATGGATGCAGCTACACGGAATGGATTGACGAGCCGTTGTGCCCACGGGGAATAGTATATGCAAACCAACTCGAACGAGAGATTATGCGTCTCGAAAATCTTGTTCAAGAGTTGCGACTGAACGCAATGCGACTTCCTTGAAATTGAATGTGTACTTTTAATGTTTGCGATGATGTAGTAGGCATGTACTATTATTCGGTGTTGTATCTGTAACGGTCGGTTGTATCTGTAACGGTCGGTTGTATCTGTAAGGTTATTGTTATGCGAAAACCCCCTTGTTGAATCATTGTAATCTTTCCTATATAAAAATTTCACGTTCTATATATTTAAAATATAATCTTTCGTATATAATCTTCTAAACTATAATCTTTCGTATATAATCTACTAATAAAAATTAATAAGTAGATAAAAATAAGAACTAAATATTTAATCAAATGAACACACATTCCACACAACCCCCCCCCCCCCACAAACTTCCCGAGCCATAGATGGGCTCGGAAGATCGCGAGCTGATTTTATCAGCTCGCGAGCTGATAAAATCAGCTCGCAGGCTGCGAGCCGATAAAATCAGCTCGCGCCTGCTGGGACATATCAAAGATATCTCCCGTAATGTTACGGACCGTAACGTTACGGCCCGTAACACTGTTGGAGATGCTCTAGGTACAACAACTCGTGCTTCTTTATTTCATCCATTCACTCAATAAATTCTTTCGCACCCCTCCATTAATTTGCAAAACCAAATCTATTCAAATCGAAAGCTTCAGACAAACAAAACAAAAATGGCCGCGCCCTCCATTCATTTGCAAATCAAACGCAATCATTCATTTTCGATCGAACTGTCGATCTTGGTTTCAACGACATTCCAAGGCGCGATTTTTAGTGGCAAAAGGTGTGAGAAATCGATGGAGTTAGTTGCGGTTTTGGGTGTGTGGAGGCGTTTTACATCTGGAAACCAATTTTGGGGGATTTCCGAAATTAAAACAGTTGCTCGTTTTCAATGGGGTTGCCTGATTTACACCAAGTCACGACGGTTAAAGCTCAACTGAGCTAGGGTTGTGGGTGATGGCCGGTTGAAGCTGGGTAGGAGAATACATTGACTGATGGGTTCTGGTAGGACTAGAGGAAGTTACGATGGAGTTTTCTGATTCGATGGTTCAAATAGGAGGCATGGTTCAAATAGGAGGTGAGTGTGCGTTGAGATAGAAGTGGGAAGCGCGACTTACTGAGGGGAGAACTGGTTCGAACAGTGTGAGTGGTTACAACTTACAGAAGTGAGTTTGAGCCATTTACAGTAGAGAAGAAGAAAGGGGTACATTTGTGGGGACTGTTTGGAGTTTGAGAAGGGGGTGAGTTCGGATTTTTAACAGAAGAGAAAAATGGAAACAAGGTAATTAAATGTGTTATTTATTTATTTAGGTAAGCGTTAAAAATATATGGTTTAATGTTTAAAAAAAATACATAGATTAGTATAATTTTATTTGTTAAGTTAAATTAAATCTAGTTACCATTAAAAGAGGAAAAAAATATAGGAAAGTTGTTTATTCGTTTAAATGGTTAATTTAAATAAATAAATATTAATCAGTAAATTTAAATTAAATTATCGTAGGTGCGAATTCATTCGAGAAGATTCGTAGCAGATGATTTGGAAAGAAATAGATATTCGACAAATGCAAATTTCGGTGAGTAAACCTCACTCACCTGTTATTTAGAATTATTTTTATTCGGTAAAAATAATTGTTGTTGCTTGTTTGAGTGCTTTCTAGTTGATTTAAATATATTAGTTATTTAGGGTTGACTATTATATATATATATATATATTGGGTTGATTATTGGATTTTTCCCGCAGTCTCATTAGCGGATGCCCGCAGTTTCATAGCGGATGATTTCCCTATGCGCCCCACAAATATATATTAGTGGATTACCTTCATATCGCGATATACTGCCTCGAAGCAGGATGGGTATTACTATGTTGACTAACGTCTGTGGATGCGGGAAAACAGGATGGAGGAATCCGATTGGATTCCTCAAAAATATATTATCTGTTTGTTTATTTGTTTGCATATATACTGTCATATATGATGTGTTAGAAAACCTGAAATAAATAATTGGTTGTTTGGTGTTTAAATATCACTGGGCCTAAGTGTTAATTTATAAAAATATCCTGAAAGGGATATTTGAGATTTAAAAGGGAAATTCTATTTTTTCTAAAATAGAATTTGAATTTTTAAATAGAGTTGAAATATAAACTTGTTTTGAAAAATAAAACAAGTTGTTCCTTTATAAACGAAGTTTATAAATAGTTCATTTATAAACGAAGTTTATAAATGAAGTAAAATGAATTAGCATTGGATAATTCAGGAAATTTTAAATACAAGTGCGAATTTGAAAAGGGAAATTTATTTTTTTAAAGTAGAAATATTTCAAATGAATTTGAAAGCGAGACTTGTTTAATATATAAACAAGTAAAATAAATGGTATTTATAAATAAAATGGAAAAAATTATCATTGGATAATTTGAATATTTAAATTCAAATGCGAATTTAAAAATAGAAATGAAGAAATTGTTTTAAAGAAATAAACGATGGAATTTTATTCTGATGTTCAAAATAAAAATTGAACGAAAATAAATCAATAAGGATTTATGATTTGAATTCAATTAATTCGGATTTATTTAAATAGAAGTTAAATTGAATATGAAAATAAATTGGGTGTTATCTATAAGTTATTATAAACAGAAATTCCAAAATAAGATTTTGGTTAAAGAGATTTCGAAATAGACTTGTTTAAAATATAAAACAAGGAAATTTATAAATAAATGTTTATAAATATGGTGAATAAATTATCAAGAGATATTTTGTAACTTTACATTCAAGTATGACTTTAAAATATAATTTTAATTCATTTCGAAAAAGGGGACGATGGTTTTATTCCAGAATTCGGAATATCAAAGCGATGGAGTTTCAAATAGAAATTTGAAAAAGGAACTTGTTTAAATATATGAAACAAGAAAGTTGAATTTATAAATAGTATTATAAATTTGGTGAAATAAATTATCATTTGGATAATTTAAACCATTTAATCAAATAGGAATTTAAAAGTGAATTGGGAAGTGTTTGAAACAGAACGATTGATTATATTTCGGAATTCGAAATATAAGCTGAATTGAGAAGAATTCAATGGGTTTATAATTGAAAAATTCGATTATATCGAATTTTATAAATAATTTATTTATAAAAGGAATTGAAATTAAATATGGAAGATCGAAGTATAAATAAATTTATAACCGAGTAAGGAAAAATCGACGATTTTAGATAATCAGAATTATTGTGTTGATTTAGGAAAATTGGTTTGATATATATTAAAAATATATTAGAATGGAGTTGAATTTATATATAAACGAAGTTTAAAACATTTATATATTAAATATAATTAAACGAACTCGCTGCGGCGCGGCAGTTCGTAAATCGGCGTTTCGAACTTCAACTGAGTATACAGGACTCAATTTAAGTCGGAATTCTTTGAAACAAGAATTGTCAGGACCGGTTGAATAATAGTTTTCTAAGGGAAGAGAAAAATCTGGATTTCATGGAATAGATTTTGAGTTATTTCAAAATCAAATTTTCAGAAAAACAGCGCCAGAACCATTATAAAACCATAATGGTTTATTTAAATTTATAAAAGGATTTTGAGCAAGTAGAATCTGAATCTTCATTAGAAAAATCTAGATTTGGGTTATAAAATATATCTGAACTCAAGAGGAGTAATGAAATGATTTTTGAAACAAAAATCAGGTTTTTATTTGTTGAATTGAATTAACTAATAAGAAAAACTAATTAAGGGAATTTGAAATCGAAATTGAACTTTGGATCTGAAAAGAGGTTTGTAAATTCACATACGAAATCGATATGAAATTTGAATTGAAAATGGGATTCGATGGGTAATAAGCAAGTTAAAATTTATTTGAACATATTATGTTCAAGTATAAAAGTAAAATAGACTAAAGAGTTAATTAACAAATTAATTAACGAATTGAGTTAAAACGATCGGGTATAATTGAAATAAATTGGACATGTATAGATATACAGGAGACAGGTATGGGATAAGGTTAATGAAGGTATATAAATAGAATGCTCGACAAAAAGGTACGTATTTAATTCATATATGAGATTTTATGCGCCGTATCGGCAAGCCGCTTGGCTGTTTCTTTTTCTTTTTGAATGTAGAGGCCTGTGTGGCAAGGTTTGAATTTTTTCGGTAACCCCGTACAAAAGAGGTTATGGCGAATTTTTCTGGAAATTTAAGGATTTAGAATATTTTTAAGAAAATTTGATAGTCAGAAATCAACGTATCGATATGTATACAATTCGATAAAGAAAACAAAATAAAACTAGAATATAGAAACAAAAAGGAAATCGATAATCTGGTAATAGAAAGAGAAGTGCATATACCTTTTAAAAATGAATAATTGGCTTATGTAGTGTTGGTTATTCGAGGTAAGTGGTCTTGTCAGTTTTGAAGTTAAGGATGTTTTCAGTCAAGGTCTAAGAAGTAGTTATACCCCAACTTGATTGATTTCGTTTTTAACCGATAAATAGCAAGATCCAGTCTCGAAGAGAAATGTTTGGATAAGAGTTAGTGGAATGCAATGTTTTGGGTTGTTGTAACAAAGTTTTACACAACATTCGTTTTCACCCAAGAATGTAAATTTTGGGAATATAGAAATAAATATTTCCTAAGCATAGGAATGAATGGTCGTGAAAGAGATAAGTAATTGGAATATTTTCCAGTTTTTAATAAAATTTATTTTCTAAGTATAGAAATAAAAGAAGACGATATATGGAAATGTTTTCCAAATAGAGTAAAAGGCCAAGATGATTGTTGAAAATATTTGGTTAACAAATATTGATAACGAAATGGAGTAGTGATTTAATTCATGAAATATTAATTAAGGGCCCAATGATTGTTTGATGTTTTGTACGAATGTTTGTTTTTCTTCAATAGTTAAATAACCGACTATCGAAGTGTTTGCCATATCGTTGTCAATATGGAGAGACCGGTTGGATTATTATCCGAGATCCACTCCGTATGGGAAGTAGCGTTGCGAGTCAAATTATATAAATATAATTGAAGACGGAGTAAAGTGCAAGGGCTTTTTTCTATTAATGGAAATTGTGCCTTCGGTTTCGTTCAGTCCCAGAACGAACGTATATGGACGAATGTCTGACAGAATATTTCCAATGATCGCATATGTTGGACTGTACAAATATATATGGTGGCAACGGATCTATTCCCTTAGCATAATATCCAGAATATTTGTGCAAACTCAATTAGTGATTAACGGATCTGACAATGTGACATTCAAAGTGATTGTGTTATCAATGAATGATAAGTAAGCGTAGCCTCAGGCCTCAACAACCGGGAAATGACAAAAATCGGGCAGGCAACATGGCTATGTGGGTAGCTCCCATTAGGGTGTATTATTACCTATCTAGAGAAATTCATTTAATTCCTTATTCTATTCGATGATGTCCTATTCGGGAAACGGTTGCTGATCCCAACCGTTGGTGATATACATTCGATACACTCAAGCGAAATGAGTGGTCGGTTATGTGTGGCCGGGTTACAAGATGTTCTTGTTGAACCAGTGTATTCTCCTCTAGAGATACACTATCGAAAGGTGGTTCCATACCTTGTCATAGTTGGAAATTCATTACCCAATAAGTGCTCACGGTTTTGATTGTATTTATATATATGGAGCGTGAGATGAAAGCGTTCCACTAGATTCTATTTATTTTATTTAGACACTATTATAATACCAAAAGAGTTTTGATATAAAGATTATCATTTTCTTTCAAAAGGATTTGAAAGTTAAATCAAGTGTTCTTGATTCTCATAAGGGAAAAACTCGTTCCGTGTTGTACCACGTGGTCTGAAACTGTTTTAAATTGTTTACTCATACCAGTCCCATGGCTGACCTAGAGTTTATTTTGTTTTGTTTTACCTAAACTCTTTGGTGCTTAAATTTGTACGGGTAGTCAAGTAGTTCAGGATTTTACAGATTTATCTAAAGGAGCTTGGAGCAGGATGCTTCAACATTACGTAGTTATTGTTTTCCGCTGTATTGTAAGTTGTGCTCTGATAGTGATACTCTGATAAGTGTATGTTACACATTTGAAATTTTGTGTTTCAAAAGTTATGATATATTATATTTTGTTCCACTGCGATGTGAGATTCTGAGTTGTTATTTCTGTTCTTCTTCCACCTTTTTCTTCTAAAAAAAATGATTCGTATTTTCGTGATATTTGGGTTGCATGTATGATGTATGTAGTCAACTCTGATATTACGGATTTGCGGGCCGTTACAGTTGGTATCAGAGCTTAGGTTGAGCGAATAACTAGGCTTTGGTGGGATTGTGCTCATTAGAGATAGGGTCAGTAGTACCCTAGAATGAGTTGAGTGTATATATACGAGAGAGCGTGTTTGTTAGTTGATATAAAAGTTGTTTTATATTGTGTTGGCTAGTCTGTTGAGTGGATTATAAATTTTGGTCGAATCGTGGGACGCCACAAAGTCGGTAAGAATTTCTAAACACTTAAATAGAGAAATTTGACATGATATTGTCTTTAACCGTGTAAATGAAATAATTTACCCAAAATTCTATTTTGATAGAAAAGGAATAATTTTCTGAAATTATTATAATATATTGATGAGTTGATTTATATTATTATAATCAAACAAGATTATAAAGTTGGAATGGTTATATATAACCAAATAAATTTTGTATATGAATTAAATATACAAATGAGATGAATTAAAATTAAAATTCAAACCAGAATTAAGGATTCAAAATCCTGGGAAGTTGGAAAATATTTTCTAAAGTATATTAAAATAATATAGCTTTGTTTTGCAAGGGTTTTGAATCAAAATCATCTTGAGATGTATTTTGAAAGTGATAAAGCACTGAACTCACCTCACTGCTGGAAAATAATGCTGATGATGACTGGAACATCATCAGTGATCATTTTCGAGTTTTTAAGTGATGGATTGCAACCTTAGAAAAGTTTTATTGGAAATTTGTTTGGAAGAAAACAAGTTGTTTTGAAAAATTCAAATGTTTTGAATTTGTGTTTGAAATAAATATGTGTATATACTTATGTGATTTCTAAAGGATTTGAAATAAAAACCTAGGGATTTGAATTCTGGAATTAAAATTTAACTTAAAGCAAGTTAAATGAATCAAAGTGGATAAATTGATTTAGAATCAATTTGGATGTGGATGAATGGAAACCAAATGTTTTGGTAGAACTAAAATCTCTTTCTTAGAGCTGGTCGAACTCAGAATTAAGATCATCAAATCTCTAAATTAATTATGCTACTTTTGCAAAAACAAACTTGAAATATAAAACGTTGAGTTTCAACATAAGTGTGATTTTGAAAAGTAAATAGGTTAGTAGCATTTTTCCTACCTTAGTAATTTCGGGGACGAAATTCTTTTAAGGGGGGAAGAATGTAATGAGCCGGGTTTTTGGTCAACTAATTTTAAATATTTAATATGGTTTTAAATATTGAGTTGAGAATATAAATGAATTTTTATATTAAGTTATCGATTTAATAATCAATTTCGATTTAATATAGAATATATTAAATTATCGTAATACGAAAAATAAATGAATTCGAGATTTAAAACTGAATTGAAAACAGTTTATATGATCAATACAAACTCCTGTTTAAATTTGAATAATAATATTAAATTATTATCGAAGAATTTAACGGTTTGAAATTTAATTTATATCAATTTAAATTAATATCTGTTTCGGATGATCGTACTGGACTTCGATACTTGTCCCAATATGTTCAGAATAGTGTTATAACCCTAGGAATGTCATTTGTTGGGTTCAGAGAGGAGTTCAGAATCATGAGGTATTTTAATTTAAGGATAGCGGTTAAATTAAAAGAGAAAAAAATAAATGAATAAAGGTTGTGCTCGTTGGCCCTTTCTTAACCACAAAATAAAACAGCTAGGTGTTCCTTTCTCATCCACTAAGTAAAACAACTCATGGCTTCTTTATTTCCATCCGTTCACTCAATAAATTCTTCCGCACCCCTCCTTTAATTTGCAAAACCAAATCAATTCAAATCGAAAGCTTCAGACAAACAAAATAAAAATGGTCGCACCCTCCATTCATTTGCAAATCAAACGCAATCATTCATTTTCGATCGAACTGTCGATCTTGGTTTCAACGACATTCCCAGGCGCGATTTTTGGTGGCAAAAGGAGTGAGAAATCGATGGAGTTATTTGCGGTTTTGGGTGTGTGGAGGCGTTTTACATTTGGCAACCAATTTTGGGGGATTTCCGAAATTAAAACAGTCGCCCATTTTCAACGGGGTTGCCTGATTTACTCCAGGTCGCGACGGTTAAAGCTCAACTGAGCTAGGGTTGTGGGTGATGGCCGGTTGAAGCTGGGTAGGAGAATCCATTGACTGATGGGTTCTAGTAGGACTAGAGGAAGCTACGATGGAGTTTCCTGATTCGATGGTTCAAATAGGAGGCGAGCGTGCGTTGAGGTAGAAGTGGGAAGCGCGACATACTGAGGGGAGAACTGGTTCGAACAGTGTGAGTGGTTACAGCTTACAGAAGTGAGTTCGAGCCATTTACAGTAGAGAAGAAGAAAGGGGTACATTTGTGGGGACTGTTTGGAGTTTGAGAAGGTGGTGAGTTCGGAATTTTAACAGAAGAGAAAAATGGAAACAAGGTAATTAAATGTGTTGTTTATTTATTTAGGTAAGCGTTAAAAATATATGGTTTAATGTTTAAAAAAAATACATGGATTAGTTTAATTTTATTTGTTAAGTTAAATTAAATCTAGTAACCATTAAAAGAGGAAAAAAAATATAGGAAAGTTGTTTATTTGTTTAAATGGTTAATTTAAATAAATAAATATTAATCAGTAGATTTATATCAAATTATCGTAGGTGCGAATTCATTCGAGAAGATTCGTAGCATATGATTTGGAAATAAACAGATATTCGACAATTGCAAATTTTGGTGAGTAAACCTCACTCACCTGTTATTAAGAATTATTTTTATTCGGTAAAATTAATTGTTGTTGCTTGTTTGAATGCTTTCTAGTTGATTTAATTATATTAGTTATTTAGGGTTGACTATTATATATATATATATATATATATATATATATATATATATATATATATATATTGGGTTGACGATTAGATTGTTCCCGCAGTCTCATTAGAGGATGCCCGCAGTTTCATAGCGGATGATTTTCCTATGCGCCCCACAAATATATATTAGTGGATGACCTTCATACCGCAATATCCTGCCTCGAAGCAGGATGGATATTACTATGTTGACTAACATATGTGAATGCAGGAAAACAGGTTGGAGGAATCCGACTGGATTCCTCAAAAATATATTATCTGTTTGTTTATTTGTTTGCATATATACTGTCATATATGATGTGTTAGAAAACCTGAAATAAATAATTGGTTGTTTGGTGTTTAAATATCACTGGGCCTAAGCGTTAATTTATAAAAATATCCTGAAAGGGATATTTGAGATTTAAAAGGGAAATTCTATTTTTTCTAAAATAGAATTTGAATTTTTAAATAGAGTTGAAATATAAACTTGTTTTGAAAAATAAAACAAGTAGTTCCTTTATAAACGAAGTTTATAAATAGTTCATTTATAAACGATGTTTATAAATGAAGTAAAATGAATTAGCATTGGATAATTCAGGAAATTTTGAATACAAGTGTGAATTTAAAAAGGGAAATTTATTTTTCCATAGTAGAAATATTTCAAATGAATTTGAAAGCGAGACTTGTTTAATATATAAACAAGTAAAATAAATGGTGTTTATAAATAAAATGGAAAAAATTATCATTGGATAATTTGAATATTTAAATTCAAATGTGAATTTAAAAATAGAAATGAGGAAATCGTTTTAAAGAAATAAACGATGGAATTTTATTCAGATGTTCAGAATATAAATTGAACGAAAATAAATCAATAAGGATTTATGATTTGAATTCGATTAATTCGAATTTATTTAAATAGAATTTAAATTGAATATGAAAATAAATTGGGTGTTATCTATAAGTTATTATAAATAGAAATTCCTAAATAAGATTTTGGTTAAATCGATTTCGAAATAGACTTGTTTAAAATATAAAACAAGGAAATTTACAAATAAATGTTTATAAATATGGTGAATAAATTATCAAGAGATAATTTGTAACTTTAAATTCAAGTATAAATTTAAAATATAATTTTAATTCATTTCGAAAAAAGGGATGATGGTTTTATTCCAGAATTCGGAATATCAAAGGAATGGAGTTTCAAATAGAAATTTGAAAAGGGAACTTGTTTAAATATATGAAACAAGAAAGTTGAATTTATAAATAGTATTATAAATTTGGTGAAATAAATTAAAATGATAATTTAAACCATTTAAATTCAAATAGGAATTTAAAAATGAATTGGGAAGTGTTTGAAACAAAACGATTGATTATATTTCGGAATTCGAAATATAAGCTGAATTGAGAAGAATTCAACGGGTTTATAATTGAAATTCAATTGTATAGGATTTTATAAATAATTTATTTATAAAAGGAATTGAAATTAAATATAGAAGATCGAAGTATAAATAAATTTATAACCGAGTAAGGAAAAATCGATGATTTTAGATAATCAGAATTATCGAGTTAAATTAGGAAAATTGGTTTGATATATATTAAAAATATATTAGAATGGAGTTGAATTTATATATAAACGAAGTTTACAATATTTATATATTAAATATAATTAAAACGAACTCGCCGCGATGCGGCAGTTCGTAAATCGGTGTTTCGAACTTCAATTGAGTATACAAGACTCAATTTAAGTCAGAATTCTTTGAAACAAGAATCATCAGGATCGGTTGAATAATAGTTTTCTAACGAAAGAGAAAATTTTGGATTTCGTACTATAGATTTTGAGTTATGTCAAAATCAAATTTTCAGAAAAACAGCACCAGAACCATTATAAAACCATAATGGTTTATTTAAATTTATAAAAGGATTTTGAGCAAATAGAATTCGAATCTTCATTAGAAAAATCCAGATTTGGGTTATAAAATATATCTGAACTCAAGAGGAGTAATGAAATGATTTTTGAAACAAAAATTAGGTTTTTATTTGCTGAATTGAATTTACTAAGAAGAAAAACTAGTTAAGTGAATTTGAAATCGAAATTGAACTTTGGATCAGAAAAGGGGTTTGTAAATTCATATACGAATTCGAATATGAAATTTTAATTGAAAATGGGATTCGATGGGTAATAAGCAAGTTAAAATTTATTTGAACATATTATGTTCAAGTATAAAAGTGAAATAGACTAAAGAGTTAATTAACAAATTAATTAACGAATTGAGTTAAAACGATCGGGTATAGTTGAAATAAATTGGATAGGTATAGATATACAGGAGACAGGTATGGGATAAGGTTAATGAAGGTGTATAAATAGAATGCTCGACAAAAAGGTACGTATTTAATTCATATATGAGATTTAATGCGCCGTATCGGCAAGCCGCTTGGCTGTTTCTTTTTCTTTTTGAATGGAGAGGCCTATGTGGCAAGGTTTGAATTTTTTTGGTAACCCCGTACAAAGGAGGTTATGGCGAATTTTTCTGGAACTTTAAGGAGTTAGAATATTTTTAAGAAAATTTGATAGTCAATTCGATATGTATACAATTCGATAAAGAAAACAAACTAAGACTAGAATATAGAAACAAAAAGGAAATCAATAATCTGGTAATAGAAAGAGAAGTGCATATACGTTTTAAAAACGAATAATTGGCTTATGTAGTGTTGGTTATTCGAGGTAAGTGGTCTTGTCAGTTTTGAAGTTAAGGATGTTTTCAGTCAAGGTCTGAGAGGTAGTTATACTCCAACTTGATTGATTTCGTTTTTAACTGATAAAGAGCAAGATCCAGTCTTGAAGAGAAATGTTTGGATAAGAGTTAGTTGAATGCGGTGTTTTGGGTTGTTGTAACGATGTTTTACACAACATTCGTTTTAACCCAAGAAAGTAAATTTTGGGAATATAGAAATAAACATTTCCTAAGCATAGGAATGAATGGTCGTGAAAGAGATAAGTAATTGGAATATTTTCCAGTTTTTAATAAAATTTATTTTCTAAGTATAGAAATAAAAGAAGACGATATATGGAAATGTTTTCCAAATAGTGTAAAAATCCAAGATGATTGTTGAAAATATTTGGTTAACAAATATTGAAAAGGAAATGGAGTAGTGATTTAATTCATGAAATATTAATTAAGGGCCCAATGATTGTTTGATGTTTTGTATGAATGCTTGTTTTTCTTCGATAGTTAAAGAACCGACTATTGAAGTGTTTGCCATATCGTTGTCAATATGGAGAGACCGTTTGGATTATTATCCGAGAACCACTCCGTATGGGCAGTAGCGTTGCGAGTCAAATTATATAAATATAATTGAAGATGGAGTAAAGTGCAAGGGCTTTTTTTCTATTAATGGAAATTGTGCCTTCGGTTTCGTTCAGTCCCAGAACAAACGTATATGGACGAATGTCTGACAGAATATTTCCAATGATCGCATATGTTGGACTGTACAAATATATATGGTGGCAACGGATTTATTCCCTTAGCATAATATCCAGAATATTTGTGCAAACTCAATTAGTGATTAACGGATCTGACAATGTGACATTCAAAGTGATTGTGTTATCAATGAATGATAAGTAAGCGTAGCCTCAAGCCTCAACAACCGGGAAATGACAAAAATCGGGCAGACAACATTGCTATGTGGGTAGCTCCCATTAGGGTGTATTATCACCTATCTAGAGAAATTCATTTAATTCCTTATTATATTTGATGTTGTCCCATTCGGGAAACGGTTGTTGATCCCAACCGTTGGTGATATACATTCGATACACTCAAGCGAAATGAGTGGTCAGTAATGTGTGGCCGGGTTATAAGATGTTCTTGTTGAACCCAGTGTATTCTCCTCTAGAGATACACTATCGAAAGGTGGTTCCGTACCTTGTCATAGTTGGAAATTCATTACCCAATAAGTGCTCGCGGTTTTGATTGTACTTATATATGTGGAGCGTGAGATGAAAGCGTTCCACTAGATTCTATTTATTTGATTTAGACACTATTATAATACCAAAAGAGTTTTGATATAAAGATTATCGTTTTCTTTCAAAGGGATTTGAAAGTTAAATCAAGTGTTTTGGATTCTCATAAGGGAAAAACCCGTTCCTTGTTATACGGCGTGGTCTTATGAAATATCATTTAGTTTCTGAAACTGTTTTAAATTTTTTACACATACCAGTCCCATGACTGACCCAGAGTTTATTTTGTTTTGTTTTACCTAAACTCTTGGGTGCCTAAATTTGTAAGGGCAGTCAAGTAGTTCAGGATTTTACATATTTATCTAAAGGAGCTTGGAGCAGGATGCTTCAACATTACGTAGTAATTGTTTTCCGCTGTGTTGTAAGTTGTACTCTGATAGTGATACTCTGATAGGTGTATGTTACACATTTGAAATTTTGTATTTCAAAAGTTATGATATATTATAGTTTGTTCCGCTACGATGTGAGATTCTGTGTTGTTATTTCTGTTCTTCTTCTACCTTTTTCTTCTAAAAAAAATGATTCGTATTTTCGTGATATTTGGGTTGGATGTATGATGTATGTAGTCAACTCTGATATTACAGATTTGCGGGCCGTTACAAATCCATTTCCCTTGGTGTCTGCACAGAAACACCGCCATCTACTGTAGCTCCTGGAGTGGGAATCCTCTTCATGATCGCTGCCATCATGGCCTCAAACATAGCAGGATAAACGGACATAACAGCTGCAACTCCCTACTGGCTATCGTTGCCTACCTCTTCAGTTACAGGCTCATCCCTAGCAGCATGCCTCGAAGTACGTCGACTCTTTCTTCCTCTGAAATGAGAGTCAATTAACATTAGAGAAAGTCGCAGTGGTGTTCAAGTGCTTACTAACCTACAATACTATACTATATACATATATAATTTAGTAATCATCCAAATAAAATTACAAATACGTCTTTCATATGCATTTACGTCCGCAAATTTTGGGTAAAATCGATTTACCAAAGCTGTGATACCAAATGTGATGACCTTCCAATACCTCCTACACCAAACTAAGGAGAAAGTGCGTTGTGTGATGCGCCAGGCCGATATGGGACGATCACCAAGGAAAACTAACTCGAAATGAACCTTTCGTAAAACTCAACGCATGGAGAATTTATAATAATAAAATATACAACATGATATGGTAGTTGTAACAGCCCGCATTTTACATATCGGAAGATCGTAATTTTTTTTGTATTATTCCCTGAGTGTTGGATCATTCTCATGTTTTGATATGTTGCTTATGGGGATGTGAGACATGTCCATAATTTTTACCAATTATGACCATTTTCCCTTGTCAGTCTTGTACAAGGCAAAACTTTTGACTCAGGTCAAATCAAAAGGTGAGACCTGTGCCATTGGAAAGGAATTGATGGTTGCCTTTCTGTAGACTGGTTACATTAAAGATTTGGTTCAGCGGTTTGGAAGAAATCGTTGTTTTGAGGTTTTTCAGTTGGTTGTTCAGGTTTTGGGAGCCTAATGGGTTGATTTGGGGGAGACCCATTAGGGGCTGGTGGAAACTATAAATAGAGGGTAAGGGATATGGGAAATGGTTTTAGTTTTCCATTCTCTCATTTGGTGCCTTGTGCTCCTCCTTCCTCTAACACCTTTCCACCATTAAAAATCCAAATCTAAGGGGGGAAATCATAGATCTACACCATTGGAGACTATATCTACATCAATTGAAGGGTGAATTCATCAGATCAAATGATTTGGGGGCAAAGTGCTTGCTGTCCGGATTCTTATTTCATTGATTTTTGCTTGTTTGGGAGAATCGGTGAGTGATATGCATCGCTCACATGGATTCAATGAAGCGTATGAGTATTTATTCATGTTTTTCATCAAATTCAAGTGTTTTTCCATAGATCTATGCATTGAAAAGTCCATTTTCATATAAATCACCGTATGATCTGATTTAGCAAGTTTAGATAGGCAATTTCTATGACATTTCATGTGGATGTGCAAATTAGATTCATGGTTTTGCTCATATGTACATTTATGGTGATTTTGGTGAATTTTACATGTTTGTTGATGCAATTGACATATTGGTGTTATTAGTGATTTCATATCATGCTACTAGCCAAATTGGATGAGTTGGTTTCGTCGAACGAATCGTTTTGGCGAAGTTTTTGGTCGAAACTGGAGTTGCATTGAAGGATGCAGGTTTTGGGTCGAGCAAGCCAGGGTCAGTCGAACATGGTGGGTCGGTCCCAAAAGTGTGTCTTGGAGAACAAGTCAGAAACCATGCTCTGGTCGGTCGGTCTAATCTGGGTCGGGTCAGTCTAGGTGTTGGTCGGTCGAGCAGGTCTGAGAGTTCTGATTTTGGAAGAAGTTTGGGTCAGTCGGTCTACTCGTTGAAGGTGGGTCGGTCGAGCAAGGTGAGGGTCGGTCACAGGAAGGAGTCGGTCACTAGGGAATTGGGTCGGTCGCACAGGGAAGTGATGTAATTCAGCTTAATGATGTGGACTTCGTAGTGAATTCAATGGAGAATGACATAGTGAAGTGATTTGTTTGTTGGATGTGACGAATGTGGGGAAACTCAAGGATGTATTGAGTTCGTGTGAAGTAATTGCTCTAAAGTGTTCTGAGCTAATGAATAGTCGTGATCGATAACGACTAGAGATAAGAAGGCAGAGGAATTTCTGTTGTCATAGGTTCTAGTGGACTCAAAGTAGGGGTACAATTGAAGACCAATTGTAGATCGGGTGCCCTGGGCGTCGTGAATGGCCTAGGCACGTGTTGTGCATAGCGTGTGGGTTTTGCTAGAACCGGGGCGTCGTGTACGGTCCTTGACAATTGACGGCAAGTTGTTAGTCAGTCATACGACAATGAGGGTTCCAAAGCAAGGTTGGCGGTGATACCCAAAGTCAATCATGGATGTTTGAATGTTTGTCGTAATAACGGCTGAGTTGCTATTGCTATGTGTGAATGATTGTTCTGGTTGCCATGGCTAAACTGTTATTACTTTGGATGTATGGATCATAAAGGCTATCACTGTCAGGTGAGGGGAAGGCAAGTGTAAGTTCTTCTCTAGAGCTGGGTAGATTAGTTGTTTATTTACCCATTCTCATATACTTTGTTGATGAAGTTTGTTAGTTGTTTTATCGCTCACTAAGACTGTTGTCTGACTCATGGTTTTATGTTTCCCTCTTATTACCATGGGTTGTTCATCCGGTTGTGGATGGTCAGGCTGAGTAACAGGTGACAGGTAATGCTTTAGTGAGGACGACGATGCTGATCGGTGGCGAGCAGGAGACTCATGTACCAGTTTTATTACTATCTAGTGTTTGTTTCCGCGGTTTGCTATTTCTTTGAGTGCTGTAGTGAGGCAAATTGTACAAACACTGTTGGTGATATCCACGTGTATGGGAAATACTTTCTAGTTGTCATGAAAGCTTATTGTTTTCTGCTTCACTATCACTACCTATTGTATATGTTCTATTATATTTTATCCTTGCGCTGTGAGTTTACGACATGTTCCGCTTATGTATCATACCTTGATGATCATCCATAGTTGTCGTGCACACCTTTCAGAGCATTATTCCTCTTGTATAGTGCAGGGGTTGTGGGCAGTCGTCACAATAGTGATGCATAACTGAACGAAAATACAAACCTCCATAAAACCATAGAATCTCGAGTACAATACATCTCAGTACATGAATCTTTGAATACAATATGCCTCACTACATCCCTCAGAGTCTCAATAACATCAACATACATCGAAAATAGAAAATAAAATATTAAATAGATACTAATAATACGCCAGCCCTTGCTCATCACTGCACAACATCAATGGCACCAAACCTGCTACCTACTACTCAGTCTGCTCGTCAACGACATTGATGAACAACCCAAGATAATAAGAGGGAAACATAAAATCTTGAGTCAAACTACAGTCATAGTGAACGATAAAATAGCTAACAACAGTTACACAGGGTAATATGAATATAGAAGGATCAACCATCCGATCTGCCCAACAATCAACAAGTTAACATATGAAAATCATCCATCGCATGCCATTACAAAATAGGAAAGGAACACCCCAATACCGCTTCTCTTCGACATCCTACAATGATAGCCTACTAAGAGAAAAAATATATAAAAAAGCACAAAATCAACCATAGCATCCAATATCCTAGCTACCACCGACAACAGCCTTGATTCTATCGATAATCGAACTTGCTTTCAACGATCAAAAGCGCTAATGGAGAAACCCCGGTTCTTGCCAAACTACCATATGTCATCGTCACTCGTACGTTTTCCTTACTCGACGAAGATAACTAGGCCTATCATTACTGCCCAGGGTACATGATCTATCGAATCTGATCCTAACTGGAATCCCTACATTACCATGCTTTGAGACTGCTAGAACACTTCAATTACCGACGATTCCTTGGCGATCAAACCTGTCAAGTCTTCCATCTTTGCGACTTAATTCACTTCTCGAATGATTCCATTATCATCCATGATTGACTCTCATCCTGTCAATCCATCATCGTACTGAAACATATATTAAATCACGGCCAATGTCTCATAAATCCGACTCTGACCACTCCAATGCGAGTTCACAATCGAGACGCCATCCATCATTTGGTTGCACAACGATCATCTGAAGTCCATTCATCACCAAACCTCACCAACAACCCCAGAAGACATAAAGACCAAGCACCCCAAAAATGACAACCACCTGACCTTCTGTGATGGGTCGGTGCCGACCCATCTACTTTTCCAATTTTGGCTAAGTAGTTGGCCTCTTCCCATCCTTGTCTCGAGCATATCCTTTCGGTCCATTTTCCTAGCATTTCGACGTTCTTATAGAAACTTCTGGCGGTCTATCCACGTCTCGAACATCCAACCATAGACCCATCCAACCTAAATCTAAATGACATGAAAATTCACCTATAGCCTTGATCTGTCATCACAATGCAACCCACGAAGTTTCAATGCCAACCGACCTTCGGTTATGGGTCAGTGCCGACCCATACACTTAGTGTATTTTGGCACGAGATTTTCAGTTCTTCCTTCCTTCATCTTCCAGAGCGCCTATGCCAAATTTCGTCTGAATCCGATCGTTTGAACCACCGATTTGCTCTATTCTTCAACCCTAAGATCTACGGCATGCATTTCTAATAAGCAACTCGAACAACGTAATCAATTCAATCAAAATAAACATCAATCCATACAACACTGAACATACAAACATGAATAATTCACAATCTTGGCACAAACATATCATTAACGTATGATCTAACATGATTTGGGTCTAAACATATGTATAAACATGATTAATCTAACATTTATCTGGTTAATATGATCAAATTAGATTTTTCTAGGGTTTCTAAATAAGAATTGAACATATATGATCTGATCTAAGGTGATTATAACATATATAAATGAAATTAACATAGATCTAACCCATACAACCCTCTGCTTCTGTGTGAGAGATATCGATCACACACCTAATCCTCAGTTTGATGTAAATTTGATGAGACCAGATCTAGACAGCACTGAAAACCTTCGGATTTGATGCAATTTGATGTGATCTAACTTCCATTGATGATAATCTATCTTCTAGATGCAATCTACTATGAATCTGATTGAAAAGAATGAAGAGATAGGGTTTTAGATTAAACCGAAGAATCACAAACGTCCAACCTAAAGTTTAGAATGAAGAGAGTAACCCTAGTTCTCTCCCCAAGTCCCCTATTTATATATGCAGGTAATTAGTCTAATGGGCTTGGCTGATCAGCCCATCAATTACTAATCAGTTTGCTTAACACAAGCTGAAACTTAAAACAGCGATTCCACCCAAATCGTGAATCAAATTCTTCATGAGAGCACTCTACAGAATCATAAGCCACCATTCTAATCCAATGAGACCGATTTCAGCACCTGATTCGATCCTTATCAAAAGTTATAGCCCAAGCAGTAAACTCAAGGGTAAACTGGTCATACTTGAACTCGGTAAAAATCATGGACATGTCCCACTTTCGCAAGAACAACATGTCAAAATCTGAAAATGATCCGACCAATAGAAAATAAGATATACTTATTTTACGATTGGTCGATAAATAAAATATGGGTCGTTATAGGGTGCTAAAGAGTTGCTACTAACATGGGTGCTCCGGAACACACATATATATATATATATATATATATATATATATATATATATATATATATGGGAAAGTCTATTTAGACACAAAGGTTTGACACAAATTGACGGACATAAATTCTGAACCATAGGATTTCCCAATGATTTGCACCACTTACATAAAGACAAATTAATCATGTGGCTGAGAGTTAGTGTCTTCTACTTTGTGTCAAAATTTTGTGTTCGTATAGTTGTTCCCTATATATATATATATATATATATATATATATGTGTGTGTGTGTGTGTGTGTGTGTGTGTGTGTGTGTGTGTGTGTAAACTCTTATTTTTCATTAAACCTATTTATATGTATGTATTTTGTGTGTGTATATTACATTTATAGCTTATATTTTAATATGTATATGTGCGCTTAGAGGGGGGAGGGGTGTGTGTATATAAATTAAAAAAAAACTGATTTCAAAATGTATATAAACCTTGTTTGGATATTTATTCAAAATTTAATATATTATTTTGAATTATGTAATTATTAGATTTTATTAAGATAATCCAGATTCGAAATTTAGAATTGAAAATATAATATTGAATTCAATCTTGTAAATATATGTATATGTATTATATATATATATATATATATATATATATATATATATATATATAGGCAAAACCAGCCGGTTTTATAGTAGTCGTACCACTTTATTAGAATAGGTAAAGAGTAAAAGGATTCCTGCATAGGCACAAAAATTGCTACTGGTTTGAAGTGTCAGAACACTATATCTATTCAATACAGGAGAGAAAATGAGTAACTGTTTATATTATCATTTACGATTATTTTATATTATAATAAAGTGTGTGTTATATGCATACATTTGTATAAACACTACATTATATATGCATATGCATACACACATAAAAAAACACAAACCTACACACGTTAGATAACGAACATGTATATAGGGGATAATATGCCCGTTGCCATGTAAATTACATCATTTTTGCCCATGTTGAACCATATACACGATTTGTATTGTATGTGTGCGTATATGCACTTTTGTGCTTATGATACACTTTATATTATATTATATAAATATGACAATAAATAAAAATTTATTTTTGAATAAAATATAATATTTCTTTTATTTGAAATACATTTAGACAACGTACTCTCAATAAAAACTGAGTGGAACAAAAGAATTGAAATTTAATCTTTTACGCATCTACAAGCTGACAGGGATCCAACAATTAAAACACTAGTTTGCTTGTAGAATTATTCTCCTTTGCCATTTTCCCCATTTAAATCGCTAATTCAACGTCGTGAGTTGGTTAAAATTGCTGATATATCACACTAATATATTCAAAATCATTCGATCGTCACTTAAATGTGATCAAAATGAGCACGACAACAAAAAAACAATGACTAACCATCATGAATTATAACTATATCGTGTGGAATTCAAAGTTTATTTTCGCTTTTTTAGGAAATTGAATACTTAGATGGCGGTGCATATTAGAATTATAAGTCTTAGAAATTGGGTATTTGTGACCTCTTGCATGATTTAATGATGTACAAATGTGGAATTCACAGTTTAAGTATTTAGATGCCAATAATTATAAAATTTACGATATAATGATAAATAAACCTTTAATCCGATATTTCTTCGGTTGATGATCGCATTGTAAGGGTTGAAATGATTTCTCATTTTAATGAATGCATACTTAGTTTATTAAAAAAAAGGGAAAGAAAAGACAATTAATATTACACGTGTTGTTAGAGATAATCATCAAATATTTGGTATAATTGTATTAGGATTGCATTAATTAGGAGTTATATTAGGATTGTATTAATTTTATTAATTTGGTCTATATTTGGTATAGATTCAAATTCAAATATGCTCTAGAAGCTCTCTCTCATCTATAAATATGTAATGTAATTATGTAATTATGCAATGAAGGAATACAATTCTATTTTCTGTTTTCACATGGTATCAGAGCAGGTTTAATTCGTGTGCATATAACTGCCACACTTATCCACGTCACCCAATAAGTTCCACGTGTTAGGCTCAGGATATGCCACACGTGCGGGGGCGTATTGAAACATGTCCCACATCAGGGAATTTGTAAAATAAATCCTGTACAACTATTAAGAGTTCACCCCTCACATAGCCAATTGGTTTTGTGATAATATGGGGGGGCTCCATCATTTCTATCATGGTATCAGAGCACCGTTAAATAAAATTACACTCTTGTCTTTCTCAATCTCTTATCATGGCTAATGAAAACAATCATCCGACAATTCAAGAGTACAAGAAGTTGGCTGCTCTCTTGGCCAAAGATGAAGTCAGTGAACTCTCGGCTAACTTAGCAGCTACAATTCTGTCTTGTATGTCTTCTTGTTGGATTATAAATTCAGGTGCATCAAATCATATATGCACATCACTATCAATTTTTTCTTCATATGTTCCATTGCAGAAACATAAGTCTGTTCAATTACCTGATGGCACTTTTGCATCAGTGACTCACATTGGGATTGATAAACATTCAAAATCTCTTATTCTCAAAGATGTATTTTTCATCCCATCATTCAAATTCAATTTATTTTATGTCTCACAATTAACAAAACAACTTAATTGTGAAGTAATTTTTTCTAAATCTCAATGTCGTTTCCAGGACATGTTGACGAACAGGACGATTGGTCGGGGTAGAATTCATTGTGGTCTTTACTACTTGGAGGATATTCCCCATTTGAATTCCGCTTTTTCATTTCAGCACTCAGATAATTTTGATCTTTGGCACTTTCGCCTTGGTCACCCTAGTAGCTCCCGTTTTAAATTTCTCGTTAATAATTTCCAGATATATCCGCGAATAATAATTTTATTTGTGATGTTTGTCCACAAGCTAAGCAGTCTCGTGCTTCATTTCCGCAAAGTGTATCTCACTCTTCTGTATGTTTTGAATTATTATATGTTGATGTTTGGAGACCATTTAATGTTCCATCTAAAAATAGTTCACGTTTTTTTCTCATCATTGTTGATGATTATTCAAGATGCACTTGGGTCTATTTAATGAAATTCAAGTCTCAAACTTTCTATATGATAAAACATTTTTTTAATCAAGTTAATAGACAATTTGGACTGTCAATCTCCACTATACGATCTCGAGATGGTGGTATTTTTATTCCACAACTTCAAGCTCTTCGATCTGACAATGGAACTGAGTTTCTTTCATTAGAGTTTCAAAATTGGTTTCATTCTCATGGTATAATCCATCAACGAAGTTGTGTAGCCACTCCTTAACAAAATGGGATTGTGGAACGTAAACATCGACACTTACTTGATGTTGCTCGCTCACTATGATTTCAAGCTAATCTTCCCCTCTCTTTTTGGGACGAATGTGTTCTCACCGCTGCATTTCTCATAAATAAATTACCCACACGTACTCTTAATTTCAAATCTCCTCATGAAGTTTTATTTGGTAAGGTTCCGTCTTATTCATCTTTACGTGTGTTTGGATGTCTGTGTTTTGTGAAAAATATGCATATTAAAAATAAATTTGATGCACGAGGTAAGCCACACATTTTTGTTGGTTACCCTTATGGTCAAAAAGGATATCGACTTTATGATCCTTATTCTCATCGCATAATAGTCTCGCGTGACGTTATTTTTCATGAATCAGTTTTTCCGTATAAAAACATTTCAGATCATAGATCTAACGACATTTCCATCACTCCACTATATAATGATTCACCTACAAATTTCACACCATTTCAAAATGATTCATCAGTACCAACTAATATTTCTTCATCTAATACAACTGAAAATGGTGAAAATTCACTTCAAAATCATTCTCCAAATCTGATTCCAACAGAAATCGCTGACTCAAATTAGTCTCAGCAAACTAATAATAATTCTTCAATTATAATTCCCACGAATACTGCTGATTTAAATCGTCCTCAGCGAATTCGACGAAGGCCATTACATCTCAATGATTATGCATGCAACGTCTCTCCTTCATCAACTTCTTTTCCTTTATCCAAATATTTCTCTTTGGAAAAGTTTAGTCATTCTCATCATGCTTTTTTGTCCAAAATTATTAATCATGATGAACCTCAAACTTATTCTCAAGTAGTTCAATCTTCTGCTTGGCGTGATGCAATGTCTGTTGAAATTCGTGCTCTCGAAGCAAACAAAACATGGTCTGTTTGCTCATTACCACCAAATAAAACACCAATTGATTGCAAATGGGTATATAAAATTAAATATTGCTCTGATGGTTCTATTGAATGATATAAAGCACGTTTAGTAGCCAAAGGTTACACCCAAGTTGAAGGAATTGATTACCATGATACTTTTGCTCCGGTAGCAAAATTGGTCACCGTTCGTCTACTTCTTTCTATTGCTACAATTAAAAATTGGTCTCTTCATCAATTAGACGTAAATAATGCTTTCCTCCAAGGTGATCTAAATGAGGAAGTTTATATGAAACTTCCTCCTGGTTTTCCTCGTCATGGTGACAATCAAGTTTGTAAGCTCCATAAATCCATTTATGGACTTAAACAAGCTTCGCGTCAATGGTTCTCTAAGTTTTCCTCTACTTTAATTCAACGTGGTTTTCGTCAATCTAATTCAGATTACAGTCTCTTTACGTATATTCGTGATCATATTTCAGTATTTGTTCTTGTTTACGTAGATGATATAATCATTACAGGAAACAATGAATCTTTTATTTCCATGACAAAACAATTTCTCGTCAAATCTTTCTCCATTAAAGATCTTGGGCGTCTAAGTTATTTTCTTGGTATTGAAGTTTCTCGTTCCAAAAAGGGATTATTTTTGTCTCAACGTAAGTACACACTTGACATATTAAAGGATTCAGGTATGCTTGGTTCTCATACAACTCCAATTCCTATGGAACAACATTGTCGACTTCTTCCAGATGATGACAATCCCTTGCTGATCCGTCTCTTTATCGACGACTCATCGGTCGTCTCTTATATCTTACAGTTACTTGTCCTGACATTCAATATGCTGTCAACAAACTTAGCCAATTTATGCAAAGCCCTCGTTCCACACATCTTGATGCTGCAAATAAAGTCCTTCGATATCTCAAAGGTTCTATTGGTAAAGGTTTATTCCTATCGGTAACGAGTTCTTTTTCTCTGGTCGGTTTTGCTGATTCTGACTGGGCAGGTTGCCTTGTCACTCGCCGTTCTACTACCGGTTATTTTACAATGCTTGGTTCTAGTCCCATCTCCTGGAAATCAAAGAAACAACCGACTGTTTCTCGATCATCTGCTGAAGCTGAGTATCAGTCTCTTGCTGCTATTACTGCTGAAGTCCAATGGTTACATTCAATCTTATCAGAACTTGGTTTTCCACCATCTGTTCCTATATCAATACATTGTGATAGCCAAGCTGCAATTCATATTGCATCAAATCCCATCTTACATGAACGAGCTAAGCACATCGAAACAGATTGTCATTTCGTACGTGAAAAGATTCTCTCCGGTATTATTACTCCTTCCTATATTCGTTCTTGCGACCAACTAGCAGATATTTTCACAAAACCACTAGGTGTTGATAATTTCAAACGATTGCTTAGCAAGTTGGGCGTGATCGACATTTCTCTCCCGGCTCCAATTTGACGGGGGATGTTAGAGATAATCATCAAATATTTGGTATAATTGTATTAGGATTGCATTAATTAGGAGTTATATTAGGATTGTATTAATTGTATTAGTTTGGTCTATATTTGGTATAGATTCAAATATGCTCTAGAAGCTCTCTCCCATCTATAAATATGTAATGTAATTATGTAATTATGCAATGAAGGAATACAATTCTATTTTCTGTTTTCACACGTGTCAACTTGGGAGTGGAGAGAAAATACAGATGAAAAATGAAATGTGTTTAACTCACTATATAGTTTATACTGTATACACTCATTGTACCCCACACCGAAGACATTTTATATGGTTGAAAAAATTTAGAGGGGCTACTTCCAAATTAAATGCAGTACTCTTATTTAATAACTTCCAACAAATCAAGTAACCATCCTCCTCATGAGTCTATTCCTTCTATCGTTTGTGACTGTGGGATTAAAACGTGTCCTAACCATCTTCATGCTTTCATGTTTGGTTGAAAAGGAGCCTTCTTCCACCAACATTACATATCAAATTATTGTTTCTTGTACAACTCTACTTATTATCATGCCAATCACATGAAAAAATAAAATAAAAATTTTCACATAATGCCTACTCCTTCAAGTTGAAAAATATATAAATTGGCATTAAAGTGATCACTCATAATCATAGTAAAATGTTGATCACATTGAACTGAAAGAATATAAGACACATGACTATTCTCCTTTCAGAATTGTCACACAACATAGTGTATATTTTACAACAATGTATTTCCCTTTTTTTTTTTTACCAATGTGATCTTATATTGTTACACAAAATATTTCATACGGGTTTTAGACCATGCTTCATTGCAGCTTCCCAAACCATATTGATTCTATCTACATCGATCGCGCCAACCTCGTGATGCGTGTATCCTTCCAGGAGGTGAACCACTCCTCCTGCATGACATGCATGCACCACCCCTCTTTCCATTGTGTACTGTTCAACCATTCAACTTGTTATAACTAGGATCATTCCTTTTGTATATAAATAAATGCTTAAAACATTACAAAATAGTATATATGTACACCAATTCCTTTTTTTCTTCAATTTAGTATGCTTCATGTCCACATTATTATATATTACTCACTTATGTGCACATCAAACTTATGATCTGGAATATACTGGGTACGTGGAAGGACAGATGATGTTCAAATCTTATATATGAAAGAATGTTTACCTCACACATATTTAGACCTTGCACATCTTCAGGCAATCTCATAGCAGCTAATTTTCCGTATGTGCAATCTCTTCTAAAACCGAGGATTGGAGGTACGACGAACTGGTGAAAATGAGTTCCGTAAGGCGCCCAGTATTGCTCTCGAGGAGTTATCCATTTGCCAACTATCCATGTCTATACAATACTCAATTTTTTAGTTTATTCAATACACAATAGAGTAAACATATTATAAAGATAGGTTTCATATACGGTATGGAGAAAAAAACATGCACAAGCACTTTGAAAAGTGCACAGGCATAAATTCTGAATTTGTACATGTTTACTTTAAAATTAACAAGTGCTTTTTTAGCTTCTGATATTTTGATATTTTGACTGTAGCAAGAGTAGTTTAAAAAAGAAGTCATAAGGTTAACGATATTTAATGGTTTTTTTAATAAGTTTTGTTAAAATTGATGAGAGTATCAGCTCCCACGTTGGCAGATAACTACAACCAGATACCTGTATCATTCTCACTAAGTCTAACAAACGCATACCTTGCAATTTTGAGCAGCTTGGTATTTACTAACTTGAACCAAGTACAGTTGGTATTCTGCAGGAGCTTCATTCTGGATCTTCTGAAATCTTTCTGATGACAGTGTTAGCATCTGTTTATATTTCAAAACAACAAGTTGAGTATGAGTTTTAAAGCGTTCATTTTAATGGTATATATGATAAGATATAATGGCACATATAATTACCAGAACCCTTATTTTCTTCCTGCACAAATACAATGCAATTGCCCTTCCAAGCTTCGAAGTTGCTCCAGTCAAGAAAACTTCTTCCACATCTTTAGGGATTTCGTTCAGAATTACAGCTGCGGTCAAGGTGTTTCCATGTACTACTCTAACCCTTAGATCAGGATGCTTCTTCACAAACAGTGTTCCTCCACCATTTAATGCTTCATTCTGCACGAAACGAATACACATTGGTCATCTATTGTTATGCCAAAAATTGGTATTCAGTAGTTTAACTAACTGGTGTAACCTTGTTTAGGGCGGCAAGACTGATGACCTTGACCCCCATTTTATCTGCCCTTAGTATCCCCATCTCTATCTGATCATTGATGCCTTTTAAGCAGAATGGCAAAAAATACTAGGAATAAAAAATACAGACGAATTAGTAACATTGTTACATGTCGCAAATTAACAACTTTTTTTTTCTTATTTATACCACTCTTGCAAACATATTTTGTCTATTTACAAAAGCATATCACTAAAGAAATATCGTTTAACTGGTGCAATTTAAACGGCGTTCAAAATATGAATTATGTTTGCAAAAGTGGTCTAGACAAGTAAAATATCTAAACTGACTTGTTATAGAAACTTACATGAAAACCACAGCGAGGGACGACCCATATTTGGTGCTGCTTGTCTCTTAGGTTATAAAAAGCCAGTGTAAATGTTTTGGATATTGCCCACATTATGATTGTGACCAGAAATGTTTCTGGCCATAGTACTAGCAAGAAAAGACGGAAGGAGTAGGGGATTGATGCGAAACTGCGAAATACGAAATAAGCGTGCATTGCGTGCATCGTGTCAACTATATGTGCTAGAAACACAAAATCTGGAACATCCTCAAATTTCCCTGCATTAACAATGTTGCTCTAAGTTTCGAGTTAGATATAGCTTAGAAATGTTTATTTAATACACATGCAAAAATATTGATCTATGTCGACAATTAGATATTTTTAACTTAGAAATGTATATGTAGTAAAATATTGCAAATGTTTTGAAAATCTTGATCCAAGTTGGAGGTATATACTTAGAAGTCTATCTATGTACAGACTACAGAGAGAGAACATTTACATGAACAAGTCGAGAATAAGACATCCAAAGGAAGAAGAAATCCCATACATGATACATGCATGTTTGATACCTAGAAAAGTTAAGGTTTGACATGTGTGTGTGTATAGCGTGTGTTTGTTCATGACCCGATCTAACCGTTATTCGACCTCGAATAATTGTGTACCTTGAATCACTATGATCTAAAACTCAATTAGAACTCAATCGTGCATGAATTCAAATCAAATCTTCAAAGCTTCAACGCCAATGATAAAATTACAAGGTTGTGTGGGGTAAACTTTAAATATGTTAGTGGGAAATGATAAAAAAAATGAAGAGTCATGTGTCTTTTATAAGTCAAATGTCATGTTAATTAGTGATGTGTCTTTTATGTGTTAAGAGTCATGTTAAAGTTTGTGTCTAAGTAATGTTTATTGGTAAAGGGTTAAGTCAATTAATGATGTGTCTATTTACGAAGGGTTGTGTCTATTGATGAAAAGGTGTTTATTGAGTTTGTAAGGTCATGTAGACCACTATATAAATATGGGTGGTCATTTTGTGTGGGTGTGAAAGTGAAAGTGAGTAGGGATAAGTCTGAGAAAAAAAAAGTGTTGTAATGAAAGTTGAATTATAAAAGTAAAATAAAATTTGTTGTGTATCCTCCTCCTCCTCCTCCGTAATAATTCCTCTTCTTCTCAATTCTACAAATTGGTATCGGAGCTTCCGTTTTTACAGGTTGAAGGTTTTCTTTCCTCATCATTTCGATCTTTTTGAAAAAGCATGCAAATCTATTGTGCAAAATCATCGTTTTATAATTTTAGCAACAAAATCCACTACTTTCTTATTTACTGTTGCAAGTGTTATTGAAATATCTTGTAAGTTTGTCATCAATCAACTTATATCGTCGCTGCTATTGTTTACAAAACTATGGCTGTGTTGGTGTGGCTGTGCAAGACAATAATGGTACAAACTCAGTTTTTAACTTTAAATACCATCTACAGCTTGCTTACGTAGCAGTTTTATTTCAATAATTTTGCATGCAATTTATGATAAAATATGTTTCGAAAAAGAATCTGCAGTTTTGTCGGTTTGAACAGTTGAACCATCAAAATATTTTTTAGCCGGTTCGACTTATAGTTCGGCCGTGAAAACTATGCTTGCACGGTGAACTGTTGCATGATGAAATCGCAAATACATTGAATTGTTTATTGTTGGGGTGTCAGTTATGTCCTGGAATATATTTAGTTGATGGCAGAAGCTACGGGTGTGTTCGCTTTATGCATTTTAGTTTTGGGTTTTCATACATTTAAAAGTACAAAGGACTCACATACATCGTTAAAAACAACCGTTCTAAAAATCGAAGTTGAGAATAACAGAAAACAACCACTTAATTTCTTTTCTTGTTTTAAGAAATAACGGAAGAACGATAGCTAATTTCATTCATTCATCATCCGTTCGTCTCCTTCGTCGCACCCTCCGTCATTGTTCCGCCCCCTCCATCATCCATCAGTTATTCTTACATTTTGTAATTAATATTGAAAAATCAAAACATAAAATAAACCAAATACCCCTAAAGTTTTATCCTGATTTCTGATTGCATCTGTAATTGGCCGGTAGCCATAGGGGGCTGTTTGAATTGTTCAAGTATGATGAATTTTATTTCCCATTTATACTTTCAGATTACTATAAAAATATCTATGCATGTGCACATACATATGTATTGTACGCACACATACGAGTGTAGTGCGCCTATGTAACAGAACCGACTATTTGAACATAAAATTACACGCAATTGACGAAGAAATAGATGTGTGTGGTTGAATCACAGTGTGCAATCCAATAATTTTGATTTATTGTGTCCCACTGGAATTTTCATTTGTGCATAATCATTCTGAGAATTTTGGAAATTGAACCTGAGCTAATTTCTTTCTGTAGCTCCCAGGACTTGCTATTAACCGTGCCTCCAATTGCATCAAAGATAGGCATAAAAAGGCAAAAGTTCGTGTGTTTCTCAGTATGATGAAGACTGTGGTATCTGCAATTGGATCATGCGCTTTGATTAAAATTCATTACTAAATTTTTGAATTAGTCAACAGAACCAAATCACACTTCTAGTGATCTTGTCTACATATTAAAATTTCAAAATAAAACATGGATAAATATATGAATGATGATTAGACTAGAACTTGTGATCTCACTTGAATGTAATCACGTAGTGCTTTTGATAGATAATCCTCTTGCATACATAGCATATGACCAAAAAATTATGAAGCTATATATAATTTTAACAATATATGCTATATGCATATCTGTATCATTTTCTTAATTACTAACAATGATTTTTCAAAAATTTTGTATAGAGGCTCGAATCTTATGTCCCTCTCTTTATCTGAGCCCTTCATTTTTTCAATCATTGTTCATTTATGAAAAAAAAATGGTGTGATGGATAGCTATGATTTTTTACGGCAACAAATATATATGGCACCGAAGGACAAAAGAAAGGAATTGAACTTTTGTTAGCATGCCTTCCAGAGGAACATACACGCACACATCATGTGGTTCACAAGGAATTGAGCTCTTGTTAAGTGCAGATGGCATGAAAACAAAATATATTTGTGGAAGATGAGGGAAAGGGACACTTCTTAAATGATAAGAAACTACTAGAGACCAAATCATATCACATCTCTCACCTAACATAAATATATTTTGCATGTATTATGTACACAAGTTATTATAGTGTACTCTTTACTCGTGATGCATAAACAATAAATACCAAAAAAGAAATATAATGTACAAAAAGACTTACGAGGGAGTATAGATAAGATATCCGAGAAAAGGAAAGGATTCAAACAGGCCTGAAGGAAATACTTCTATATTTGAATGACCCATGCACCTCAAAAAATCGAACATGAGCACATAAACGTAAACAAGCCCAGCAGATCCTACTCCAAACAATAGGCACCCAAGTATCGGCACACCCATAACTGCTCCCATTGCTATATGTTCTAATGGAGTCGCAAACCCAGCTGCCAGTATATTTATTTATGTATGATAGTGTTATTATGCATAGTAAGAAGAAGGATGTAAGAAAAGGAAAAAAGAATGCAAACCTGTAAATGGCTGTGGTACAGGGGAAGAATGATGAATAGAGTGATAATTCTTGAAAATATAATCAGTGTGGAAAATTTTATGAAACAAATAGAACAAAGGCTCAGATATCAAAACATGTAGTATGAGAGCAAGCGGTAAACCCCATGAATTCCATGTTGGAAGACTTTTCGGAGTTGGGAAGAGGTAGCAAGCTGCAGCTCCCATTAATGTGTGAAGCAGTAGGCTATTATCCCTGCATATTTTCATTCAAATTTAGATTTAAATGGCATCAAATTTAGTTCTGTTTCTTCCATTTTCCTTTTTTTAAAGGAAAAATGAGAAAGAAAATGAGATGAAAGTGAAGTAGTAACCAATCCCACTCAGTGTCGATTTGCTTAAAATCTACTCCATTTTGAAGAATTCTTCGCCTTCGATTAAGAAACAACATATTGCTGAAACTAGACCATAGTGTGAACACAAAGCCTCTAAGGCCACATATGATGAGTAAATGAAGACACCATAAGTCTTTTCCTTCTCCTTCCCATGGCTTTGAATGGATCACCTTTGCGATGAGAGGACCATATAGTATGTACTGCAAATATATAATATATATTCTGAAAAAAATGAAAAATCCAATGGATGATTTCAGCATATGTTTAATGTATATATATAACTTGCCTTGTATACACCTAGATTTTCCCATGGCCAAGAAGACAAAGGAGGAACCATTGCCAAGGTGTGTGATATAGGGAGAGAAGTAAGGTACGTAATCTAAGCCTAGATTAGATTGGAAAGTATGTTTCCTTGTTCTGCTTAACTACTTCGATTATCTTCTATATATATGTGAACTGATTGGGGTTTCAGTTAGTTATATGTAGCTGTGATATAGAGAAAGGTCCCTTTTAATGGCAGCAAGAATTCTTAATGCACAGTGTGTTCTTTTGCAATCTATTGCTGAAAATTTAATTATAATACGACTATATTATGTACACATAGTTGTTTTGGTTCTAAATATTAGGTAGGTTTAACATTTAAGAGGGAAAGTTGGGCAGTATAGGCGTTGAGGCATTCATGTTTTAGAAATATCTGTACTGCCGGAAAAAGACAGCGCTTGGACTTTTATGTACGCACGTTGACACTTTTCTTTTCTTTAGGAAAGCGGTATGTAAAGCCCAAGGCCTGATAAGAGAAAACAACTACAAATAAGTAAGTCAGGTACAATCAAAATGCAGCGTAACCCCCGCCGCCTTTCATACATCGCTCTTTCCCGCAAAACAAACCTTCAAATAAATAATAGCGGAGAAGATCTGCTTAATAATAATAAAAAAAAAGGTGAATATAAGAGAGATGTTTTAAACTGTATCCCGGTTGACGTCGCGAACTGTCGTTGATCCAACATACGCCAACCATCAAAATTATGTTTAGTAGAAACACAATAATCCAAATTCAAAACAATGTAATCACTACAAAACACACAATATATAGCGGTGGAAGATGACAACGGTCTCCAACGGCTTCCAATGGAGGCTTGTTTCCGGAATTTTCTTTATGTTATAAAATAAAAAAACGCTGAAAGCCATTGGTTTGATGCCGTTGGCGGCCGTTGCTTAGTCGAGCAGAAATAAACTGACTTGCTATCATCTTCCCCATTTCGTTTTTCCCCAAAAAAATCCCCAAATTCTTCCTCCTCAATTCAAAAATTCGCCACCAACACCTCTTTTGCCGCCCTTAATCTCTCCAACGTCTAAAAGGCTCTCTCTTCTCCTCTTTAGGCTACAATTCCTCTCCAATATCGAAGGTATAAATCCTAATTATTTTTTAATACTCTAGATTTGCTAATTTAAGCTTAATTAGTTTCTTAGATTATGTGCTTGTATGTATAGTATTATTTATATTTGCATATATAGGTTGAATTAATCTTGTTGTCAATATAGGGTTAATTAGTTTATGTTGTATGTATATGTGCATATATAATGTTGTATGTATAGTGTTGTTAATTAGTCTATGTATAGGTTGAATTAATTGAGGCCCAATTCTTGTTATTAATTTATGTATTGCAAGTTTCTGTTGTTTGTGTCACAATATAATTATGTGCATGTATATATGTTGAATTAATATATAAGAGATTTTAGCCTTGTTAAGGGACTTTTAGTGGAAAATGAAAATAATTAAGTTTATGTTTTATAAAAATTTATCGAAAACGATTAATTTTATAACGTATGGTTAGTTCGATCGAATGTTGAAAATATACGTATATGTGATAAAGTCCGTATACATACAATTAGATATTGAAATTAAGTCTTAGAGTGTTTTTGGGCCCCGTCTGATAAGTATTGTATATGATCGTTATATGAATATTCATTTTGTTAACATAACGAACATTTATATTCATCATATACAATATTTGTTAGATTTGTCCTTGTATTGGACAAGTTACGAACACAATAACGAATTAAATCTCGTAAATCATTTCATTTTAAATGGTTCTCAAAATTTTGAAAGCGCTTCATTTATGTTCCCTGTGTACTGTTCAAGGAACTAAAGAAGTGCTACCGAAATTTTGTTGAATCGTTTAAATTGAAAAGATTTATGTGATTTAATTACATTATTGTATTTGTAATGGGAGGCAGGATGACCCACAAGCAAAGTGTAAATGATCAATTAACATAACATTCAACAATTAAATTGTTTTAATAAAATGTCAATGCAAATTTTATCATACTTTTTAATTATCTACTTAGGAAAAATGAACAATTATTTTACCGATCGAAGTTGGATGTACAAACAAAGAGAAGCTAATGACACAATAAGTGGACAATTTATTAATGGTATTGGCGTGTTTATTGGTTTCGCTTTAAGTAACAACGGAAACGACGACGAAATTCGTTGTCCATGTATTAGACGTAAATTATTAAAGCATTTGATACCGCAAATGCTTAGAGTTCATTTGTGTTAATACGGTTTTATGCCGAACTATTTGGTTTGGGATCGTCATGAAGAACAGTTAACATCTACTTATGTACAAGTAGAGGAGGTAGTGAATAATGAAATTGCTACAATGAATCTCGTAGAATATATGGTTGGAGATGTTGCACGTTCACTAGTCCTTATTTCATAAATTACTGATGATGATGGTAATGCTGAAGAAGAACGAAATATTAGTGCCAAAAAATATAAGATTTACTAGATGCCGCGAAAAGAAACCACTGTGGGGAGGCTGTAAAAGCGAAACCCAATCATCAATAACTGCTGAATACATCGCGGTGAAATCTAAATATAATCTCATATAAGCTGGATTTACAGCTATTGTACAAGCTGCGAAGCGGCATATGCCTCCTAATAATTTAATGTAACACCCCACACCCGCTATAGTCACTCACTAAGGGAATGCCATAGCATCGGTGGAGTATTTTTAGTGAGTATAGAACAGTAAAATTACAACAAGACAGATATAATGTAATACTTGAAAATTTAAAACATCATCTCATAGCAGCGGAAAGTAAAACATGTTTGGTTACATCATAAAACCATAACAAGAGTCAAGTACAAAATATCCATCCTGAATAAAATAAGTACATAATCCCACTACTCATAACAAATAGCCATAACAGAAAAGATAAGATAAGCTGAGCTCTACATCTACGGTCCAAGCTCCAAGAGATAGATAAAGCAAACTGATCAAAGCCCACTAGCACTAGGCCCAACCTGAGGACCTGAAGGAAAAAGATAAAAACAACGGGGGTCAGACATAAGCCTGAGTGAACCCTATCTCCTTAATAATACAATTATTAAAGTAATTAGGGTATGATATGAACTCGGTATGGTATCTTTGGGGATAATGACTACACTAAGTTGCCCACGAACACAGGACGAACTAAGATAACCGTAAAGACACATCTACCCACCCAAGGATAATTACTAACTGCACCACACCAGTCACTCCTACTCAAAGGTTGATCCCACCCAAGGATATCAAAGATAGATATAACCAGTAGTTTCCTGTACCCTAGTTGACTACATAGGTGCCGTCTGCCCCTATCTCTACTAGGTGTACCCCACTACCCCAAGCGATCGGCTCCCTAACGTAGATACCCGTGCTGGTCCCACAGTGTGGTGTATCACTCCCCTAAAGTGGCTACCCAATACTATCAACGGTGCACGGCTTTATATCTATACGATGCAACAACGGCTTATCTACCAGCCCGGGCCCACACACGCATATGAAACCCGTTGGACTTGCGTTGCCACCGCTACCCCGTTTTGGCCTCTTATAATCAAGCCCAATATGCGTGTCCCGTCACTCGACATGGGTCGAGCCCACAAAGATACGTTTGGGATATTGGTTGAAATGGGCCCCCCACAAGCTACTACTTAAGCTTGTCATTTTATCTAGTGCATCCCACTTAACCCCTTTTTATAATCATGCCCCCTTACATGTTAAGGTTTGGTTAAGTCATCCAATTATATTACAATTGCCCCTTAAGGCACCCACTAGATTTTCGCATGCCACCCAAGGCACTTACTTGATTCCCACATGCCACCCAAGGCACTTACTTGATTCCCACATGCCACCCAAGGCACTTACTTGATTCCCACATGCCACCCAAGGCACTTACTTGATTTCCCCATGCCACCCAAGGCACTTACTTAACCCTTTAATCATGTTTAGTTACATGTTCCACTTTGGTTAAGTATTCTTATCGTATTTTCTATTGCCACCCAAGGCAACCCACTAGTTTCCTCATGCCACCCAAGGCACCCCCACTAGTTACTATATGCCACCCAAGGCACCCACTTAACCCCTCATGTCCCACTACATGCTAATATGGTTAAGTGTTTCTTAATTAATTAAGACCGTGATCTCCCATAAAGACCTCCCACATTAGACTGGCTGTTATGACCGCCTGGTTAAGCCGGTAGAGTCCGGGCAGTCTTACGTCATAACAGAGTCTAACCTCGTGTCTTTACCTTAATCACGTATTTAATTTATGGCTAAGACCTCTCACATTGGGCTGACATTTGTAGCAACTGGTTAAGCCGGTCGGGTCCGGGCAGTTTTACACTTCAAATGAGTCCAACCTCGTGTCTTAGTCGATTAATTACACCTAATTAATCACCCCCATATTAATTATTCCTAATTAATATCAAGTTTTCCATAACATGGGTAGACCTAACTCAATAGGTAAATTCCCATGGGGTAGACCTAACTCAATAGGTAAATTCCCACTTATGGTAATTTATTTTTATGGTATGCTTAATCATACCCAACCCCATCGTTTCCCCACGTAAATCGTTCTCATTTCATGACATAATAAAGGGGAAGATCCATCACAACTATCCTGGGTTTAGCATACAACTTTGTCATGGTTTAAGAGGATGTCAACTTGCATATATGAGCATATATTAACCCAACTATATTCAACCCAAACTTGCATATTATCAAACATGTGTCTTACATAACATGTTGCATATGAACTTACATATCATCAAACATGTGATTTGCATAACATGTTGCATATGAACTTACATATCATCATACATGTGATTTGCATAACATGTAGAACTTGCATTTTAGCATATACTTAACTTGCATAAGCACTCACATACTTGCATAAGCATTCATATACTTGCATAAGCTTGTATATCATGTTAAACTTGCATTTCAACATATACATAACTTGCGTAAACATTCACATACTTGCATAGGCTTGCATATTATGTTAAACTTGCATTTCAACATATACATAACTTGCATAAACATTCACATACTTGCATAGGCTTGCATATTATGTTAAACTTGCATTTCAACATATACATAACTTGCATAAACATTCACATACTTGCATAGGCTTGCATATTATGTTAAACTTGCATTTCAACATATACATAACTTGCATAAACATTCACATACTTGCATAGGCTTGCATATTATGTTAAACTTGCATGACATAAGGCATATAACTTGCAAAACACATAATATTCACTACATCAAGCTTGCATAAATATATGGATCCACAAACATAGCCATACTTTATCACATCTTATCATAATCAATTCAATAATTGATTATTAAGGGGATAGAAGCTCACCAAAACAAGATTAGCAAGTTAAATGAAGCAAATCCCAATGATTAAGTAGAAGAAGATGTAGATTAGCTTGCAAACCCTCTTAGGATTTTTAGTGGAGGCTCTCCAATTTTCTAAGTGGTGGCATAATGGCCTTAGATCTATTTTTGGTAAGGATAAGGGGGGTATTAGGGTGTATATATAGATTAGTTAGATGTTTTAGGACCATAGGATATACCCTAGAACCAATCCTAGCCTTTAAAGCATGTCTTGGGGAAGAAGTCAAGTGTAGGAACCATTTAGGGCCCAAAAAAAACAGCCCAAAACTCATCCCGGGCCTCAAAACATGAGCAGTTTTCGTTTTTGATTTTTCGTGAAACTTTGACGGGCCATAACTTGGTCATACGGACTCCGATTTACGAAAACTCGGACTCTATTTCGCGTATTTTTCCGAGACGAACGCAATGGCACAGCCCGTTTCCCCTGATTCAGAATATTAAATTTAATTCTGCTCTGATTTATGTTATAACAAGTTATTTAACATACGGGGTGTTACATTCTCCCCTACTTAAAGGATTTCGTCCCCGAAATCTCTAAGTCAAGAAGAACGTATCCTACCAACCAAACAACCATCTACTCAACCATCAAACACTGGCATCCATTGTCCTTAAAGTTTCTAATGTTGTATGAACATATGCAAAAAGTGTGTGTATATGTTCCCTATCTAATGCAAAATCAGGCGGTCTACTGATTCAGTTGACCTCCTTAATGCAAACCATGATAGTGCCATGCATCCAATATGTATGCGAAAGAACCCTATCGACACATACTATTTCTACATGCGTGCACAATCATTCACCGAATAAATGCATCATCCATATGATAGCACAACCATCATACATCCATTAATATAGCTACCTACACACATTTATATGCAATATGCAATATGAAGTGATTGAGCCGATCTAGTGCCTAAAGTGTGTGTATATGCATCCACGAGCAACCACTAGCAAACACTTGCATCCACTTGCATCCATCAATCATAACATGTCTCAAACACATGTTTCAACCATAGGTTTACCCTATCTAAAAGGTCAAAGGTGCTAACGAGAGGACATACTAAGGACAAGATAAGTACAAGATAGGCAATAAAGGAGAAGTTAAAGAACATACTCTCGAAAAGAAAAGGGTACAAAGAACGCATCTTCGCTTCCGTCTCCCAAGTAGCATTGCTCTCGTCATCTCCCCATTGCACTTTGACTAGCTGAACCTCTCTGTTTCTCAACTTCTTAATCTCTGACCCAAGGATGCGAGTAGGAGCTCGTCGAATCGTCGCATCACGCTCTACTTCCACTTCTCTAAGCAAGCTCGGCTCTACCACCTCTGCGGTCTCATGTAGGCACTTCCTCAAATGTGACACATGGAAAACATCATGTATACCACTAAGTCTGTCTGGCAACTCCACCCTATATGCCATCCGTCCAATTCTTTCCTTGACAGGAAACGGTCCTACAAACCTCGGTGCTAACTTCCCAGCGGATCCAAAGCGAACAACATTCCGTAATGGAGACACTTTGACAAAAACCATGTCCCCAACTTCAAACTCAAGATCAGTCCTCCTCTTATCTGCATAAGATTTCTGTCTGTCTTGCGCTGCTTTCATCCTTCTTCGAATCAAATCAACCTTCTCTGAAGTCTCTCTAACCATATCGGGCCCTAGCAAGATCTTATCCGTAGATTCCCACCAACATGTAGGTGATCGACAAGGCCTTCCATAAAGAGCTTCAAAAGGTGCCATGCCAATACTAGACTGGAAGCTGTTGTTATATGCAAACTCCACCAAAGGAAGATGCTCTTCCCATGTACCTCCAAAATCCAAGATACAAAGCCTCAAAAGGTCTTCCAAAACACGGTTCACCCTCTCGGTCTGGCCGTCTGTCTGAGGATGATATGCGGTGCTCAAACACAACTGAGTCCCCACCGCCTCCTGTAAACTCTTCCAAAACTCACTAGTGAAGATAGGATCTCGATCACTCACTATGCTGGAAGGTACCCCATGCAATCGAACTATCTCTCGAACATAGACTGAAGCAAGCCATGGAGCAGTCCTCTTACTCTTTACGGGTATGAAATGGGCGCTCTTAGTAAGTCTATCAACCACGACCCAAATTCCTGTATTGCCCTTCCTCGATCTCGGTAAACCATCAACGAAGTCCATCGAGACACTATCCCACTTCCATATCGGAACTTCCAAAGGATGAAGCAACCCACCTGGCTTCTTTTGCTCTGCTTTTACTTGTTGGCACACCAAGCATCTAGCAACATACTCGGCCACATCTTTCTTCATACCGGCCCAGAAGAAAGCCCTTTTCATGTCTTGGTACATCTCGTCCCCACCGGGATGAATGGTCATCCTAAAACGGTGTGCATTATCAGGAATAACCTTCCTCAAACCCTCATCTTGCGGTACACAAAGTCTACCGTCTCTACACAAGCACCCCCTATCATCTAGGGTGTACCTACTCAAATGGCTGGACGACTCCCCCCCTTATGAGCTTTTCTACTAACTCAACCAACTGTGGGTCGTCCCTCTGTGCTTCTACAATTTGCCCCAAAAGAGTAGGTCTAACTTCCAAGGAAGCTAGCAAACCGGGTATACAATTAACGGAAGGTCTGAAATCCATCATAGAAATAAACTCTAGGCTCCTTCGTTCAACGAACCACAAACTCGAGGACAATCCCTTTTTCTACTTAAGGTGTCCGCTACCATGTTACGCTTGCCAGGGGTATACGCTATCTCAAACCCATAGGATGCTAAAAATCCCATCCACTTTTACTGTCCTAAGATTATGCGCTTGAAGAGCCTCCAGCACTTCCCTAAGATGTAGGGCATGCTCTTCTCCACCAGGATATCATCCAAAATCATCACAGCTATCCATCCCTCACGCAGACCACCCTAATCGAACTCGGCATTCCCCCAAATGCAAGCCCCAAAGGCCTAAACCAATATCAGACAAACACCCAAGGGATACCTCCTTCGAATTCAGACGACCTTCGTGAGATGATACTAGTAAAAACGGCTAAATAATTAAGCCCCTTGTCCAACCCTGGATGTCCCCGCCAGTCTTACTCCAAAACCACTGTTTTTCCCTAACTGGCTTTGCTCCTAGAAAAGACCAAGATGTCATCCACAAAGACCATCACAACTTATTTAGGTACTCCTTGAACACCCTTCTTATCAAATCATCAAAGTATACGGGGGCGTTCGTCAAACCCAATGGCATCACCAGCCACTCATAAAAAAAATCATCCGGAGTCCTAAAGGCAGTCTTCTCTGTACTATCCTCAGCCACTCTCAACTGATGAAATCCCGTGGCTAAGTCCAACTGCGAAAATACTGAGGCGCCCACTAACTGATCAAAGAGATCATCAATCCTCGACAATGGGTGTCTATTCTTCTTTGTGAGTTTATTTAGCTCTCTTTAGCCTACACAAAGTCTGAGGGACCCATCCGCCTTCGTGGCAAAAACTACTGGAGCGCCCCACTCCGATATACTTCGTCTTATGAACCCCTTCTCAAGCAAATCGCCTACTTACTTATGGAGTTCCCTCCTCTCACGAGGAGCCACGTGGCACACTGGCCAAGACACTGGTTTAGCCTTACCCACCAGATATATTTGGGAGTCAATTTCCAGCTCCGGAGGTAAGCCCTTCACCTCCTTATACACATCCGGGTATTCCCGGACCGCTCTAACAGATCACAAATTCTAGACCAACATGTCAAGCGATTCTAGATAACTTAGCATAACAGATTCTATGGGATTACAAGAGATCTCGAGAGTGTTACCCAAGCGGCCCATAAGCCTAACAACTCTCCCTCCAAAATCAAAAACGGCACCCCTACTGGATAACCAGTCCATGCCCAGAACTAACCCATAGCCCGTGAAGCCCAACAAGCATCACATCTAAACTCAATGCTAAGTATAAAAACTTTCAAACCCAACCACACCATGGAGCCCAATTGGGTTTGAAACAACTAAGGGATCATCAACCAAACTGGTGTCTAAGTGCAGTGACTCAACTATCAATGGTGAGATAAACGAACTCGATATATCAGGATCAAATAAAGTTTGAATCGGATAATAAAGAAATCCAAATTCCAACCTAGACGGTCTTATCCCCATCTGGTACCTTAGTCGTGAGGGAATACAATTACCCCCCAGAAGATTCCATACCTTGCCCTTGCTTCTTTGGACAATCCTAACAACGTGTCCTATTCCTCTCAAAAGGATAACTACTAGCCTTCCTCTTCCCTATTCTCCACTCACAACCTCCCACCAATGAGGTTTCACCCTTCATTAACCAAACAACTATTTGAGCCTTCCTCTCTTCTTGAACCAACTTCTAACCAGATTTACGTCTGAGTCCCTTGAAGTGGTTTTCCATCCTTATCCATCTTAGAAAGATCATCTATACGCGGAGGGGAAACTCAAAATGAAAGAGAGGAAGAGATTCAAAATGGAGAATTCGAAAGATATAGATATGGCTATTGGGGATTATGCTTTTCTTTCAAAAACTTTTCTCTTAAAAGACATGTTTTCGAAAATACTCCTTTCAAAAATATTCTTAGAAAATAGTTTTTCTAAAAATTTTATCTGTTCTGGTAACCTTAAGCTCTGATACCACGTGTAACACCCCACACCCGCTATAGTCACTCACTAAGGGAATGCCATAGCATCGGTGGAGTATTTTTAGTGAGTATAGAACAGTAAAATTACAACAAGACAGATATAATGTAATACTTGAAAATTTAAAACATCATCTCATAGCAGCGGAAAGTAAAACATGTTTGGTTACATCATAAAACCATAACAAGAGTCAAGTACAAAATATCCATCCTGAATAAAATAAGTACATAATCCCACTACTCATAACAAATAGCCATAACAGAAAAGATAAGATAAGCTGAGCTCTACATCTACGGTCCAAGCTCCAAGAGATAGATAAAGCAAACTGATCAAAGCCCACTAGCACTAGGCCCAACCTGAGGACCTGAAGGAAAAAGATAAAAACAACGGGGGTCAGACATAAGCCTGAGTGAACCCTATCTCCTTAATAATACAATTATTAAAGTAATTAGGGTATGATATGAACTCGGTATGGTATCTTTGGGGATAATGACTACACTAAGTTGCCCACGAACACAGGACGAACTAAGATAACCGTAAAGACACATCTACCCACCCAAGGATAATTACTAACTGCACCACACCAGTCACTCCTACTCAAAGGTTGATCCCACCCAAGGATATCAAAGATAGATATAACCAGTAGTTTCCTGTACCCTAGTTGACTACATAGGTGCCGTCTGCCCCTATCTCTACTAGGTGTACCCCACTACCCCAAGCGATCGGCTCCCTAACGTAGATACCCGTGCTGGTCCCACAGTGGGGTGTATCACTCCCCTAAAGTGGCTACCCAATACTATCAACGGTGCACGGCTTTATATCTACACGATGCAACAACGGCTTATCTACCAGCCCGGGCCCACACACGCATATGAAACCCGTTGGACTTGCGTTGCCACCGCTACCCCGTTTTGGCCTCTTATAATCAAGCCCAATATGCGTGTCCCGTCACTCGACATGAGTCGAGCCCACAAAGATACGTTTGGGATATTGGTTGAAATGGGCCCCCCACAAGCTACTACTTAAGCTTGTCATTTTATCTAGTGCATCCCACTTAACCCCTTTTTATAATCATGCCCCCTTACATGTTAAGGTTTGGTTAAGTCATCCAATTATATTACAATTGCCCCTTAAGGCACCCACTAGATTTTCGCATGCCACCCAAGGCACTTACTTGATTCCCACATGCCACCCAAGGCACTTACTTGATTCCCATATGCCACCCAAGGCACTTACTTGATTTCCCCATGCCACCCAAGGCACTTACTTAACCCTTTAATCATGTTTAGTTACATGTTCCACTTTGGTTAAGTATTCTTATCGTATTTTCTATTGCCACCCAAGGCAACCCACTAGTTTCCTCATGCCACCCAAGGCACCCCCACTAGTTACTATATGCCACCCAAGGCACCCACTTAACCCCTCATGTCCCACTACATGCTAATATGGTTAAGTGTTTCTTAATTAATTAAGACCGTGATCTCCCATAAAGACCTCCCACATTAGACTGGCTGTTATGACCGCCTGGTTAAGCCGGTAGAGTCCGGGCAGTCTTACGTCATAACAGAGTCTAACCTCGTGTCTTTACCTTAATCACGTATTTAATTTATGGCTAAGACCTCTCACATTGGGCTGACATTTGTAGCAACTGGTTAAGCCGGTCGGGTCCGGGCAGTTTTACACTACAAATGAGTCCAACCTCGTGTCTTAGTCGATTAATTACACCTAATTAATCACCCCCATATTAATTATTCCTAATTAATATCAAGTTTTCCATAACATGGGTAGACCTAACTCAATAGGTAAATTCCCATGGGGTAGACCTAACTCAATAGGTAAATTCCCACTTATGGTAATTTATTTTTATGGTATGCTTAATCATACCCAACCATGCTTTAATTAACATATTTACCAACCCCATCGTTTCCCCACGTAAATCGTTCTCATTTCATGACATAATAAAGGGGAAGATCCATCACAACTATCCTGGGTTTAGCATACAACTTTGTCATGGGTTAAGAGGATGTCAACTTGCATATATGAGCATATATTAACCCAACTATATTCAACCCAAACTTGCATATTATCAAACATGTGTCTTACATAACATGTTGCATATGAACTTACATATCATCAAACATGTGATTTGCATAACATGTTGCATATGAACTTACATATCATCATACATGTGATTTGCATAACATGTAGAACTTGCATTTTAGCATATACTTAACTTGCATAAGCACTCACATACTTGCATAAGCATTCATATACTTGCATAAGCTTGCATATCATGTTAAACTTGCATTTCAACATATACATAACTTGCGTAAACATTCACATACTTGCATAGGCTTGCATATTATGTTAAACTTGCATTTCAACATATACATAACTTGCATAAACATTCACATACTTGCATAGGCTTGCATATTATGTTAAACTTGCATTTCAACATATACATAACTTGCATAAACATTCACATACTTGCATAGGCTTGCATATTATGTTAAACTTGCATTTCAACATATACATAACTTGCATAAACATTCACATACTTGCATAGGCTTGCATATTATGTTAAACTTGCATGACATAAGGCATATAACTTGCAAAACACATAATATTCACTACATCAAGCTTGCATAAATATATGGATCCACAAACATAGCCATACTTTATCACATCTTATCATAATCAATTCAATAATTGATTATTAAGGGGATAGAAGCTCACCAAAACAAGATTAGCAAGTTAAATGAAGCAAATCCCAATGATTAAGTAGAAGAAGATGTAGATTAACTTGCAAACCCTCTTAGGATTTTTAGTGGAGGCTCTCCAATTTTCTAAGTGGTGGCATAATGGCCTTAGATCTATTTTTGGTAAGGATAAGGGGGGTATTAGGGTGTATATATAGATTAGTTAGATGTTTTAGGACCATAGGATATACCCTAGAACCAATCCTAGCCTTTAAAGCATGTCTTGGGGAAGAAGTCAAGTGTAGGAACCATTTAGGGCCCAAAAAAAACAGCCCAAAACTCATCCCGGGCCTCAAAACATGAGCAGTTTTCGTTTTTGATTTTTCGTGAAACTTTGACGGGCCATAACTTGGTCATACGGACTCCGATTTACGAAAACTCGGACTCTATTTCGCATATTTTTCCGAGACGAACGCAATGGCACAGCCCGTTTCCCCTGATTCAGAATATTAAATTTAATTCTGCTCTGATTTATGTTATAACAAGTTATTTAACATACGGGGTGTTACATTTAATGTGCAAAAATCATTATGAAGTAAAAAAAAATGATGTCGGCTTTTGGTTTACCGTATGAAAAAATAGATACATGTCTAAAGGGTTGCATGCTATATTTGAGAGAAGATATCAACCTTAAAAATTATAAAATATGTAATCAGGAAAGATACAAATCAAGAAAGAAAAAGGGAAAAGAAGTACCGTATAAACGTATGCATTATTTACCTATTACTCCGAGAATTTAAAGGTTATATGCATCTTCTGTAACCGCGCAACATATGAGATGACACAGTGTGAGAACACAGGAAGAAGGTACGTTAACACACCTAGCTGATGGGGAAGCATGGAAGCATTTTGACCAGAAGTATCCCGATTTTGCATCCGAGAGTCGTAATGTTAGACTTAGTTTATGTACGGATGGATTTTCAACATTTTCTCAATTTGGTGCTAAATTATCATCCTGACTTATAATTGTCACATCTTATAATTTACCTCCATGGATGTGTATGAAAACTGTTTATATGTTTCCCACAGTTGTCGTCCCTGGTCCTGATGATCCGACACAAGGAATCAATGTATATTTGCAACCGTTGATTGAAGAATTAAAAGAATTATGGTAAGAAGGAGTAGGAATGTATGATATTTCGCAAAAAATGAACTTTTGCATGTATGTTTCTCTATTGTGGACAATCAATTACTTTCCTGCTTATGCAATGCTTTCAGGTTGGAGTACGACTGGTCGTCTAGCTTCTCCTTACTGCATGAAAGAAACAAGAGCATTTTCTTTACCTCATAGAAAGAAAATTTCATGGTTTGATTGTCATCAATATTTTCTTCATGTTAATCATCCTTTTAGAAGAGATAAGATTTTTTTTACAGCTAATAGGCATGAAACTTTGAGACCACCTATGGTTTGGTCAAGTGAAGATATTTATGAACTTGTAAATGATTATCCAAAGATACATGAAATCAGAGAACAGACCGAAATTCAAGGTAAATCATCGATTCATAATTGATGCAAACAAGCATATTTTGGGAGTTGCCTTATTGGAAAAATCTTCCGATTCATCATAATATTGACGTGATGCATAATGAGAAAAACATGTTTGACAATGTGTTTAACCCAATTTTGAATGTCAAAGGGAAGACGAAAGATGATTTGAAATCAAGAGTGATAGCGAAGTAATATGCAATCGTCCCGAGCTTCATATAAAACCAAATGACACAAAAAAATCAAAAGCGTGCTATGAACTAGACAATAATCAAGTTAAAATACTTTTAAAATGGGTGGAACGATTAAGATTCCCGGATGATATATCTTCTAATCTTCATTGATGTGTCGACTATAAAAACAATAAACTTAGCGGGATGAAAAACCACGACTGTTATGTTATGATGGAAAATTTACTTCCCGTCGCTTTCAAAGAACCGTTTCCCGTAAAAATTTGGATTGTTGTAACAGAACTTAGTTTGTTTTATAAAGAGCTTTATTCTATTACATTAAAAATTGATCGTCTACGCAAACTAGAGGAAGACATCCCTATATTTCTTTGCAAACTGAAAAAAATATTTCCTTCGGGTTTTTTCAATGTTATGGAGCATTTACGTATTCATCTTCCATTAGAAGCACGTCTTCGAAGGCTTGTGCAATATGGATGGATGTATCCATTTGAAAGGTATATTAATATTTAGTTAATTAAATATTAGTTAATGAAATGTATAAAAATTAATTTACAATAATTCTGAATAGGTATTTAAATCATGTATAGAAAAAAGTGAGACATAAAGCTCGAGTTAAAGGTTCAGCTTGTAAATCATACGTCGAAGAGGAAGCTTTGTTTTTTCTCTCATTATTTTAGTGAACATGTGAACATATCATTTGAAAGTATTATGTGTAATGATGAAGGCATTGATCAAGATGATTGTCTAGCGACTTTATCAATTTATAAAAAGCATGGTCGACCTTCCAGTAAATGTGTGGAAGCATGGCTGGATGATAGAGATTATTATGCAGCATACATATATATTCCTCTCAACTGCATTGAAGTTGCACCGTTCATTAAGTAATGAACTTATATCATCAATACATGTATATCTTTAATCATAATGTAACATTTGTCCTATAATTGCAGCATTTACGAATCACAACATACAAATGGCGATATCAACAAAGAATTCGCTACCTGGTTAACTAATTTCGTTTTTTATACAACAAATTGTGTTGTAGACGAAGGATTAAAACATTTAGCCATGGGACCAAAAAGGAAATTCAAGACATATCCAATATTCTTTTTCAATGGATATAAATTTAATATTAAAGAATACAATGCTGAAAAATTAACTAACAATACCAGTGTATTTGTTAATGGTAGTGATCCAAATGACCATATAAACAATTTTTATGGCGTACTAACTCATATTCTGCAATTGACATATTTCACACAACTCGCGGAAGAAGTATTTTTGTTTAAATGCAATTGGTTCAGCAACGTTTCAGGTTTTGGAATCAACGTACACCCAAAATATAATCTTATAGAAATAAAACATACTTTCTCGTTATTATAAGTGCGATCCTTTTGTACTTTCCAAACAAGCTCTTCAAGCATATTACGCTCCTTATCCATCTCTAAGAAGAGACAAAATAGATTGGTCGACTGTTTTTAAAACAAAGGCAAGGTTTACATTTGATGGACATAATATTTCCGATGAACAAGCTTATCAAGAAGATGTCGAGGTAAATAGAGGAACAGTAATAACCGATGATCAAACAGATTTTGGACCTCTAAACGATGAATCGAATGCATTAATTGAAGCATTTGAGACTACAGATGAACCATATATAGAGGAGGAAATAGAGTCAGAATGTGAAAACAATGAGGATTAATCAATAATCCTCATTTTAATAAGGTAATTTTATGTCATGTCATACTGTTTGTTTTACATAGTCCTTTTATTTTATGTCATACTTTTTGTCATATTGTTTGTTATAATGTTATAATTTTATGTCATATTATTTATATCGCATAGACTTCTTATGTTATGTCATACTGTTTGTTTTACATAGCCCTTTTATGTTATGTTATATTGTTGTCTGTAACAGGTATGACGTCACACATACATACAAATTTTGGATCTCCTTCTGGTTCTCATCCTCCGGTAGGTGGCAATGGCGGTGGCCCATGGTAGGAGCTATCATGTCATACGGTATGGCTTCAGCGAAAAGCCAACAGAGGGTAAGTATTAAGTTTCATGTACAAATTTCATTTCTATACAATATATTATAAATATAAATACATTAGTCATGAAATATTAATATATATTTTCATTTAACACTGTGGTTTCGAGTTAGAGCCCTCCAATCTAGTCTTTGGGATATCAAAACACGTTTTCATGGCTCACATGACTTCATGTTGGCCCAAGTGGACATTGGTACCAGACAATATCAAGGTGTCTATTTGATAGGATTTTCTAGTACATGCGTTATATCATTTATTACATTAAATAGTCATGCTCCTATTTGATCAGTTCATATATATTTATGTTATTTTAAAAAAATGCAGGGTGCGGTGGATCTCCAAGAGACAGACATTTCGCTCGTCCGGTGCTAATGGAACAGTAAAGTGGCTAGAAATTACCGAGAAACACTAAATAATTTAAAATCAGCTGGAAAAAAGCTAAATTAGATGAGTGCTAAGGTGTGGGATGATCTTCATACTTGGTGGAATAATGAGCAGTTTCAGGTAAATTCACTGCATATTTAATTTAAATTGTTCTACTCAATCAATATATAAATCAAAATAAAACATTTTTTAAATTTAAATTTATAGGTCGAGTCTGCGAGAAATTCGAAAATAGGAGCCAGAACCCGGTTACACATCGGGGTGGTTCCAAGTCGTTCCAGCACCATCACGAGGACCAAGTATATATATATATATATATATATATATATATATATTAATTACACAGTTAAATATTTTAAGTTTTAAGTTGTTAAAAGTTAGTTGATTTAACTTTAAGTTCTAATTTACATATATGCATATTTCAGGAGAGACAGCATGGTGTTCCTATGTCGTACTGGGATGTTTTTGAGCATACACATGCAGTGAGTCAGATTGACAACATAGGCTCAGTTTCCTACTCTTGGCACCATGATGACAAAGCACGTGATGCATATGTAAGTATAACATAGTTAATTTAAAGTTACAATTTATATGCTATTTCTCCAAGACACATTCTCCTTTCCGACTCATTGATGGTCTTGACCACTATGGAAGTCTTCTCCATGTTAACTGTGCATGTAGTGCTACATATCTTTGTTGCGAAGCTCATGATATTGGCAGGAAATTGTTCGTATGCTCTGAAGTTAGCACGTTCAGCTATTGTGCTTACAGTTGTCTTGTCTTGTAATGTTGTTGGATACCATAGCCTTATTCAAACAGACTTGTGCCATTTCATATGTATTCAATGTACCCACTACTCTGTAGTATGATTTTTTTTTACTGGTTTTTATATCATTTTGTAATTCGCTCCATGCGTGGAGAATGAAATCTATAGTTCAGTAATTTAGCGAGCTCCAGAGCTGTAAGCCTGATAGGTAGAGTGGACGGATCACTTTAAACAACGTAAGCGGTGGACGGTCCACCTTAAAAAACCGATTTAGCTGACTGTTAACTACAGTCACATTTACTATATTGTAATTTTATTGTTAGTCATAATAAAAAAGTGTTACGGACCACTATAAAAACCGGTCGGCTATACCAAAAAAAAAAAGAGTTACAATTTAATCAAAATAATGTTATATAAATTCAATTGTATTTTGTTTAAAAGAATAAATTTCAGCAATAAGGGGCATAGACGCTTGAGCAGACTGGGAGGACCGAGTTGGCTATCGAGGATGAGGATATGATTTTTGAGGATGTCATGGATCCACCAACCCAGAACAGACGCTATGGTTTTCGAAACTAAGCGGTAATGAAACTAAAATTTATAATAAAAACTGAAATTTACTTGAGTTGCTATTATAAAATACTGAAAAATATAAAATTATATACAGGTTAGGACATCTCAGTAGTCGTACCAGAAGGCTCGCGACAAGGAGGAGATCGAAGAGCTTAATGAGCATAATCTCCGTCGCGAAGAGCAGATGGAGCAGCTTAACCAGCGTCTTGTGGAGTTCATTACGCAGTACGGTATGGGTCCTTCACCTGGTGGTACCGAGTGAGAGTGAGTTAATGTTAGTTTGTTTTGATGTTATATATATATATATATATATATATATATATATATATATATATACACGCTTTAAGAGTGGGTGAGTATCACGCTTGATACATTATGACGGTTTGTATGTGTTGATACAGATGGTTTGGACGTGGTGTTGGATGACTGTTTATTTTGATGTTGGATTGGCGAAATTGGGTTGTATGTACATATATGTTGTGTTGATAAAATTGGGTTGATGTATTTTGTAAATATTGGTTTATGTTATGTGTTTTGGATGTTTTGTGTTTACTTTTGGTATAATATTATGTTTGAGTATATATGTGATTGTGACTGAGATATATATGCTCGAAATGAAGCTGTTTTGATGAATATGAGATTGTAGGGTGGTTGGAAGTGAGTAACATGAAATCTGGGGGAAAATTACCCAGATTTCCAATAGCGTTCAACGGTTTCCAACGGCTTATAGGTCCATATATTTCAATTGCAATCAATGGTTTCCAATGGCAAATTTCATCGGTTATCAACATTTTCCAATGGCTAACTGGTTCAATATGAAATTCAAGTGACCCAGTTATAAAGTTGGAAGTCGTTGGAAAATTGCCGTTGGAGGCATTGGAAGTCGTTGGAAACCGTTGATCTGTATACCAACGGCTTTACCAATGGCTTTCCAACGGCCCCTGGCCGTTGGAAACCACCCTTGCAGTGAATATAAGTAGAACACAACTTTTTATAGAGATTCGACACTAACGCCTACGTCCATTTTATAGTAATTATTCATCATATAATTGTTGATCACAATTGTTGTACCAGTTTGGACAGTAGTTGAGTACAAAGCGTACAATAGAACAACAAAATAATTGTTAATTCTAAACTTTGACCAAAATGCTCTTCTTCTTCTTCGTTGAGTGAAAAAATATGTTGACTTAGTCAACAATGTCCAAAAAGTAGCTCTGATGTCCAAGAACTCCAAAAACATCCAAGAACAATCCAAAAGCAGTGAAAAAGTCCTTGTGAACGTCCAAAAGTTGATGGAAAACGTTTGTACAACGTTTTAGAGGACTAAGCCATGTCTAGTAGTCATGATGCAGAAGATGGAAGCCATTAATGATGCTTGAGAGCTCCAAGAAGTCCAAAATACCAAATGAGAATCCGCCTACTTGAATGCCAAGCAAGGGGATATTTATAGGTATGTTTTCGGGGGTAGCTGTACGAATTTCGTATCTCTGAGCGATGCGAAATTCGCATCCCAAAAATCAATGCAATAAACCAAGCCATCTTCGAAAAATCGCATCCCTTGCCTTAAAACACTCGTTTCCCAAAAAGTCGTGCCATGCACCGGTCCGGCAAGCCAAAATGTGTGATCGACCTGTGTTTTCACCCTTGCGAAAATGTATGGCATTTTCCACTTTTCTGAATCCCTCCAATACCGGCATCACATTTTACCATATCCGACTCGGGAAAATTTTTGTATCACTCGATGCGATCAGATGACTATCGCATAACTCAGAAAGCCAGATCCCCCTCTTTTCCAAATCCTAACTTTGTATCTGAAAATCCACATCCAAAACTCCCAAGTCGCATCTGAAGAAACTTTGCATCTATTGTGTCAATCAAGCAAAAACTTGCATCCAAAATTTTGTATCCTACTTGTGCCAAAAATCTGCATCACTTGATCCATAATACGAAGTCAGGAGAAATCATGCAGGGACTGGTGCGGAGTCAAGAAAATTGCAACCCAGTTGTGATGCGATATTTGGTAGATGCAGTTTTCCACCTTTGCCAAGCCGAGTTTGCCAAGCATGTTGGCGTGAGTTGCACATGTGGAAAATGGCTGATCTACCTTGCCGATCACTGATTTTTGAATGTGCTGACATGCCAGATCTGCCAAAATGCCAAAGTGATCGAGCCGAGTTTTATACGCGGATTTTCATGTTTTTTTCGTGCTGATCCAATTTTCCTATTTAATAGATTTCATTGCCATGAGTCGCGCAAGCTAATTTTCGTGATCGTGTCATGCCGATCAGTAGTTTTTGAGCGTGCAACATTGTTTTTTTACCAAAACCATATATTTTTGCACAACGAGTTTTGCCACATGATCAGACGGACAAGCTCAAGCGTTTTGAGCTAATCGAACTGAGTCAGCCACATATTTTTACTATGTCAGTTTTTCCAAGTCCATTGACGATGATTTTACGAATCGGCGCCATTTCCAATCCTTTTCCGAACACGTCGCAACTTCAACCAAATCGCTTTGTGTTTCTTGAAGACGTTAATGGTGCTTGAACGTATCCCTAACGAAAATCTTGATGTGCGATAGCTTTGACCAAAAAGCATGTCAACACTTTGCCCCCCAAAACATGTCTTGCACGATCGAAGGAAGATGTGTTTTGCGAGAAAACCAGAAATCCAGAAACCAAAACCAGGATAAGTCCGAAGTGAACTTCTATAACCAGAAAATCGAAGGGCCATAATCGCACTAGATCGTATTAACTAGGATTCCAAAGCCAATAAACAAGAAATCCACGATTGCTCTGGATCGTATTTAACCAAAGAAACCAGAAAATCAGTAAGCTTGAAATCCAATGAAAGTCGATGATCGCTCCGGATCGTTTAGAGGTAACCAAAATATCAGAATAGCTAGAGGACTGCAGGAGTCCAATAACTTGAATAACCAGAAAATCCATAGCTGAGGAACCAGGGAAGAAATCCGTAAATACAGAATAACCAATAACCATATAACCCTATGTCATATGAGTTCGAGGCGGCCTTGCCGAGGCAAGACGATCAAAAATACGCTAGAAAATTCCAAGGCAGCCTCACCAGGGTAAGACGACCGAGGATAAGCCAGAGAATTCCAAGGCGGCCTTACCGGAGTAAGACGACCGAGGATAAGCCAAAAAAATCCAAGGTGACCTCAATGGAGTAAGATGACTGAGGATAAGCAAAAAAAAAATAAAAAAATCCAAGGCAGCTTAACCGGAGTAAGACGACCGAGGATAAGCCAAAATGTCCAAGGTGGCTTTACCATAGTAAGACGACCAAGGATTGCCAGGAAATTTCACAACCATTTGCATAATAAGGAATTATTAAGAATGTATAAATTTAAGATACCTAAACCTCCCTCATTTTTAGGTTTACAAACAGTATTCCACTGAACCAAACATTTGGAACGGCAGCAAGAATTATCACCACACTAGAGAAAGTTTCTTATAATAATATCTATTTTCTCAATGTCCCAATTGGGAAAGCGATAAAAAGACATCCAATAAATAGGTAGAGCTGATAACACAGAGTTAATTAACACTACTCTGCCTACTCTCAAGAGAAATCTACTATTCCAAACAGACAGTTTATTACTAACCTTACCAATTATAGTGTTCCAATCAACATGTTTTAATTTTTGAGGCCTATTAAGAAAATTAAGGTACTCAATAGGAAATTTCATTAAATTGCAATTAAGAATATTATCCACTAGATTTTCACAATTATAATAATCATTAAGAACTAATACTGAACTCTTATCAAAATTAATCTTTAAAACAAAAATAACTCAAAGTTGTATAGAATAAATTTAAGAGAAATTATAGATTTAGGCAAGAGAGAAGAGAAAATCAAAGTATCATCTGCAAATTGCAAAATAGAAATACCATCATTAGTAATGTCTCTACCTACCGATTCTTGCTCCCCATTCCTAGTAGTGAGCTTAATAATTTTAGAAGAAAAAAAGGCATCTGGATTAAACAGAAAAGGAGATAATGGATCACCTAGTCTTAGACCACATTTAGACTGAATTTTTCCTCTAGGAATACCATTAACAAGAATATTAGAGCTACTAGATTTCAAAAGAGACCAAATCCAACCAATCCATCTATTACTAAAACTTTTAGCAAATAAAAGATCTTTTAGAAAATACTAATTAATGGAGTCAAAAGCTTTTGCAAAATAAAGCTTAAGAACAACACAAGTCACATTATTCTTGCAACAGCAATTAATATATTCCAGAACAACAACAACACCACCATCAGTGATGTTCCTACCTTTAACAAAAGTACTTTGAGAACTATCAACTAAATCATTCATTTTGGAGCTTAACCTATTTGATAATACTTTGGAAATAATTTTTATAGAACAATTTAATAAAGAAATAGGCCTAAAATCTTTTAACTTGTTAGACCCAATTTTCTTATGAATTTAAACAACATTAGTGGAGTTAAATCTACACAATTGCAGATTACCATCAAAAAACTTGTTAAAAAGAGAAATTAAGTCAATTTTTAAAACCTCCCAAAAGGTGATATGGAACAAAATAGGAAAACTATCAGGACCAGGGGTTTTGTCCGAAAGCATATCTTTAATAGATTTTAAAATCTCTGATTTGGTAAATGGGCTATCCAAACCATTTAAATCAACAAAATTACTATCATTATACAATAGACTCCAGTTAGCCTTCACTCTAAAATGATTAGATTTACCAAAAATACCTATATAGTAATTATTAAATTCACTGTTAAGATCAATTTGATTAGAAATTTCAACATTATTAATAAAAATAGAATTAATAGTGTTACATCTTTTTCTACCATTAGTAACTTTAAGAAAGAATTTAGTATTTTTTATCTCCATCATCCATCCAATTAACTCTAGACCTTTACTTCCACATAATTTCTTCTTGCAACAGGATCATATTAAGTTCCTCTTTGAGGTTATTAAGAACAATTTTGTCTAACAAATTTAAAAAACTGTTTTCTTCAATTTTATTTAAAGATTAAATACCATCTAAATTTTTTTCTTTCTTAAGATTAATTTACCAAAAACATCTCTACTCCATTTTTTGAGAAAATTCCTAAGCTCTTTAAATTTACAAACCTAAACTTTAGCAATATTATTAGGAAAAGTAATATTGTAATTACCCATTGAATTCCATTTATGAGAAATTAAATCTTTAAAATTATTCTCTAATAACCACATTTTTTCAAATCTAAATAATTTAAAGTTTAAACTAGGAATAAAACAGGAAAGAATAATGGCACAATGATCGGATAAAAATGTAGGCAAACCAACAACATTTCAAGAAGAATATTTGTCTTCAAATTCATCATTAATGAAAAAAATGTCCAAAAGGGCCACAGAAGGTATATCCCTCCCATTAGACCAAGTAAAAAACCTATTACTCAGTTTAATTTCAATTAAATTACTATTTATAATAAACTGATCAAATTCTTCCATAGAAGAGAAGTCTCCTTGTCTAGGTGCTCTCTCTCCTAAAAATCTAGTAACATTGAAATTACCACCTAAAATCCAAGGGCCAAGAGCAAGTGTTCTAAATTCTAGACACTCACTCCACAACATCCTATAATCTAATTTACTACAAGGACTATAGACATTAGAAATATTTAAAAATAAAATCATCACTAATATCAGTAAAAATGATATGCATATAGTGATTTATAATGAAAGTTTGGAGATGTCTAATACAAGAATTTTTCCAACCAATAATTAAACCTCCAACACTACCCTAACAGGCAAAAAATCCCAATTACTAATATAAAGACCACATAAACATATGAAAGTTCTAAAATCAGGGAACTCAAGTTTAGATTCTTGCAATTGAACTATATCTATTGAAAAATCTTTAAAAAACGATCTTAATTTAGAATATTTATCTAGGTCATGAGGATCCCTAATGTTCCAACTAATGATCTTCATTTATTGAGTAATCTATCCCTCTCTAGTTTTTTATTTGTAATAAAATATATTTCTATATCAGAATCAGAAAAAATAAAACATGAGTTTCTAGCTAAAAAAATGCAAAGCCTCAGAAGACAAATCACAAAGAGCAGAGGAGCTATCAGTACTACCGAGACAAAGAGCCATACCTGAAGTTAAGTTAGATGAAGAACTCGACACTCGGCTACTGATTCTAGCGCTACGCCGCACAACATTCGAAGCATAGAGATTAACAGACTTAAGCGACGAATTACAAGTATTAGACTTTCTCTTATTCCTTTCTTTTTTTAATTATACTACAAGAGAGATTATGTTCATCACAGGCCAGAACTGCTAAGGACCCCACAACCAGACCAACTTCACCATCTACAAGGTCGTAGGATATCATATCATCACAAGTAGTAATATCGTATGAACCATCAACACCAAACTGATGAGTTTTTCATCACTGAAGGAAGCAACATAAGTTGTAGAGGTCTCAGCACTATTTGTAGGCCACTTTTCTCTCACAGGTTTCTTACATCCCCTTAACACACTAGACATGCTAGATTAGAAATCAAGACCAACATCAGGAACCCCCAAAAAGATCGACTTTACCATCTGTAAAAATCATAAGATGTATTATCACCACCATCAACATGTAAAATACCACCAGCAACATCAAACTCTTCTCTGACAGTAGTAATACGAACTGAATGGGTCTCATCACCATTCGTAGTCCACTTTGCACACACAACTTTGTGCTAGTTATCGCCACAAGCAGATAAGACATATGACCAAAGATCATTACCAAAAAAGTCTATCTCCAACCCAAAAAGGCTACCAACTGAAGTATAATTGTTATTGTTGACTGTAGTAAAATCATTATATCCAAACCTAATTAAATCCCTCTGACCAAACCTGCACTAACACTAAGACTGCCCGAACTTTCTCCAAACATCAACAACACTTGATCATAAATTATATGATCCACCTTACATGGCCAAAGTGGAGCAAACATCATTGAATGATCAACCAAACACTGCACATTACTAATAACCATCCCTCCCAAAGGTGCAAGCCAGGAAGACAAAATAACAGGGAATACACTACCATGATCAATAGAGAAGACGCGCATAGACCATAAATTCACCAAACAACACTAGCCCTCTAACATAATCCCCCTTCACGGTCAACATCATATTATCATCTACCAAAATAACTTCATTCGAAACTAAGCTAGGGGAATCAATTATACCCATATCATCAAGACAAGCAAAAGATTCAACAGACACTCTCTACTAATCACTAACCTCTTCCTCAGCATCTATCGGTATCTCAAAACTATTAGATACAAATACTTCATAAATCACATTGTTTAATTGATCAACATACGAGGAGGGCAGACTACACTCCTTTTTAACAACAGGGCGATGATCCAAAAATTCAGAAACTTCATGAACACAAGCATCTGACTCCCCATGCTCAACAACAACAGACTCTTCAAATGACCAAAGCATCTGAATATTCTAATCCATCTAAAAGATCAAACTTATGAGAGACTATCACCTTCCTTATCGAAGTCGATCTCAATCGAAACAATTTCTTTACTGGTAAGAAATCATCAGACCGGGGGTTAGGCTTACACGGAGTGGACTCGGGATAAGAAATATCCAGAATTCGAATTAAACTCTTTAGAGGAGGATAAAACATCACAAGAAGAAGGCACAAGATCACCATTAAGATTAGAAGAAGGACATGGAGATTCAAACCGAGAATTACTGGTAGGATGAAAGCCATTTCGAAAAATGACTGATGAATTTAGAGCATCGTAATGAAGGAGCATTTCATCAAACAATTTAAAATAAATAGAGAAGGATGGAAAACGACCCAAAAAAAATATATTTTTCATATGTAAGAAATTTAAAAAAAATCGAAACTAATGATCTTTGAGAAAAAGAGACTTAGGAAGGAGAGGTAAAACACAAGGATCAGTCGAAAGTGATAAACGATAATTATCAAACAAAATCTCGTTTTGAAGAGAATCAAAACGCTAAAGAATCGTATCACACAAATAAACCATTCAACAAATAAAGAAGAAGGATTTAGATTAAAAAAAACATTTCCTGATTGAAACAAGATTGAGACAAAATCAAAAGCAATGATCTATCAATAAACATTTACCATTAAAAAAACAAGAAGAAAAGTGAACATTTAGAACTCTTATGTCCAAAAAAACCACAAGAAAAACACCTAGTCGGCTTTCTATAATTCACAATTTTGTACGAGCAATCCCCACAATGGAAACACATCTCTTTGATGTTTTGCCCCAAATCCAAGGCTTATTATACAATCTAGAGGAAGGAGAAATGGATAAATCATGAGAAGGGTATTTGGAAACAACCGAAGCATAGGAACGAATTGGATTGGAGGTGGGAGATGGAAAAAAGACATAAGAAAAAGTCTAGACAGACGAGGAAGGAGGAGGGAGATGGGACATGATGATTTCACTATAGTTTGTTATATCTGATGGTTTTAGTCAACTATGTGGATTGTTATAATTTATTAATTATAAATTATAGAAGAGAGTGACATGAGGTCAATAGAGTAGGCTGGAATGCAGAAACGCATCCAACTATGAGACGTATGGAGAATATATGGGTGCGTCTTTAATGAACGTGAACGGGGCATTTGAGCGTGGAATTTGAGCGTGTCATTTGAGCGTGGTACTGTAGTGAAGGGAAAACATGTTTTTAGCTACGAACGGGGTATTTATGCGTGGTATTTAATTGTTAAATTAATGGTTTTGATAATTAAATTCTAATTGCATCAAACAAAATGACAACATATTTCATAAAATAAACGACAACGTTTTTCATAAAACATAAATAACACAACACGACTGGAATTAAAACAAGTACATGAAAATCTAAAATAAACGACGATGAGGTAATTGACTCAACTCCATTGAAATAAACTCACATATGCCCTCATCGGTAAGCTCCTGAACAATATCCACATTCCGCTCATCATTGCGGAAAATGTCAGAATCTCCCAAAGGTCCGCACGCGTACTCGATCTATGAAGAAGCTCCAAGCAACGAGCTGCAAGCTGTCTCGTATCGTCGGTCATAAATGAGCTGGCACATGCTACCTGTCTGCGCCTAGAGGGCTGACCAGAAGGGGGATCGCCCGAAGCCATCCAACCAGTATAGAAACCCGCGTCGGCAGGGGAGAAAGAAATAGCTGGCACAGGCGCTGGTGGAGGTGCTGGTGCAGTAGGAGGTGAAACCTGAGGAATCAGATACACACAAGTATCTTTGCGCAAACAACCCTCAAACATAATGTCCTGCTCTCGAAACTTCATCGGCGAGTGCTTTCTGAATTTTCTGAATGGTCTGCCCCCGCCGGTACTCCAAAAATCATCAGGAACGTCCAGATAATCGAACTCTGCATTCCATACATCCCCAGGTGTTCTTAGCAGTATCTCCCAATCGCGAAAAGCGCGCTTCATGTTGTCCCATTTGTTTTTAATCTGGTTTTCTGTGAACTGCAGATTAAAACGGTTGTTCATTGTTGCTGCGACTGTTGCGTAGTACCCACTGACGCTTGTATCGCGATCGGCTATGAACTCAACGCAAATATCTATGAAAGAGGACTCCCGGTCGTCTGTCCAATTCGCAAATGGCTGCAAGGTAGCAGTGGTGGAAGTGAAAGCCATCTGCGTAACCCAAAAAATAAATTAAAATAATCGAAAAAAATATATGTGGTAGAGAATTGAAAAATAAACACAACTATAAAAAAATTTACCGTTTTTGCAGCTTGAAATTGCTCAAAAAAATCGAAATTTGGGGTAAAAGGGGAGAGGATTCGGGTTGGGATGGGGAGAAAAGGGGGGGGGCGTTCTTATAGGCGCTGAAACGATACGTTGGAAAATTAACCATTGGCGTCCGACGCGTCGGATGCCAACAGTTACATTTCCAACGTTCGGGAATCGTGGAATCTGGAAGGGGTAAAAGGTGCTTGTGTCCGACGCATCGGACGCGTCTGACGCGAAAAAAAAATGAATGTGCCAAATTTTCACTACGAACGCACCCTATGTTTGCATGTATAGTAAAGGATACCATCAAGCTATATTAAACAAAAGCTCCGTAAATGGTGGCAATTGCGCTGTCATTTAGCAGATGTCAAGGTTGGACAAACATTATATGCAAGTCAGCTTCAAATTTATTAAGAGGAAGTTATTGTCCCGATCGCATTAGGCAATATAAATGAATGATGGTTGTAATCGGACACTTTGAAACGCATGTAGTAAGAAAATTTAATAGTAGTGTTGATTAAGACGTGAGTTCGACATTTATTTACTTATAATCAATGGGAAGGACAAGGTTACAACAAGCTGATCTTCGTTGCTGACTAGAGTCGATTTAACTAGATAACAGATTGCTACAATTGTTTCTTAATTTGTCAGTTAAGGCATGGCTAGTTAACCCACTGCCAAATTCCTTCAAATTATTTATAGGATTTTTTTCTAGAGTCGGTTCATGTTAGGAAGCATACAACATTATATGACAAGCCAAAGTTAAATGACTGGTTCATGTTAGTAAGCAGACAACATTATATGACAAGCCGAAGTTAGATGACGGTGAAATAATACATTGATATAGTACAATAGAATTTCCTTGAGATATATGATGGTGACATCATGAGAAAGAGGTGTTGATTCCTAACAAAGTGCCAAACGAAAGATACTATAGAAAAGTATCTAGATCCATCATGGACCGTGGAAGGTATGCATGTATGTATATGCGCGTGTATTCACAAATATGCATATATTAGTTATAAATCAGCAGGGAGGAGGAGAACTGTAAGCTAATGAAAGCATGAGATTTGAGCTATGAGTCGTCATGAGAGAGTAAGATGAAGCTAGATCAAAATCTGATGGAAAACTAACGGCTGAGTCACGGACAACGTCACTCTTTTGAAAACGTGATGGTGATCTGCTCAATGGTGCAAAGCAGTTTGTATCTTTTGCATTCGCCTCTAGGATAAAACAACCCCTTCTTCAATATCAATTCAATTGCACGAACGAATTAAGCCTGATTTGCACCCAAATTAAAAAAAACTGTACCGCTCTTTTCTTTTTGTAATGAATTTTTTTCAATGAAGATATGGAGGTTTTTTAAAGAGAGAGGAAGATAAAAAAATGTTCTATATTTCGGTTTGTCTATTCTATTTCTTTTATAGACAGAATGCAAAAAGTGTAACGTTCACTATGTTAGTGGGAGGAAAGTTGGATCACAATTAATACCATAATGAATAGGGCTGGCAATGGATACCCAAAAAATCCGATATCTATCCGCATCCATATTCGAAAAGCGGATAAATATCTGATATCCGAAAAACCGGATGCAGATACGGATACATAGATATTCGCATTTGAAAATTATCCATCCGATTTTTTTTTAACATTATGCTCAAAATTAAATGTATTTTAGTACAATGAATCATATTTATTTATTGCTTTACTAAGTCGAAGATTAATATTATACGCACTAAATGCATATTAGCTACTCAAATCTATTTAATTTCATCACATTTATTTATTTTTAACACTTAAGTGATTAAAGAAATTGAAAAACATTTCTGTTAAACTATAAATTTTCATTTATATTTCTTAATTTATCGATCGCTGGCGGATAGGATAATTATCCGATATCCGTCCGTATCCGCGGATACGAATATCCGATATCTAAAAATGATTTAGGATACAGATATAGCAATATTCATATTCGAAAGTATTCGTTGACAACCCTAATAATAAATAAAAGAAACGGTCAAAAAACTGCAATTTATAATGTGAAATTGTATACGTTTCAAAAGTGATGAATGTTAACAAGTTTTAATTTATTATCATTTACAACAATATTTTAATACCATTTGTTTTTGTAACAGTTTGATAAAAAGTCACATAAATATATGACTGTTATGATAGTGTAGCTGCTCGATCACAATAATGGCTCATACACACACACACACACACACACACACACACACACACACACACATATATATATATATATATCATGCACCCCCCCTTTTTATCGTCTTAAAAGTGGATTCTTGATATCTGATATGAGATGATATAGTAGATTAACGCAAAGATGGCAAGTGTGCAGTGATCTAATGGAATAGGTCATCCACACAAGCGCAGTTCTTGGATTTGGTGATTGGAAAACGTGGTGTTAGATTATATTTGATGACAATGCGGATTGAGACTATAGAGAAATAGTGTCTTTAGGCCTTAAATGTAAAATCAGCTTACTGGAAGAAATTCTATTTCCGGTCTCATGACTGCAACCTTGTACTGATATGAAATGGTGTTGTTACCGGGTTATGAAGAATTTACTTATAAATCAGTTGCTTTGGGACTAGATCGGAGAAGGCCTCTATATTTCGCTGATATGGTAACCTGAGATAATTTTTTGGTCTAGTAATGGAATGGTGGCAAACTGTTTTAATCTCTGCCACTCGAAGAAAAGACTCGAAGGATAGTAATAGAGGATTAGAAGTGCAGGGAGATCGCACTTGCTATGGAGTGGTAACCTCATCATAGGTTAAAAACTCTCTTTTAGGATTTAATTTAGTACTTCGTATGTATTTTATTTTATGCTTTTCAGTTTGTATTTAGGTTAGTATGCTAATCTTATTATGTACTTTTCTAGTTGTTAATAATAGTGAACCATTTTTCAATATATATATATATATATATATATATATATTACCGTTATAACTTTCGACGGCTCTATTGCAATAATGGCTTAATAATAAATTCTTAGTAACTGGAGTTTATTTTAAAAATAAATTCACCACATACATAAAACGTTTCCAATAATCCCTACTTGAATTTTAAAAATATATATTTTTCGAGCAATTTCTAATAACATAAGATTGTGCATAAACAAAGGTGTCTTCCGACTTGAACATTTGCATAGTGGATAAGATTCAATTTTTACTAGAGTGACACATGGTCTTGAACTCTATTCCTGACATCAGACCGCACACAACCTTTTCTATAGTGCAATCAAATAAGCCCGTGCGTTAATGGCCATCAGTTTAGTAAACACTCTAGAAGTTTTACCATAAACTTCATAGTAAACAGCCAAATTTCCATATCCACATAGGTGAGTCTATCAAGAGCACTTATGAAAGTAGATACTCCATTCCAAATAGAGTATAGATCTCATTAAGAGTTTCTATTAACTCATCATCTAATCACTTCAGGAATACATGCTTCTTAATATACAAAAAATAGCATGTACAGCTGCTATCACTACATAACTTGTTTTTACCCATCGAACCTAGTTCTTGGAATCTCCAGTCATTAGATCGGGTTACCATTGTGCATGACTCAACAATCTAAGGGAAATAGTCCCATTTTTTTAGAAGTAGTAAGGAATTTCTCTCTAGACAGTCCTTTCGTCAAAGGATCTACCAAATTTTCATTACTGCATATGTGATCCACTATAACAGTACATGAAGAGAGTAGCTCTCTAACGGTACTGTGCTTACGACACATCTGTCGTCTCTTACCGTTATAATAACAGTTCTGAACTTTTGCAATATCCACGGTACTATCGTAATGGATCAACACAGTTGGTATCGGTTTTTCCCATAAGGGAATCATGGCTAGCAGATTTCTCAAGTACTCTGCTTCTTCACTAGCTATGGCTAGTGCTATCATCTCAGACTCCATAGTAGACTGAGCCAAAATAGTCTGTTTCTTAGATTTCCGAGAAACAACTCTTCCAGCAATGCTAAATATATAGCCACTGGTCGCTTTTGAATCATCAAATAAAGTATTACAATCTACATCGGAATATCCTTCAAGTACAGTTGGAAACTTTTCATAATGTAATCCAAGGTTCATTGTTCATTTTAGGTATTTCATGACCCTCTCAATAGCATGCCAGTGCTATATACTAGGTCTACTGGTAAACCTGCACAATACTTCCACGACATAGGCAATGTCGGATTTAGTACAATCAGTGGCATACCGAAGGCTGCCAATGATGCTCACATAGTCAGACTGTCTTACACCTTCACTAGTGTTTTTAAACAGCTTCACACTGGGATCATATGGTGTACATGTAGGTTTACAGTCAAAGTAATTATAGTTCTTTAGAATCTTCTCAATATAATGAGATTGATCCAAAGAAAGTCCATTTTCGAACCTAGTAATTTTAATTCCAAGGATTACACTCGCCTCACCTAAATCTTTCATATCAAAGTTGGCACTTAGCAAAGATTTAACATTATTTATAGCATGAATATTTGACCGAAAAATGAGTAGGCCATCTACATAAAGACATATAATAGTACAAATGTCATTCTCAGATTTGTGATAAATGCATTTGTCACTTTCATTAACTTTAAAACCATGTGAAATGATTAAGTTATCAAATTTTCCATGCCATTGTTTAGGTGCTTGTTTTAAACCATATAATGATTTATCCAATTTGCATACTTTATATTCTTGGCCATGTACTACAAATCCTTCAGGCTGGTCCACATAAATTTCTTCGTCTAATTCACCGTTTAAAAATGCGGTTTGAACATCCGCTTGGTGTATTATTAAATTATGAGTAGAAGCAAGTGAGATTAATACCGAATGGATGTAAATCTAGTTACTAGGTAATAAAGTGTTGAAGAAATCTACATTTTTTCTTTGTTTAAAACCTTTAGCTACTAGACGGACTTTATATTTATTGACAGCACCACCAGGTTTTAATTTCTTTTTAAGCACCCATTTATAGCCTATAGATTTACAACCAGGTGGAAAATCAACTAAGTGTCAAGTCTTATTGGATTCGAAAGAATCCATCTCATCATTTATAGCATTTTGCCAAATATTGTCATCTAGTGAAGATAAGGCCTCTTGGAGGTTTAAGGGATCCTACCCTATAGTAAAAGCACAAAACTCTGAACCAAAATCTTTTGCGGTTCTTGCTCTTTTACTTCTTCTAGGTTCATTTTCAGAATGTTCATTAGGTTCAGTTCTTACAGGTAATAAAGATGTTCCCTCACTATTCCTTAATTTAAAAGGAAATTTTGTTTCATAAAAGCCAACATCATTTGATTCAATTATATTATGTGTATTTATGTTATAAAATCTGTATGATTTGTTATTAACTGTATAGCCAATAAATACGAATCATATGCTCTACTTGCTAATTATATTCTCTTAGGGTATGATATACGAACATATGCCAAGCATCCCCAAGTTCTAAAATAGGACACATTGGGTTTGTAATTTTTCAGAATTTCAAAAGGTGAAATTTTAATTTTTGATTTAAGGATTCTATTTAGTACATAACACACCATTAGTAATATATCCCCCTACCAATGTTTTGTTGCACCAGAATTTAACAAAATGGCAACTACTAATTCGGTAAAGGTCGTATTTTTTTTCTTTTAGTTTTACCGTTATTTCTGGTGAATAAGGCGCAGTTCTTTCATGTATATTACCATGTAGTTTATGGAAATCCAGAATAGAACTAGGTTCATATTTTGTTCCTCTATCACTACGAAGTCTTTTAATTTTCTTGTTTGATTAATTTTCAATTTCAGTTTTGAATGTCTTAAACATATCAAATGCATCACTTTTATTTTTCATGAGATATACATATGTGAAATCAGAAAAATCGTCAGTAGAAGTGATAAAGTAGTGGTGTCCATGTCTAGTCAATGTGCCATCAATCTCACATATGTCAGAATGAATTAAATCCAAGGTTTCAGATACTCTTTCAACAGATTTATGTGGTTTCTTTGTAATTTTTGCTTGAGTACAAAATTCACATTTATCAAAATCAGTTTCTGACATTTTAGGAATCATATCTAAGGTGCTCATGTTATGAATTATGCGTTTGTTAACATGACATAATCTAGAGTGCCAAATATTAAAATCACACAATGTATAAGCAGAACTAGTTACTTTATTAGATTCAACATTCAACTTAAACATACCTTCACAAACATAACATTTTCCCATAAAATTTAAGGTATACAAATCAGCCTCTATAACTTGAGTAAAGCCAGCCTTATTCAGAAGAAAGCCAAAAACCAAATTCTTTCTCATATCAGGATTATGCATCACGTCTTTCAGAATTACTGTCTTTCCAAAGGTAAACTTGATTTCCACATTTCCAATCCCAACAACCTTAGTAGTGTGAGAATCTTCCAACAGTACATTCTGATCATTAGCAGTCGTGCATGTAGTAAATATATCATGATCATATCAGACATGGCGATAAGCACCAGTATCTACCCACCAATTCTCAGATCCACCAACAAGGTGAATCTCAGTAATCATAGCCACTAAAGGCTCCTCGGTCAGGTTAGCCTACGGTGTAGGGTTCGGTCTATTCCGACACTTACGTGCCATATGACCTAGTTTTCCACAGTTGTAACAGAGAAACAACTGTCCAGGTTCACTCTTTTGGGCTTGTCGCTACCGTCGGGTTCCAATTCTGTTTGTTAAGATGATTCTGATTTTTGAATACTTTCGCATTCGGTTTCAGAACAGCTGGTTTGGTCTTTTTAGTGCTGTTGTTTGTGACAACCAGCACTTCCTCTTTCTGGTCCTATTTGCGTGCCTCCTCCTCAATACGGAGGCGAGTGATCAAGCTCTATAAGGAAAATTCCTTAGTTTTGTGCCTCAGCACATTCTTAAAATCTTTCCGTCCTAGGGGAAATTTGATAATTATTACATCAATTTGAAAATTTTCATCCAAATCCATACCTTCGGAGATGATCGCATGAGCTATTTTCTGAAGCTCATGAGACTGCATCTCTGCTGACCTATCGTCTATCATCTGATACTTGAGGTAGTGGTTGAATGCGTGCTTCTTTGCCCCTGCCTCTTTAGTATCATACTTCTTCTTCAGAGCCTCCCATATCTCCTTCGCTGATTTGTTTGAATTGTAATAGTCATAAAGATCGTCGCTGAGGCCATTGAGGATGAAGTTCTTGCACATGCAGTCTTGCTCAATCCAAGTTTGCAACTAGTTCGATTTCTTTGTCCACACCGCCATCTGATCTGCATCGGCTTCATTTGGTTTCACTGGCAATTGTGGTTTCTCGATTGATAAAGCATTGACGACTTTTCGCATAGTAAAAAAAACTCCATTTTTTTTGTCGCCAGCGTTTGAAGTGGAGACCTTTAAACCTGAAAGGTGCAGTAGTGACAAGTGGGATCTGGAACATTGATGTAGGCACGACATCGTCGGTGTTGTTTGCAGTGGTAGAGGAAGTGGAAGCCATTAGTTGTCAAAAGCGTCTTCAATTTGATGGAAAACTAGCGGCTGAGTCGCGGACAACGTCGCTCTCTTGAAGACGTTTCGATGATCCGCTCAATGGTGAAAAATTGTTCGTACCTTTCGCTGCCGCCTTTAGGATAAAACAACATTTTCCAATTCGCTTGCACAAACGAATTGAGCCTGATTTGCACCCAAATTAAAAAAATTGTACCGCTCTTTTCTTTTTGTAATGAAATTTTTTCAATGAAGATAAGAAGGTTTTTTGAAGAGAAAGGAAGATGAAAAAATTGTTCTATATTTTGCTTTGTCTATTCCATTTCTTATATAGACAGAATGCAAAAATGTAACGTTCGCTATTCTAGTGGGAGGAAAGTTGGATCACAATTAATACCATAATAAATAAAAGAAATGGTCAAAAAACTACAATTTATAACGTGTAAATTGAAAACGTTTCAAAAGTGATGAATGTTAATAAGTTTTAATTTATTATCATTCATAGCAATATTTTAATACCATTTGTTTTTGTAATAGCTCGATAAAAAGTCACATAAATATATGATCGCTGTGATATTGTAGCTGCTCAATCACAATAATGGATATATATATATATATATATATATATATATATATATATATATATATATATATATATATATATATATATATAGGAGCAACCGGGGGCACTCCTGTTTGTAGCATCCCCTATCATACCGTGAGCTACGGCGATCCAAATCCAAAATTTGAGCTCGTTCCGACATTCGTATAATAATATATTTGAAGTTTAAATTTAACGGTTTGAATAAATGTCTGAACAGTGAATGATTGAGCTATGATTTTGGAAATGTAATGAATGTCGGAACGAGCTCAAATTTTAGATAGATCATTATATATATGTAAATTGAACATCTACACATTCTCATTGGATTTGAATCGCTATATCTCACTAACGGATAGGAGGTGCAACATGGGTGCTGCAAAATAGGGGTGCCCCTGATCTCTCCTCATATATAAATATATATGTTACCGTTATAACTTTCAATGGCTCTATTGCAATAGTGACTCAATAATAAATTCTTAGTAATTGTTAATTTTTTTAAATAAATTCACTACATATACAAAACGTTTCCAAACAAATTTGTATTGTTTGTCTATAAAGTAGCGATAACTTTATGCTTATTCCTTATTTTTGTCACTTCGTTTCTCAAGTTTAATCATTCTGATAGCCATGTGTGCCTGCACACATTACATCTAATTAACATAGCCAAACATGCTAGAGATATTTGTAAGGATGAGACCCTTTCAAGATCATAAATGAAACCTATCATGTTAAAAATATATTAGCTATAAATATGCAATATGTAGATGTAAACATTTCGCATACGGTTGTAATTTGAAACGACTAATATACTATTGGCATAAACTAGTGCTAGTGTTTAAGATTCATAATTTACGGGTCATCAAAAACTTTTTTGACTCCCTCCTCATAAAAATCTAAACCAAGGATTTATGCTTAGTTATTACAAATTTGGTTTTAATTTGTGTTTACACCAAAAATGGTCTAAACACCCAAGGTACTAAACTGTACTTCACCAATTCGGTAAGAAACAAATGGAACCGTGTTTAATCAGCAACAAAAAATGAAAAATGCTAGAAAGCAAAGTAGAGACGAGATTTAGAGTGGTTCAGCCGTTAACAAGACCTACGTCCACTATGAAGGTGATTTCCTGCCTTATAATGAGAATTACAAAGTAAATCAACTCTCTCTTTTCATACATCTCTATATCCCTCAATATACCCTCGTTTATATATTTCAATCTAAGGAATTATACAAGAGAATAGTAGAATTTTAAGGAGAAGAAGGATGGATGAATAATTGAGAAGGAGGATGTCTTCGTTTTCCTTCATTGCAAGATTGTACTTGACGCCATGGCCAGATCTGTGGTTGAGTATGAAATTTAGCAGCACTTCGTAGTTTTAGAAGTCCCCCCCTTTATGTTGGTAGCCATGGTGTATTTATAGGTGAACTCCCCTTGGTAAATGATCTGGAATCCGTTTTATCCAGGCTATGGATCGTTCAATCTGTTAATTACGACCATGCCACTGGCTAGCTGTAGCCAGCTGTCCGTGGCCATATCCAGTATCATGTGCGGACGACTCGTTGGAGCGAGTGTCCTGAATAGCTGAGCGGGTCCATAAGAGTGGGCGTTCGCGTAAATGCTTTGGGAGATCTCGTAAGAGCGGAATGCGGAGCTGTAATCGACTCTCCTTTGCTCCTTGCGCGATCGTCCTTCTTGGTCCAAGGGCGCTCGTCCTCTTGCTGCCTTTGTATAGCGCAGTTTGGTTTTACGGCTATGTTATGAGGTCGCTCCTGCTTATATCGAATGGGCGACCTGTTTTATTTCGTTGTTTGAGCGGTTCTCAGGATATGCGGTCTTTATCTTTGTCGGGTTGCACTTCTCATAACATGTTGTGTCGTTATCTTCGGTCGCACTGGTTGACTTGACCTACCTTGGGTTTGATATCTGGATCTTGCTCAGTGCGGTTGCATTGTGCACGACCGACCCTGGTGATATCTGCCTTGTATCCTTTACCCAATGCGCGTATGGATTTGTTAGGGATTAACACTTGCCCCTCGAAGTCCGTGATTTCTTTTTAGTAAGAGATTACTGGCTTCGACATATTTGATTGCGCATTGTTTGGTAGGTTTATCCTGACTTGCCAAGGGCTCGGTCGTGCAAAAGATGAAGATAACTTTATTGTTGATGACTGGTATTGTCATTTCCTGTGAGCAAGAGGTTCGATGTATCTTTTTGATTATTGTGCGAATAGTTGAATTTCGGGATGCCAGTTGGGACTTGATGAGACACTTCTTGTGTAATCGAGCACTAAGCTGACATGGTGAGAATGTACTGAATGGATTAGGTTCAACGTTCTGCGCTCTCACAGATAGCTTACATTTTCAAAATTTGGATATCTTGATAATTGCTTGTCTTTGAGCATTTGGCGGGATATTTCCCGGGTACATTACACTGGATCATTAGATCCTAATTGAGTTGTCATATCATAAAAAGGGGCTTCTAGTCCTCTTAAGTATTGTCTCTTCATTTTCCCGCTTTCATATTTCTTTAATAAGCTCATTTTAATGGCGATTTCATCGTAGAAGACCTCGCTGTTGCTTCTTGAGACTTCGATTCTCCTTACTTGATTGATCGTCTTGCTCATCCTCCTCTGGTCGACGGTTTCCCTCAACTTTGTTTCCGGCTACAACGCTCCTTTCTTCGAGTCGAATTTCACACTGTAAGTGAATTTCCTTCTTTTTATTTATGATTCTGGGTTAATTCTTTTAGCTTTGTAAAGGAAGATTATCTTTCGGCAACACCGAGTCGTTGGGACACATGGTTGCGATATTTGAGAAGCGTTGATTTGACTGGGTTTGTGCTTAGACTTCAGGCAGAATCCTTTGGTGATAAGCCTTAGCCCTTTTTGTACGGGCAAGTCATTTACCAAAATGACTAAGAAACGACATCCCCTAATTCGCCATGCCTTAACCGGCTGTTCAATGGAGTACTTATATCGTGGCGATACTTTTGCTTTTCCATTGATTCTTAGCAATTCAATTTGTAATTTCTTTTTAAGCATACTTATCTATGCTGACATGCGACTAACGCCTATTCATCTCAACCCCAATTAACTCATTATGTCTGGGGAACGAGAGGATCTGGATCGGGCAAGTGAGGTTTCCCCGGCCACTGGTTCTGATTTGGCTGTTAGTCAAATTTATCCCCAGCCTCACTTTTTTGACGGGGTGGCGGCTAGCTGCCGTAAATTAACGCTTTCTTTTTATCGGTTTTTACAAATATGCAACCGCTTTGGGTTTTCACAAGAAGAAACCAGATTTCCTAGGAAGGGAGAGTTGGCAGATTGTCCGCCCTCCGGGTATCTAGCGGTCAATTATCACATGCTGTCCAGCGGGGCGATTCCCCTCTTCAATCCTTATCTAGAGTCCATTTTGCGGCAACTGGCCTTTGCCCCGTATCAGCTGCATCCTAGTAGGTATAAAATCTTGGTTGGGCTGTACATACTTTTCATGAAGGTCCGACAGCGGGAACCCACGTTTGCGGATATGTGCTCTTTATATTCTTTTAAGAGGAGGGAGGTAGACGGTCGTTCTTTCATTTTTATGGAAAGTATGCATGATAGAATTATCACCGGCTTGACGGATGGAGCTAAGGGGTTTCCGAATCAATATTTCTTTGTTCGGTGTCCTGGTAGATTTTACGGACGATGGTCCGAAGGAGGTAACTATACCTTTGCTCCTGGAGTTCTTATTCCTTTTCTCTTTCTCATCCGGCTTTCTTTCTGACTTTTGTAGTGATTCCTTCTGTTGCGGGACTTACTTTGGATCAAGGCCTCCTTAATTCTTTAATTTCTATCGACAAAAGGGAAAGGAGCAGAGAGGTGTTGCTTTCAGAGGAAAACCTCCGTAAGTACCAATTAATTTGCCCTACACGATCTCTTGGAAAAGCTTTTGTTCACTCCCAATGTTCTGCTGGTAAGCCTCTTAAAGTGAAACGTTTAATCCTTGATGTGAGCGATTGACCTTCGTTGCTGATTACTGAAGGGGCTGATAAGAGAGTTGACGAGAAAGCATATGGTTCGAGGGTCGATGTAACTTCCGGAATGACTACCAGAATTCTGCTTGTCCTGTTATTCAGGCGGAAGGTTCCTCAAGGACATTTGGAGACCTGGGGGATTTGGACTCTGCCGAATACTTGAGCCAAGGTGATGTTGTGATGCCTGACCCCGCTGTATATGATATGAGAGGAATGCGAGGGCCTGCTCAGCCTCTTGAGAAAGCCTCTGTTTTCATAGCTTCCCCTGGAACCGGTTTTGATACCATTTGACTTGCGGCATAATTTCCCGTTAGTTTGATAATCTCTGGATGCTTGTTGAACTCATACTTTGTTTATTTCCCACGTGTAAATGCAGACTGCTCATTGTCGGATAGTTTCTCCCAACAAGCTGATCTTACTGATCCACGAAGCCTCCTACAGTCTTGTCTTTCCAGTTATTCAAAGCGTCTGTGACAACCACGGGATTCGAACCCCCGACCTCTCGGAAAGCAACACCACGCACTAGCCACTGTGCTAAAAGATCTTTGTGTTAGCTTTTCGAGAGGGGTGTTACAGACTACCCCCCTTAAAGAGCCCAACGTCCTCGTTGGCTCATACCACTCACCACCCAGGCGTTGTGCATGTAACCCGCATCAGTACCACACTGACTGATATCCGCATCATTACACACACAATTCCGGCTGGGTATAGGCTCTGATACCAAATGTGACAACCACGGGATTCGAACCCCCAACCTCCCGGAAAGCAACAACACGCACTGACCACTGTGCTAAAAGATCTTTGTGTTATCTTTTCGAGAGGGGTGTTACAGCGCCCCCAATTATCTTCAAGTTCTCAGGTCCGACATACCTCTGAACTCTCAATGGTTGATTCTTTAAGGCGTGAGGGGCTTGATCAGGCTAAGATGCTTGCACCGACTAAATCTTCTGCAAGATCTATCGTCCCGGCTCCAACTCAAGTTCAAATAATACGTGATCGTCTACCTTATATGTTTTCTCCTGGAAACTCAACACTTAAGGAGCGCTTCAGCGGTTGGGATTTGAGGGGAATGCATTTCGATATGGATTTACACCCCCATGATAGGCGAAATGCTACAAAAAATTTGGATGCCATAAAAAGTGGCGTGAGCAATCAACTTGGTGTTGTTAAGGATCAATTCGAGACACAGTTGAATCTGGTCATGAAAGATGTTGATAAGCAACTGGAGCATTGGGCTAAATTCGGTTATGAGTTCCAGAGATTGAATGCTCGACATCTTGACCATATTGAAACCTTGGAGAATGACAAAGCTGGCCTGATCCACTTGATTAAATCTCAAGAATCTGAGATGACTTCTTTAAGGAGCAGTCGTACTAAAGTGAACAACTTAGAGGTGAGAAATGTCGAGCTCGAGAAGGAATTGGAGGGTGTACGAGCGCAGCTTTTAGAGGCTCAATCTTCTCGAAAGCTTGTTGAGCGCCATATGGCCTTAGAAAAACAGGCTTCGATTTCTCTAGAACAGGAAAACATGGCTCTCGAAGGCCAACTTGCTTCCCAGAATGAAACCCTCATAACCTTTGAAAAGGATAAGATCAAGTTGCAAAGACATCTTGATGAAGCTAGAAATGGAATTGACAATATTTTGTTTCAATTATATGTTTGCAGTGTCATGAGTCATGGAAGCTTGAGTTACTTGGACAAGGATTTTCTGCAAACTCTAGCCCTTGTTTGGGAGAGAATACTTTCGTATTCCGATGATGTCAATGATGAGTTACTTCAAGGACAGCTTTTAGAGGAGAAAGACTGCGAGGCTCTAGTTAAAGGTAAGAGGATTTTGATGAACGAGCGAGTTCAATCGCTTAGGAAGGAACGTTCGGACGCTATGATTCCTTGTGGCCCACCTGACTCCGTTGGCGTTATTACTTCGAGCTCCCTTACTCTCCCAGCGGATTGCCCTACCTTGGATGTCGCTAGGGCTCAATCCGTTATTGAGTGCCCAGACCAAGAAAATGTTGTGGCACAATGCTCGAGTTACAGTTACACTTCTTTAAACGTGGAAGATCGTGGAGCTGAATTTGCATATCCAGCAGCTTCAGGTAAAATTGACATCTATCAATCTTCCGTGGATCTGGATTTTCTTATTTCTTCACCCGAGATTGCTGAGTTTAGTGCTTGTTACCCTTTTGCATCAGGTGTGCTTTCTACCTCTTCTTTAGCTACTTGCGACGCTGCTGCCCAGCCTGCTACTGTCGACTTTGTTTTGATCTCCACCAATATTAATCCTCTCACCATTCCTTCATCAGATGACCCACTTTTACCAGATGCGTCTATAATGACCCGGATTTTTGACGGTGTAATAATTAACTTATTTAATTATTTAAATAATGAATATATTATTTAATCGACGACGTTAGAACGTATAATTTTATTATAATTAAAACCGAGCTCGAAATGGCGCTGCAGTTCGCTATTTGGCGATTCGAACTTCAACTGAATATACAGAAGCCGTTTTAAGTCGGATTTCTGTGAAACAAGAAACGTTAGGAGCTGATGAAGTATATTTTTCTAGTGAAAGAGAAAAATCGGGATTTTGTCGTGTAGATTTTGAGTTATGTCCAAATAAAATTTTAGAAAAGTCGCTATGGAATTCCTTTATAATTCGTAACGCTTTACTTACGTTATAAAAGGGATTTTAATATAAAATTGAATATCGATTCAACCAGGACTTTGAATATCGAGAATATAATTATTATGGGGCTGTATGATATTCCATTGTGAATATATACGGTAATATTAATTTATTAATATTTTATTTAATTTTATTTAAATATATTTATATATTTAAATGGGTCATTCAGAGCTTTAAAAATAGCCACTTTTGCAAACGAAACCGGAATTCGACGAAACTAATTTTGTTGGATCCGCAATGTCAAATTATTGTCAGATGTCAAGTTCCGTGATTTTTAGGGTCACTGTGTGGCCGTACGGATTTTTAATGTGAAAAACATTCAGTATTCTAACGATTAAAAATACGCTGTGTGAGCAAACGGAGTCGGAATTCGACGAAACCAGTTTCGTTGGGACCGTAATATCGAACTGTAACTGCATGTCCAGTTTCATGATTTTTGGGATTCGTATGTGACCACAGGAATTTTAAAAGACTGATATATATATAACGTTGGCTTATAAACGAATATAATAATAAATATTAAATTATGTAAAATATCCTATATAATCACCTTAACATCCTTTAAACCTAAAAAAAGTTCATTCTGTAGTCAACTCCTTTCTCAGCCGCCAATCTTTCTTTCCTATTCTTCTAAACATGATGAAAGTCCACTTTCAAAAATCAATACAAAATCAGAGAAATTTCTATAAATCAAATTACATATAGATTTAGGATCTTGGGGTTGAGCTCTAAATCGCAGCATGCTTCTGCCTGAGTTCGACATCTGTTTTTGTTATTGGGATTTTTACAGTGAGTGTTAGGGTTCTCAATTTCGAGAATTTCAAGCTTCGAATCGAGTAACAAGGGTTACTGTTATTTTTATGTGGTGATTTAGCATCTCGTGGATCATTTCCGTGGAAACCCGCGTCTGAAGATGTCGTGAGTTTCTGTAATGAGCTTGGTTGAAGGCCGGAGACACAATCGAGGAAGTGAGTGCGAGTTCTTCATTTGTGATATGATGTTGACAAGGGCGAGATGGCAGGAGTGAAATGGTAGGAGCGGTTTAAATTATCGTGGAGTAAAGGAGGGGTTTGGTGCAGGGAAGCATCGGCTAATGGCCATTGTTTGGGTTTGCTACATACGGGTCTTACTGAGAGTAGGGTTTATATGAAGTGATGGTGGAGTTGGGCTTAGAGGGGTACACGTTAATGAGGTTTTGAAAGCTCCAAGTCATGTTGTTATTTCTAGAGGAAGAAGGGATTTTGGGTGAACGAACGGATGGGGTATTGGAAGAGAAGTGGGGACGGCGAGCTCAACCATTGCCTTTTGTTGTTATTTGAGCTACTGCGTTCGGAAATATTGAAGGAGGAGAGAAGACACGGTTCATTCAAGGTGTGGGTCTTCACAAATGAAGATGGGCCATTGATTTTTGGTAAGGCCCAGCAAAAGGAAATTTAAAAGTAGAGGTGAATTAGCATGGGACGTGAATTAGTAAGGACAGTGTGATGAGTTTGCTTTTCTGTAGAAATAGACATGGAGTTGAGATTTGAAGAGGGGAAGAAAGAACAGGGAGCGAGCGGGTATGGGAAGCATGGGTAGGCCGTTAAAAATTAAGTGAGGCCCAATTATAAAAAGAAAACCAAGTTTTATTTTAATTTAAATTTGTATATAAACTTATTAACACCATATCTCTCTCATACATCATCAGTTTGACGAACCGTAAGTTGCGTTGGGTCCGTATGGACGAGAGCTTCACAGTGAAGCTAACTAAAAGTGGGTTGGAGCTAGTTTGAATTTATGGCGAAATAAATTGTTTGATGCGAATCAAATAACAGTTTATCATTCTTTAACGATGAACTGCCAAAGTGAGTAAAACTCACCAACTCTGAACAGTTATTTTTTTTATATAACGTATTCTTAGAACTGATAGTTATCTATTGATTGTTGTGTGTTGATTTGGTTGATTGAACTGCTAGTCAGTTAGTTGAAATTATATATATATATATAAACCATTAAATATATATATATATTGTTGTTGTTTATCAGAACATTTCATACTGATATGAAGTTGATGTTAATTATAGTGTATAACATCTGTGATGCTGGGGAACAGGTTGGAGGGACCCAACTGGGTTCCTCAATATATAAAATACTATTTTGTTTCATATATTGTGATATGTGATGTGTTATATAATCTGTGATGATTATGTGTGCTTGGTTGATATAAATCATGGTAATACGGTATTTTAAATACCATACGAAATACAGAAATGTAGAAAAGGAAATTTTCAAAACGTATATTGAAAATGAAATATTTATAAGATCATAGGATTTTATAAAAGAGATATTTATCAAATAGAATCGATTTAAAAATGTTAAAGAGGATAGGGTATGATTTTTGAGTAATTGGAAACTTGTTCTACGTTGATTGAGTTGAGTAAATTTCAAAGTGTCGATCTGATGTTGGTTTCGGCCTTCGGGATTTACACTCAGAAGTTTATTCACTTACCAATTTATAATGAGGATCTAATGAATAGAAGTGAAGTAATAAAGGAATATTTATAACAGAATAGGATGTTATAAAAAGGAAATCTTTTTAAGTGGAGAAACGTTATAAAAAGGACATTTTTAAAGTGAAGAACCGTTACTAAAAGTAAATCTTTATAAATGGATAAACTTTATTGAAAGGAGTTAATCGAATATAAGTTATTCGAATTTGAGTTAATCAGCTAGAGTTAATCAGTTAGAGTAAATCAGTTTGAGTTAATCAGTTTGAGTTAATCAATTAGAGTTAATCGATTAGAGTCAAATCGAACTAGAGTTATTCAAATATAGTAAATCGAATTAGGGTTAATTGAATATTAGTTATTCAATTAGAGTTGATCGAATTTAGTTATTCAAGATAGAGTTAAAATAGACAGAGTTATTCAGGACGAGTTTACATCTCGTACGACTGCTAGTGTAATTCACAGGGCTGTAAATAGCCTACGGCGGTCGGATGTTTCCTGAGGGAATCAGGCGTAACCATTGTGATCGCTGCGATCTAGAGTTGAGCGAATGGAGTTAAAGAATATAGAGTTAAGCAAAATTAGAAACTGACTAGAGATTAGCAAGTTGAATGTTTTCCTGAGTATCGATCTGATGTTGGTTTCGGCCTTCGGGGTTTATACTTAGAGAATTGTTCTCTTACTAGTTTACAGTTAGGGACTAATAGTTGTGGAATGTTAGTGATGCGTGAATAAGCTATGGAAATGTTTTCTAGTGTTAATAACATATATTTTCTAAACATAGGAAATAAGGAAGTATATATATATATATATATATATATATATATATGATTGATGATTGGATCGATAATTCCATTTGGAATTAAGATCGTTGTGTGAACACCGACATGTTTTCATGTGGTAGTTAAATCACCGACTATCAAAGTTTTGACCATTTTAACGTTGTTAATATGGAGAGACCGGTTGGATTATTATCCGAAAAACCACTCCGTATTGGCATAAGCGTTGTGAATCATATATGTTGAATATATTGAAGACGGGGTAAAGTGCAAGGGCTGTTGTATAAATATTAGATAACAATGGACTATGATGGATGTACTGAATAGTGCCTTCGGTTTCGTTCAGTCCCAGAACGAACGTATATGGACGAGTGTCTGACAGAGTATTTCCAATGATCGAATGGGTTGGTCTTTATAAATATATATATGGTTGCAACGGATTTATTCCCTTAGCATAACATCCAGAATATTTGTGTAAACCAATTAATGATTAACGGATTTGATAATGTGGCATTCAAAGTGATCGTGTATAATGGAAAGATAAGTAATCGTAGCCTCTGGCCTCAACAACCAGGAAATGACAAAAATCGGGCAGGTAGCATGGCTAAGTCGGTCGCACCGAAGTAGGGTGTATGATCACCTATCTAGAGAATATTCATTTGCTTCTTTAATCTATCAATGTTGTCCCATATATATATATGGGAACGGTTGCTGATCCCAACCGTTGGTGATGTACATTCGATACACTCAAGCGAAATGAGTGGTCGGTCATGTGTGGCTGAGTTACAAGATGTTCTTGTTGAACTCCAGTGTATTGTTCCTAGAGTACACTGATCGGAAGGTGGTTCCATACCTTGTCATAGTTGGAAATCCATTACCCAATACATGCTTGCGGTTTTGATTGTATACTATATATGTAGAACGTGAGATGAAAGCATTTCTGCTAGATGATTATTATATTGTCGTTGATAGACATTATTATAATATCAAAAGGTTTTTGATTTAAAGATATTTTGGATTCTCATAAAGGAAAAACCCGTTCTGTTATACGGCGTGGTCTTATGAGATATCGTTTACTTGTTCAAACTGTTTTAAACTGTTTTACTCATACCAGTCCCATGACTGGCCCGTAGTTTATTTTGTTTTGTTTTCCCTAAACTCTTGGGTGCCCAATTTTATACGGGCAGTCAAGTAGTCAGGATTTTACAGATATACTTGGAGATCTTGGAGCAGGAGGCTTCAGGATTCTATAGCTATTATTATTTCCGTTGTGCTGTAAGTGTTGTACTCTGATAAGTGCTATTGTATACATATTGTTTGTATTTCAAAAGTTATGTTATATTTTATTCGTTCCGCTGTGAGATTCGTGTTTACTCTGATGATGATGTTCTTCTTCTTCTTCTATTCTATTAGTTCTATCTTATCTTTCCTCACCCTCTAACTTCTTTCATTAACAATTCGGTTATTTTCGATCCTTGGATGTTCGATATGTGTTGTATATCGGATAACCAAGATCGTCGAAAACCCGGGTCGCTACAGTTGGTATCAGAGCTTAAGGTTAAGTGAATTACCTTGGCTCTGTGGCATGACTCAGTAGAGATAGGGTTAGGAATGCCCTAGATTGAGTTTGAGTGTATATATACGAGTGAACGTATTTGTTATTTAATATAAAAATTGTTTATATTGTGGAGCTTTATTGATTGAGTGGCTTATGAATTCTGGTCGATAGTGGGGCACCACAATATCGATAGGGGTTTCTAAACAGTCGAATACGATGGGTCGACACGGTATGTTTTGAAAGAGGGTAAATGAAGTAATTTTACCCAAATTATATTTTGATATAAAAGAATGGTTAAGATTTGAATCATTATAGTATATTGGATGTGCTGGTTGATATTATAATCTAATAAAGATTATATAAAGTGAAATGGTTTTAAATAACTAATCAAAACTCATATAAGTAAAGTATATGAAATAAGAGGAATTAAATCTGAAATTTTAATCAGAATTGGAATTAAAATAAGGAAATTTTAAGTTCCTGGGAGATTTTGGATTGGTTTCAAAATGGATGTGTTTAGAAATGGTTTTGAAAAGAAATATAGTATTGAACTCACCCTGATTACTAGAAAATAATTCTGATGATGGTGAACACATCATCAATGTCATTTTCGAGTTTCTAAGTGACAGATTACTACCAAGGATTTTGTTTTTGAAATATTTTGAGAAAACAAGTGGTTTAGAAATTCAAATGTTTGAATTGGTATTATGATTCCAAATTAATTTGAAATAAACCCAAGAATTTAAAATTTGGAATTTAAATTTAACTTATGAAGTTAAAAAGGGTAAATGGGAATAAATAAAGTAGAATTTAACTTGAGCTAAGTTAAACAAAACTAGATTTGATAAGTAAATAATCTGGAATTAACTTGGATTAATAAGTTAAGAGTTTGAGATCGAGAATGGAACTCGAGTTGAAATAGAATTCGACTTAGATATAAGCGAATGATTTGGTTTTGAGAATGAACTGATTGGAGATCAAGTTGGTAATGCATTGTTATATGCAGAAGTGGTAACGAATGGTAGGGATATAATGGTATGCCCGACAAAAAGGTACAAGTTTATATTATATATGAGTTTGGATTTTTTTGAGCCGATTTGGCAAGCCGTTTGGCTGTTTGATTTTCTTTTGGGTTGGAGAAGGCCTAGAGAGGTGAGTTGTGATTTGACGTATCGACCAGTACAAAGGAGGTTATGGCAAAATTTTCCGAAAATTAAAGGCATTAGAAAAAAATTCAGAATTTTTGAAAATTTTAGTTAGTCGGAATGAATTAATATTTTAATTGGAATTAATTGGTTCAGTTGAAACTGAAGTTAAGGGGTAAACCGATAAATATTTACCCAGTAGATAGGGTCGTCTTCTAGCTTAGCAATTTCGAGGACGAAATTATTTTAAGGGGGAAAGAATGTAATGACCCGGATTTTTGACGGTGTAATAATTAACTTATTTAATTATTTAAACAACGAATATATTATTTAATCGACGACGTTAGAACGTATAATTTTATTATAATTAAAACCGAGCTCGAAATGGTGTTGTAGTTCGCTATTTGGCGATTCGAACTTCAAAGGAATATACAGAAGCCGTTTTAAGTTGGATTTCTGTGAAACAAGAAATGTTAGGAGCTGGTGAAGTATATTTTTCTAGTGGAAGAGAAAAATCGAGATTTCGTCGTGTAGATTTGGAGTTATGTCGAAATCAAATTTTAGAAAAGTCTCTATGGAATTCCTTTATAATTCGTAACGCTTTATTTACGTTATAAAAGGGATTTTAATATAAAATTGAATATCGATTCAACTAGGACTTTGAATATCGAGAATATAATTATTCTGGGGTTGTATGATATTCCATTGTGAATATATATGATAGTATTAATTTATTAATATTTTATTTAATTTTATTTAAATATATTTATATATTTAAATGGGTCATTCAGAGCTTTAAAAATAGCCACTTTTGCAAACGAAGCCGGAATCCGACGAAATCTAGTTTTGTTGGATCTGCAATGTCAAATTATTGTTAGATGTCAAGTTCCATGATTTTTAGAGTCACTGTTTGGCCGTACGGATTTTTAATGTGAAAAACAGTCAGTATTCTGATGATTAAAAATACGTTGTGTGAGCAAACAGAGTCGGAATTCAACGAAACCAGTTTCGTTGGGACCGTAATATCGAACTGTAACTGCATGTCTAGTTTCGTGATTTTTGGGTTTCATATGTGACCACAGGAATTTTAAAAGATGGATATATATAACGTTGGCTTATAAACGAATATAATAATAAATATTAAATTATATAAAATATCCTATATAATCACCTTAACATCCTTTAAACCTAAAAAAAAGTTCATTCTGTAGTCAACTCCTTTCTCAGCCGCCACTCTTTCTTTCCTCTTCTTCAAAACGTGATGAAAGTCCATGTAATAACCCGGAAAATCTGAGCCAGTTTAAAATTTTTATTTTGGCAATTTTAGCGAATTTTGATTATTTAAAATAGATTATTTTAAATAATATCGACGAGAAATTTATTTTGAATATAATTCGACATATATATTATATACGTCGTCGTTAGAATATAAATAATTATAAATAGAATTGAAAATGGCACGGTAGTTCGATAATTCGATTTCAAACTTCAATTGAATATACCGGGTGCAAAACAATCCGGATTTTAGTGAAACCAAAAATAAAAAGATCTAATTGATGATATCTTTCCAACGAATCCGAAAAATCAAAATTTCATAGCGGGAATCAAAAGATATGTCCAATTGAAAATTCTGAATAGTCGCTATGGAATTCAGGCCCTTAAAAATGGAAATTTTGCAAACGACCTCGGATTTCGACGAAACCACTTTTGTTGGATCCATGATGTCAAGTTATTGCTAGATTCCAAATTTCATAATTTTTCGAATCAATATAGGAGCGTGGCAAAGGAAAACGCGTTTGACCAGTTTCAGTTGATTTTAATCGACTGGAAAATGGCCATTTTTCCAACGGTCTCGGAATTCGACGAACTAGTTTTGTTAGGACCGTATCATCAATACGAAGCTAGAAAATATTTTTCTGGAATTTTTCGAGTTAGTATGTGACCCCGGTAAATTGAAATGTACGTTTAAAATTCAATATAGTAATTTAAATGTAAATTTAACGAAAACTGATTGCAACAGCCGAATCAGCCTACGATACATATCCCATTGTGTTCGGAATGGGGATAAAACGCTATAGACGACAGGCGGTGGGTCTCGTTTCGAGGTCGTATGAAAAGTCAACTTAGGAGAGAGAAATTAAATTAATTAAATAATAAAAAATAAATAAAAAAAAGAAACCCTCTCCTCCCTTAACCAGGCCCCCCGATATCTTTTCAATTCAGAAAACAAAAGGAAAAAAAAACAATTCGAAATCGCGTCGATGCCCCCCCCCCCCCGGCCGCCGGTGGCAGAGCCACCACCACCGCGCCACATCCAAACCCCCCCTCCTTTTCTTCCCCCTCCCTCCTTCCTTTCCTCTCCGACCAGTCGATCCCCAAACCGACGAGACGCCGCCGCCTCCCTCTGGACCCACACCCGACCACCGCACCACCACCCCCAGCCTCGCAAGCCACCTGCGCCGCCTCCCCAGGCTCTCACCGCCACCAACAGCGCCTCCACCACCTTCCTGCCACAGCTCCAGCCCACCACCGCGAAGCGGGGCCCGCCGTTGAGAAAAACCGCCCCCTTGATGCCTATCCCGACTCCGACGACCTCTGCAACACCTCCTTCTCCAAAAATAGTAAGCTTTTCCTTTTTAGTTAACTTGAATTCAGTTTTAAATTGTAAAATACATGATTTAGGTTCAGTTTTTAGTTTATATATATAATTAGCATTGAAAAAATCTGATTTTTACATATGTAGGAGAATAAAAATATGATTTTTATATTTTTAAAGTATTAAAAATATAATCTTTCATATTGTAGAAGGATAAAAATGTGATTTTTGCTTAGGTAGAGAATTAAAAATATAATTTTTACACGCTAGGAATATTAAAAATATCATCTTTATATGTGTAGAAAAATAAAAATGTGATTTTTATAATGATATGTTTGAAAAGGCGAAATATTTATTTCTGAAAAGGCGAAATATTTATTTTTGAAAAGGCGAAATATTTATTTTTGAAAAGGCGAAATCCTTATATGAAGAATAGCGTGATAAAAATATAATCTATACTATATGAACATCGATGTGAAAATTTGATTTTTATATATTGAATAGCGAAGTGAAAATTCGATTTTTAAATGTATGAAGCGATTATAAAAATATGATTTTTAAATTGAAAGTGAACAAATAAAAATGTGATTTTTATTTTAAAGACATCAAAATATAAAAATGTGTGATTTTTATATATGTAGTGAATACGGGCAACGAAGGTGACGAAGATGCGATAACGATGAAGATTTCTATCAAAGAAGAGTCAAGATGATTGGATAGCTATCTATGAGAATTTCTCACCTTTCAATTTCTTTTCTAGTTATATATATATACTAGGATGCAGACGGTGCTTAGTAGCACCCGACACAATCGTCCACAGACCATGGACTTGTTTGTTTGATTGCAAAAATTAGTTAGATTATTTGATTGAAACTGAATTGTTTGGTGAAATGAATGGATTTGATTGATGTGTGAATGGCGTGGGCCTTCACTAGACCGGGGATAAGGCTAGGCCTTGTCCCGTTTCTAGTATCGTGCCGTTATGCCGCCGAAATTTTCTAAAATATGTTAGAAAAATAAAAATATCATTTTATTTAAAGAATGAACTGAATAGAAATTCATATGTTAAAATAAAATGTAGTATCGTTAAAAATATAATTTTTAACGTGAATATGAATATAGTGAAAGTGAATAAAATAAAATATTCATTTACAAACCAGACGGTTTGTTTATGTACACCTATTTGAAGGACATTGATTGGGACGATAAATTTTACACATCGCCCAACAGCACAAATAAAATATGTGTTTGATTGTTTGAAACCCCACACGGGTGTTGGGATGAAATTTGAAGTTCACTCATCCTGATTGATTAAATATGTCGCTCGATTGATTGACAGACTGTTATAAGCGTTAGATATCTATATTTGATGCTTATGCAGTGTAGTGCACTTTGGTTGATGGTCGATTATTTTTCAATGCTATTATATACATGTGTTGTATGAAAATCCATATAATTAATTTTATATGGTAATTGATTGGGCCTCATTCCAATTTAGAAAATAAAGAATATTATAAAATAAAGGCTCATGTGTTGACTGTACTCATCCGTTGAGATTAGTCATGTGTTGAACGAAATATTTTGATAATAAAATTTACATCTTTATCAATATAAAATAAAGGTTCATGTGTTGACTGTACTCATCCGTTGAGATTAGTCATGTGTTGAACGAAATATTTTGATAATAAAATTTACATCTTTATCAATATAAAATAAAGGTTCATGTGTTGACTGTACTCATCCGTTGAGATTAGTCATGTGTTGAACAAAATATTTTGATAATAAAACTTACATCTTTATCAATATAAAATAAAGGTTCATGTGTTGACTGTACTCATCCGTTGAGATTAGTCATGTGTTGAACGAAATATTTTGATAATAAAATTTACATCTTTATCAATATAAAATAAAGGTTCATGTGTTGACAGTACTCATCCATTGAGATTAGTCTTGTGTTGAACGAAATATTTTAAAAATAGAAATATTTGAAATAGAAATATTTGAATAGAAATATTTGAAAAAGAAATATTTGAGATAGAATATTTAGAAATAGAAATATATGAAGCCGTGTTGATTAGATTGACGCCATTTTGACGTGAACGATATTTATATCGATTTTATTCAGTTTAAAATGAATATTGAAAAGTGATTTCGAAATCGAATATTTTGAAATGAATTCAAATTGAATTGAAATTTGAATTGAATAGAAATGAATTTTAAAACGAATTTATAAAGAAGAATTCAATTTTGATTTGAATTTAAATGGAAGTTGAAAATGCTTTTGAAACGAATTTAAAACTATTTATATAATTCTTTATAAATAGAAATCGACGAAATATATATTATATATATTATATGTATAATATAAATGGCCTGAATAGAACGCGCCGCGCTGCGACAATTCGTGAATTTCGACCATTTATTTCAAATGGACATTACGGGAGATCTGACCGTCGGATTCTCCTAAAATCGGAACCGTTGGGTTCGTATCGAAAAGAGCTTTCTAAAGAATATTAGAAATTCAAAATCTAACGGTTGGATTTGGAGATACGTCAAAATCAAATTTGAAAAAGGTCGCTGTAAGTGCAGTTCGATGGCCATTGTTGGAAATCGATTGTACGGGCCTTGATAAAATTATTAAAAATAGTAATAATTTGTGTAAAATCATAAGAAGTGATTTGAGAAAAATTGGGGTGAAAAACTCCATATTTGAAAAGATAAAAATAGATTTTTATCGAAACGAACTAATTTTGAACTAAATTTAAAACCCAATTATTTTTAAATAAATAAATTAGATTTAAAAAGGGGTTTTAAATAATTGGAATTTCTAATATATTTTATTGGATTTGAAATGGGTTTATCGTGAACGGTGTTTTAAATAACACTAGTTCTTTAACCCGATAACAAATAGAATGTGATTTGGGTTTGTCGTGAACTGTGTTTTAAATAACACCTAGTTCTTTAACCCAGTAAAAGGAGTTTTAATGAATCTGCAAATTGATTGAAATGTGAATTGATAATTTAAATTATCAAATTTGGAAAATGAGCGAGAATGGAGTATCGCCAGTTTTGCTCCAAAGCAATAGTTAAATCTTTAATTAGGTTTGAACGTGAAATGGTAATTAATTTTACCGATAACACTGTGGTGTTAGATATGGAGTATTACCAGTTCTTGTTGCTGGCCCTGAGTAGGCCGGGTACGCATGATAGGGGTTCTCGCTTCGCGGTTTGGTGGCGAACGGGAGACTCATACCCAATGTGACGACAAGGAATTTCGCTCGATCTGAATCAGTTGTTAAACTGATCTAGACCGTTCGAAACCCCTGATCGTTTTGAGAACAGGACAAATTAGAACGCAGACGGAAGAACATTTCATTGTTATTACAACAATTCCATCAGAATACAAGAATATACAGAGTATAAATGAATAAATTACATTCGATAAATACCAGAGATTACAATAAATTACATAGCAGCGGAAAGTAATACAAAGCACAACTGAAGGTGATATACGGATACAGAGCTTTCCGGATATCATTCCAGCTGCAAACCAGGATCCTGTGAATATAAATCTGCAAAACCGAAACTACTAGCTGCCCGTGTGGAAAATAGGGGCACCCAGAGTTTAGGTTAAAACAATAAACTCCAGGTCAGTCATGTAACGCAAGCCGGGGGATAGGGTTTTCCCTTATAACAGCTTCATTTTTCTTTATTTAGCATCGCGCTGCTGTTTTATGCAATGGTATTCTTGGGAGGAAACCTGTTCCGTGTTATACGGCGTGGTCCCTTGATTTACCAAACTTTAAAATTAAAGATTGATAACTGTTTTAGTTCTCACACCAGTCACATGACTAACCTGGAGTTTATTGTTTTAACCTAAACTCTGGGTGCCCTTCTTTTCAACATGGGCAGCTAGAAGTTTTGGTTTTGCAGATTTATATTCACAGGATCCTGGTTTACAGCTGGAACGATATCCGGAAAGCTCTGTATCCGTATATCACCTTCAGTTGTGCTTTATATTATTTTCCGCTGCTATGTAATTTATTGTAATCTCTGATATTTATCGAATGTAATCTATTCATTTATACTCTGTATATTCTTGTATCTGATGGAATTGTTGTAACAATGAAATGTTCTTCTGTTTGTGTTCTGATTTGTCGTGTTCTCAAAACGATCAGGCGTTTCGAACAGTCTAGATCGGTTTAGCGACTGGTTCGGACCGAGCGGAATTCCTTTTCGTCACAGTTTGTTACCAAATGTGACTGGTGTGAGAACTAAAACAGTTATTTAAAACTTTACTTTAAAAGAGAGTAAATCAAGGAACCACGCCGTATGACACGGAACGGGTTTCCTCCCAAGAATACCAGTGCATGGAATAAACAACGCAATGATTTTTCGAAAAATGAAGCTGTTATAAGACCCAGGTCCCATCACACAATGCAACGCAAGCCGGAGGATAGGGTTTTACCTTATAACAGCCAAACATGCTTGATACGTGTAAAAACAAATCATTTGATACTATAATAAGTGTATAGTGTCAAAACAATTTCAATCATAAATATAAATCATAGACGGCATGAGTGCTCCATCCCACTATGTCACCATACTAGGATCTACAAATAAAGCCAAAATACACGTATTGGAAATTGGATTTCCGTCATGAGTCGAGGCAAGGGGCAAGATCCTCTCCGCGCTCGAGAAACTCTAGCAAATGCCTCAGGACTACACACTCTGGGCAATCCTGGATCGGTTGGGCCGGTCCTCACTTACGTTAGAGGATTATTTATTCCTGAACACACGTTTCCCGGTCCTTACAGACCTATAATCGAGGCGCCTCATTCCAACAACCACAAAGGTGAAAAGTATATAAATGTCAGGGCTAGTAAGTCACTGACACCACCAAAGCTAGAAAGAAACGTCGTGTTCTCCCAACGGTCCGTAACTCATACCGAGGTGTGAGGCTCGCGAATTCACGTTATACACAAAGCTGCCACGTAGGCCGTGCTTTGATCATCAACCACAAGACTCTGCTATTCAACAAAAGCCTTAATCATTGCATCTTAGCGTGCCACACAGGCAATTTATGCCATGCGACTGATGTCCATCGATATACAACCTCTGAGCTCATACGTCTCAGAGAAGGGCGTTAAGCAAAAGAATAAATTCTTCGCCGCCAAACAGATGTATATTTAATAGAAATCAATCAACACAGAATAAAATCCAATGTCAGACACACAATCCATTTACAAGTCCGTCCTGGGTCTGAACGAAACCGGAGGCACTTTCCTCGCATATCCATCCATCTCCAAGTACGTCTGGACAACCACCAACTATTTCCATCCTCTTGGGTGTACAGCCCAATCAGGATCATCAGTAATTACCCAAACGATGTGAAGACTTCCGGTCTTCGACCACGGTCTTCATCTTCGACTTATCGTTGAATCGGTTATTCAGAATGGGCATAAACCCGGACTTTCCGAACAACCCGCGTATATTAAAAACAAATGTTACACAAACACAACATACGCCTCATTCCAATTCATATTATCAGGGAAAAGTTCCCATTAATTTTATCCAAGATAAATGCTTTAAAATTTATCCTTTAATCTTCCTTTGGATGTCGTTTCAAACCCAATTATGGTTTTCTAAACTAGTCGAGATTAGCGAACCACAACGAAGTAATTATTTATTTTATTTCCCAATCCCAACCTATTCATCCCATGAAGCAAAACTGGTAATACTCCATATCTAACACCACAGTGTTATCGGTAAAATTAATTACCATTTCACGTTCAAATCTAATTAAAGATTTAACTATCGCTTTGGAGAAAAACTGGCGATACTCCATTCTCGCTCATTTGCCAAATTTGATAATTTAAATTATCAATTCACATTTCAATCAATTTGCAGATTCATTAAAACTCCTTTTACTGCGTTAAAGAACTAGGTGTTATTTAAAACACAGTTCACGACAAACCCAAATCACATTCTATTTGTTATCGGGTTAAAGAACTAGTGTTATTTAAAACACTGTTCACGATAAACCCATTTCAAATCCAATCAAATATATTAGAAATTCTGATTATTTAAAACCCCTTTTTAAATCTAATTTATTTATTTAAAAATAATTGGGTTTTAAATTTAGTTCAAAACTAGTTCATTTCGATAAAAATCTATTTTTATCTTTTCAAATATGGAGTTTTTCAACCCAATTTTTCTCAAATCACTTCTTATGATTTTACACAAATTATTACTATTTTTAATAATTTTATCAAGGCCCGTACAATAGATTTCCAACAATGGCCATCGAACTGCACTTACAACGACCTTTTTCAAATTTAATTTGGACGTACCTCCAAATCCAACCGTTAGATTTTTAATTTCTAATATTCGTTAGAAAGCTCTTTTCGATAGAACCCAACGGTTCCGGTTTTAGGAGAATCCGACGGTCAGATCTCCCGTAATGTCCGTTTGAAATAAATGGTCGAAATTCACGAACTACCGCAGCGCGGCGCGTTCTATTCAGGCCATTTATATTATATATATAATATATATAATATATATTTCGTCGATTTCTATTTAAAATGAATTATATAAATAGTTTTAAATTCGTTTCAAAAGCAATTTCAACTTCCATTTCAATTCAAATCAAAATTGATTTCTTCTTTATAAATTCGTTTTAAAATTCATTTCTATTCAATTCAAATTTCAATTCAATTTGAATTCATTTCAAAATATTCGATTTCGAAATCACTTTTCAATATTCATTTTAAACTGAATAAAATCGATATAAATATCGTTCACGTCAAAATGGCGTCAATCTAATCAACACGGCTTCATATATTTCTATTTCTAAATATTCTATTTCAAATATTTCTTTTTCAAATATTTCTATTCAAATATTTCTATTTCAAATATTTCTATTTTTAAAATATTTCGTTCAACACATGACAAATCTCAATGGATGAGTACTGTCAACACATGAACCTTTATTTTATATTGATAAAGATGTAAATTTTATTATCAAAATATTTCGTTCAACACATATTTTTATAATCGCTATTCTTCATATAAGGATTTCGCCTTTTCAAAAATAAATATTTCGCCTTAACCTCCCCTGCACCGGGAGCCATGGGAAAATCCGAAATTGCCATATAGGCCTTTTGATCTAAAAAAAGAAAAAGAAAAAGCCAAGCGGCTAGCCAATAGGCTCATAAAATCATCATCACCCAAACAAAACAGTAAATTATATAAGAAACATGTACCTATTTGTCGGGCAAACAAATTTTATTCTCTGCTCTTACCCATACCGGATTTCGCTGGGGAGGGCGTTGGTTCGCCAGTAGGCGCGAGACTCGAGAGGGTCGCCGTAAAACAAGGAATTAGGGGACCAGTGTGAGCCACGGTGGGTTTTACCTGCTGCAATGGAGGATGAAGGGATGGTTGCAAAGCCTACCGGATTTCGACTGATTCAGATCGAGCGAAATTCCTTGTCGTCACATTTGGTATCAGAGCTTTGGTTTACAGAGCTCGAGAACAAGACACATTAGAACCATACGAAAGAATTCATCAGATATTGGATTAGTAATATCCAATTAGAATTACTCGTTAGAGATGGGATCAGTAGTATCCTAGAACGAGTGTGAAGAGTATATTTTTCAAATGATAACAATTTTTGTTTTGAAAATTTAAACCATTTTATACGTATTTGAATATTTATTTATTTTGCATATGGACAATCCGCTATATAAAGATTTTGCATATACGCGTCATGAACGTATATTCGAAGTTTTAATATACCGGATAGATATAGAACCACACTCTAGTCGCCCGGACATGATTCTGATGATGGCGCGCCATCACCAGTATTTATTTTCGTGTGACGAAGGTGTGATATCTATATATTTCCATTAGACTGGTGTGAGAACCAAAAACTTATATAGTTAGAACACATTGTTGTGAATTGACATCAAAAACATGATTTTTTGTATGTATATCAAAATTATGAATTTGAAAACTCTAATCCACTAATTGATTGATGTTTGTGTCGATTGTTTATTTGTTTGATAATTTTAACCATTTATGCCTAATTGAATCACATATCGAACTATATTGTAAATTAGTCGCATTTGCTTGCATGTACATATACTTACATTGAACAGGTCATAGCAAGGAGGCTAGAGCAGAGAATAAAATTTGTTTGCCCGACAAATAGGTACTTGTTTCCTATATAATTTACTTTTTTGTTTGGGTGATGATGATTTTATGAGCCTATTGGCTAGCCGCTTGACTTTTTCTTTTTCTTTTTGAGATCAGAAGGCCTATATGGCAATTTCGGGATTTTCCGGTGGCTCCCGGTGCAGGGGAGGTTATGGCGAAATTTTTCGAAAATTTAGGGTGTTAGCCAATTTTTTGAAAATTTGAAAATTCTCAGAAACTGAAAAGTTGGAGAATAGAAGCCAGATCGAACGTAGAGTTGATTGATCAAACCACTTTCGACTTTGTTCCTTTTCGGGGACGAAAAGTTTTAAGTGGGGGAGATTGTAATAACCCGGAAAATCTGAGCCAGTTTAAATTTTTTATTTTTGCAATTTTAGCGAATTTTGATTATTTAAAATAGATTATTTTAAATAACATCGACGAGAAATTTATTTTGAATATAATTCGACATATATATTATATACGTCGTCGTTAGAATATAAATAATTATAAATAGAATTGAAAATGGCGCGGTAGTTCGATAATTCGATTTCAAACTTCAATTGAATATACCGGGTGCAAAACAATCCGGATTTTAGTAAAACCAAAAATAATAAGATCTAATTGATGATATCTTTCCAACGAATCCGAAAAATCAAAATTTCATAGCGGGAATCAAAAGATATGTCGAATTGAAAATTCTGAATAGTCGCTATGGAATTCAGGCCCTTAAAAATGGAAATTTTACAAACGACCTCGGATTATGACGAAACCACTTTTGTTGGATCCGTGATGTGAAGTTATTGCTAGATTCCAAATTTCATAATTTTTTGAATCAATATGTGAGCGTGGCAAAGGAAAACGCGTTTGACCAGTTTCAGTTGATTTTAATCGACTGGAAAATGGACATTTTTCCAACGGTCTCGGAATTCGACGAAACTAGTTTTGTTAGGACTGTATCGTCAATACGATGCTAGAAAATATTTTTCTGGAATTTTTCGAGTTAGTATGTGACCCCGGTAATTTGAAATGTACGTTTAAAATTCAATATAGTGATTTGAATGTAAATTTAACGGAAAATGATTGCAATAGCCGAATCATCCTACGATACATATCCCATTGTGTTCGGAATGGGGGTAAAACGCTATAGACGATAGGTGGTGGGTCTCGTTTCGAGGTCGTATGAAAAGTCAACTTAGGAGAGAGAAATTAAATTAATTAAATAATAAAAAAAAGGAAACCCTCTCCTCCCTTAACCAGCCCCCCCGATATCTTTTCAATTCAGAAAACAAAAGGAAAAAAAACAAAAAAAAAACAAATCGAAATCGCGTCGATGCCCCCCCCACGCCGCCGCCGGTGGCAGAGCCACCACCACCGCGCCACATCCAAACCCCCCTCCTCTTCTTCCCCCTCCCTCCTTCCTTTCCTCTTCGACCAGTCGATCCCCAAACCGACGAGACGCCGCCGCCTCCCTCTGGACCAACACCCGACCACCGCACCACCACCCCCAGCCTCGCAAGCCACCTGTGCCACCTCCCCAGGCTCTCACCGCCACCAACAACGCCTCCACCCCCTTCCTGCCACAGCTCCAGCCCACCACCGCGAAGCGGGGCCCGCCGTTGAGAAAAACCGCCCCCTTGATGCCGATCCCGACTCCGACGACCTCTGCAACACCTCCTTCTCCGAAAATAGTAAGGTTTTCCTTTTTAGTTAATTTGAATTCAGTTTTAAATTGTAAAATACATGATTTAGATTCAGTTTTTAGTTTATATATGTAATTAGCATTGAAACAATCTGATTTTTACATATGTAGGAGAATAAAAATATGATTTTTATATTTTTAAAGTATTAAAAATATAATCTTTCATATTGTAGAAGGATAAAAATGTGATTTTTGTTTAGGTAGAGAATTAAAAATATAATTTTTACACGCTAGGAATATTAAAAATATCATCTTTATATGTGTAGAAAAATAAAAATGTGATTTTTATAATGATATGTTTGAAAAGGCGAAATATTTATTTTTGAAAAGGCGAAATATTTATTTTTGAAAAGGCGAAATCCTTATATGAAGAATAGCGTGATAAAAATATAATCTTTACTATATGAACATCGATGTGAAAATTTGATTTTTATATATTGAATAGCGAAGTGAAAATTCGATTTTTAAATGTATGAAGCGATTATAAAAATATGATTTTAAAATTGAAAGTGAACAAATATTAATGTGATTTTTATTTTAAAGACATCAAAATATAAAAATGTGTGATTTTTATATATGTAGTGAATACGGGCAACGAAGGTGACGAAGATGCGATAACGATGAAGATTTCTATCAAAGAAGAGTCAAGATGATTGGATAGCTATCTGTGAGAATTTCTCACCTTTCAATTTCTTTTCTAGTTATATATATATACTAGGATGCAGACGGTGCTTAGTAGCACCCGACACAATCGTCCATAGACCATGGACTTGTTTGTTTGATTGCAAAAATTAGTTAGATTATTTGATTGAAATTGAATTGTTTGGTGAAATGAATGGATTTGATTGATGTGTGAATGGCGTGGGCCTTCACTAGACCGGGGATAAGGCTAGGCCTTGTCCCGTTTCTAGTATCGTTCCGTTATGCCGTCGAAATTTTCTAAAATATGTTAGAAAAATAAAAATATCATTTTGTTTAAAGAATGAACTGAATAGAAATTCATATGTTAAAATAAAATGTAGTATCGTTAAAAATATAATTTTTAACGTGAATATGAATATAGTGAAAGTGAATAAAATAAAATATTCATTTACAAACCGGACGGTTTGTTTATGTACACCTATTTGAAGGACATTGATTGGGACGATAAGTTTTACACATCGCCCAACAGCACAAATAAAATATGTGTTTGATTGTTTGAAACCCCACACGGGTGTTGGGATGAAATTTGAAGTTCACTCATCCTGATTGATTAAATATGTCGATCGATTGATTGACAGGCTGTTATAAGCGTTAGATATCTATATTTGATGCTTATGCAGTGTAGTGCACTTTGGTTGATGGTCGATTATTTTTCAATGCTATTATATACATGTGTTGTATGAAAATCCATATAATTAATTTTATATGGTAATTGATTGGGCCTCATTCCAATTTAGAAAATAAAGAATATTATAAAATAAAGGTTCATGTGTTGACTGTAATCATCCGTTGAGATTAGTCATGTGTTGAACGAAATATTTTGATAATAAAATTTACATCTTTATCAATATAAAATAAAGGTTCATGTGTTGACTGTACTCATCCGTTGAGATTAGTCATGTGTTGAACGAAATATTTTGATAATAAAATTTACATCTTTATCAATATAAAATAAAGGTTCATGTGTTGACTGTACTCATCCGTTGATATTAGACATGTGTTGAACGAAATATTTTGATAATAAAATTAACATCTTTATCAATATAAAATAAAGGTTCATGTATTGACTGTACTCATCCGTTGAGATTAGTCATGTGTTGAACGAAATATTTTGATAATAAAATTTACATCTTTATCAATATAAAATAAAGGTTCATGTGTTGACAGCACTCATCCGTTGAGATTAGTCATGTGTTGAACGAAATATTTCAAAATTCGAAATATTTGAAATAGAAATATTTGAATAGAAATATTTGAAAAAGAAATATTTGAAATAGAATATTTAGAAATAGAAATATATGAAGCCGTGTTGATTAGATTGACGCCATTTTGACGTGAACGATATTTATATCGATTTTATTCAGTTTAAAATGAATATTGAAAAGTAATTTCGAAATCGAATATATTGAAATGAATTCAAATTGAATTGAAATTTGAATTGAATAGAAATGAATTTTAAAACGAATTTATAAAGAAGAATTCAATTTTGATTTGAATTGAAATGGAAGTTGAAATTGCTTTTGAAACGAATTTAAAACTATTTATATAATTCGTTTTAAATAGAAATCGACGAAATATATGTTATATATATTATATATATAATATAAATGGCCTGAATAGAACGCGCCGCGCCGCGGCAGTTCGTGAATTTCGACCATTTATTTCAAACGGACATTACGGGAGATATGACCGTCGGATTCTCCTAAAACCGGAACCGTTGGGTTCGTATCGAAAAGAGCTTTCTAACGAATATTAAGAATTCAAAATCTAATGGTTGGATTTGGAGATACGTCCAAATCAAATTTGAAAAAGGTCGCTGTAAGTGCAGTTCGATGGCCATTGTTGGAAATCGATTGTACGGGCCTTGATAAAATTATTAAAAATAGTAATAATTCGTGTAAAATCATAAGAAGTGATTTGAGAAAAATTGGGGTGAAAAACTCCATATTTGAAAAGATAAAAATAGATTTTTATCGAAATAAACTAGTTTTGAACTAAATTTAAAACCCAATTATTTTTAAATAAATAAATTAGATTTAATAAGCGGTTTTAAATAATCGGAATTTCTAATATATTTGATTGGATTTGAAATGGGTTTATCGTGAACGGTGTTTTAAATAACACTAGTTCTTTAACCCGATAACAAATAGAATGTGATTTGGGTTTGTCGTGAACTGTGTTTTAAATAACACCTAGTTCTTTAACCCAGTAAAAGGAGTTTTAATGAATCTGCAAATTGATTGAAATGTGAATTGATAATTTAAATTATCAAATTTGGAAAATGAGCGAGAATGGAGTATCGCCAGTTTTGCTCCAAAGCGATAGTTAAATCTTTAATTAGATTTGAACGTGAAATGGTAATTAATTTTACCGATAACACTGTGGTGTTAGATATGGAGTATTACCAGTTTTGCTTCATGGGATGAATAGGTCGGGATTGGGAAATAAAATAAATAATTACTTCGTTGTGGTTCGCTAATCTCGACTAGTTTAGAAAACCATAATTGGATTTGAAACGACATCCAAAGGAAGATTAAAGGATAAATTTTAAAGCACTTATCTTGGATAAAATTAATGGGAACTTTTCCCTGATAATATGAATTGGAATGAGGCGTATGTTGTGTTTGTGTAACATTTGTTTTTAATATACGCGGGTTGTTCGGAAAGTCCGGGTTTATACCCATTCTGAATAACCGATTCGACGATAAGTCGAAGATGAAGACGGTGGTCGAAGACCGAAAGTCTTCACATCGTTTGGGTAATTACTGACGATCCTGATTGGGCTGTACACCCAAGAGAATGGAAATAGTTGGTGGTTGTCCAGACGTACTTGGAGATGGATGGATATGCGAGGAAAGTGTCTCCGGTTTCGTTCAGACCCAGGACGGACTTGTAAATGGATTGTGTGTCTGACATTGGATTTTATTCCGTGTTGATTGATTTCTATTAAATATACATCTGTTTGGCGGTAGAGAATTTATTCTTTTTCTTAACGCCCTTCTCTGAGACGTATGAGCTCAGAGGTTGTATATCGATGGACATCAGTCGCATGGCATAAATTGCCTGTGTGGCACGCTAAGATGTAATGATCAAGGCTTTTGTTGAAAAGCAGAGTCTTGTGGTTGATGATCAAAGCACGGCCTACGTGGCAGCTTTGTGTATAACGTGAATTCGCGAGCCTCACACCTCGGTATGAGTTAAAAACGGGATACGGACCATTGGGAGAACACGACGTTTCTTTCTAGCTTTGGTGGTGTCAGTGACTTACCAACCCTGACATTTATATACTTTTCACCTTTGTGGTTGTTGGAATGAGGCGCCTCGATTATAGGTCTGTAAGGACCGGGAAACGTGTGTTCAGGAATAAATAATCCTCTAACGTAAATGAGGACCGGCCCAACCAATCCAGGATTGCCCAGAGCGTGTAGTCCTGAGGCATTTGCTAGAGTGTCTCGAGCGTGGAGAGGATCTTGCCCCTTGCCTCGACTCATGACGGAAATCCAATTTCCAATACGTGTATTTCGGCTTTATTTGTAGATCCTAGTATGGCGACATAGTGGGATGGGGCACTCATGCCGTCTATGATTTATATTTATGATTGAAATTGTTTTGACACTATACACTTATTATAGTATCAAATGATTTGTTTTTAAACGTATCAAGCATGTTTGGCTGTTATAAGGTAAAACCCTATCCTCCGGCTTGCGTTGCATTGTGTGATGGGACCTGGGTCTTATAACAGCTTCATTTTTCGAAAAAGCATTGCGTTGTTTATTCTATGCACTGGTATTCTTGGGAGGAAACCCGTTCCGTGTCATACGGCGTGGTCCCTTGAATTACTCTCTTTTAACGTAAAGTTTTAAATAACTGTTTTAGTTCTCACACCAGTCACATGACTGACCTGGAGTTTATTGTTTTAACCTAAACTCTGGGTGCCCCTATTTTCCGCACGGGCAGCTAGTAGTTTCGGTTTTGCAGATTTATATTCACAGGATCCTGGTTTGCAGCTGGAATGATATCCGGAAAGCTCTGTATCCGTATATCACCTTCAGTTGTGCTTTGTATTACTTTCCACTGCTATGTAATTTATTGTAATCTCTGATATTTATCGAATGTAATTTATTCATTTATACTCTGTATATTCTTGTATTCTGATGGAATTGTTGTAATAACAATGAATTGTTCTTCCGTCTGCGTTCCGATTTGTCCTGTTCTCAAAACGATCAGGGGTTTCGAACGGTCTAGATCGGTTTAACGACTGATTCGGATCGAGCGAAATTCCTTGTCGTCACAGTCCACTTTCAAAAATCAATACAAAATCAGAGAAATTTCTATAAATCAAATTACATATAGATTTAGGATCTTAGGGTTGAGCTCTAAATCGCAGCATGCTTTTGCCTGAGTTCGACATCTGTTTTTGTTGTTGGGATTTTTACAATGAGTGTTAGGGTTCTCGATTTTGAGAATTTCAAGCTTCGAATCGAGTAACGAAGGTTACCGTTGTTTTTATGTGGTGATTTATCATCTCGTGGATCAATTCCGTGGAAACCCGCGTTTGAAGATGTCGTGAGTTTCTGTAATGAGCGTGGTTGAAGGCCGGAGACACAATCGAGGAAGTGAGTGCGAGTTCTTCATTTGTAATATGATGTTGGCAAGAGCGAGATGAGGAGTGAAATGCTAGGAGCGGTTTACATTATTGTGGAGTAAAGGAGGGGTTTGGTGCAGGGAAGCGTCGGCTAATGGCCATTGTTTGGGTTTGCGACATACGGGTCTTTGTAACACCCCGACTTTCACTTAATATTAATGTTTAGTACTTAAAGAATAATTAATCTCAGACGTGTGAATTAAGGGAAACAGATTGCGCCATTGTGTTCGTCTCGGAATTCTGGTTGGGATAGAGTCCGAGTTTGCGTGATTTGGACTTCGTATGAAGAAGTTATGGCCATCCGAAGTTTCAGAAAATTCAAAGCAGATTTAAAATATTCAAATTTCAAATTTCAGAAGAGGCGGGAAAATTCCCACCAGATAGAGGGTGTCGACACTAGGGTCGACATGGGTGTCGACCCCCGCCCAAGGGGTCGACCCATGTGTTGACCCAGGGGTCGACCCCCCCTGTCAGTCAGTTTGGCCTGGGTGCAATCTGAAGGGGTTTGGGCTGTGTTTTGGGGCTTGTGACGAAATCTGACGGCTCTAACCTAATCTAGGGTTAATCTAAGGGCCTAAACTACATCCTAAATCTATAAATACACACTAAGACTACCCTAATCCATACTAGAAATAGATACAACGTCGTTATGCCGTCAAAATGCAACTTGAAGGAGCCTCCATCAAATTGTAGAAGAAGATAGCTTCTCAAATCAACTTCTAATCAACTCTAGCAACTTAATCTTCTTCATAGGAGTGCTAATCAACAAGTTGTAAGTTTCTATGCCTTCAGCAAGCAATTGCTAAACTAATTATGATAGGATATAATGAGGTTATGGTTATGTTTGTGGATCAATGCAAGTTATGTTATCATATGCTATGTGTTCATGATGTTATGCAAGTTATGCAAGTCATATGCTATGTGTTCATGATGTTATGCAAGTCATATGCTATGTGTTCATGATGTTATGCAAGTTATGTAAGTCATATGCTATGAGTTCATGATGCTAGTTGTGCAAGTTTTATGCTATATGTTCATGATGCTAGTTATGCAAGTTTTATGCTATGTGCTCATGATGCTAGTTATGCAAATCACTATGATAAACCTTGATCCATTATGACACCATGTTATGCAAGTTTGGTGTTTGATTATATGCAAGTTCATATATGACATGTTATGCAAGTTTGGTATTTGATTATATGCAAGTAACATGTGCAAGTTTACACCTTTGTATGATATGCATACATATGCAAGTTAACCCCTTTGTATGTCATACATACATATGCAAGTTTACCCCTTTGTATGACATAAGTAACTTATGCAAGTTACCCTCTTTATGACATATGTGATTCATGCAAGTTTGGGTTGATTATTTATGCTAGTTGGGTTTGATGCTATGGTCATATATGCAAGTTGACACCTTTAAAACCCATGTTGATGCTAATGTTATGCTAAGTTGAACCCATTGTATTTGTGATGAATCTTCCCTTTTAGGTATGTCATGTCAACGTATTACGTGGGGAACGATGGGGTTAATATTCATGTTAATAAAATGGTGTGAAGTTGGTATGATTATGCATACCATAAAGTGGATGGACATAATTGAGTCAATTATGTACATCGTTAAATTTGTAATTAATTAGGGATAATTAATACAAATTATGGGGGTGATTAATTAGGCATAATTAATCGACTAAGACACGAGGTTGGACCCTTTTGTAGCATAAGACTGCCCGGAACCGACCGGCAAATCCAGCGGCTACAAATGATTGGCCCAATGTGAGAGGTCTTAGGCATAAACTAAATACGTGACAAGTGTAAATACACGAGGTTAGACTCTGTTATGGCGTAAGGCTGCCCGGAACCGACCGGCAAATCCAGCTGCCATAAAAGACAGTCTAATGTGAGAGGTCTTTACAAAGGTTACGTTCTTAATCAATTAAGAAACACGTAACCAGATAAGCATGTAGTGGGGCATGAGGGGTAAAGTGGGTGCCTTGGGTGGCATGTGGAAATCAAGTAAGTGCCTTCGGTGGCATGTGGAAATCAAGTGGGTTGCCTTGGATGGCAATAGAAAATACGATTAGAATACTTAACCAAGTGGAAACATGTAATTAAACATTATTAAAGGGTTAAGTGGGATGCACTAGAAAAAGGGACAAGCTTAGGTGGGTAGCTTGTGGGGGCCCATTTCAACCAGTAACCCATATGTATCTTATTGGGCTCGACCCATGTCGAGGACGAGACACGCGTACTGGGCTTGACTATAAGAGGCCAAAACGGGTTAGCGGTGGCAACGCAAGTCCAACGGGTTTCATATGCGTGTGTGGACCCGGCTGGTAGGTAAGACGTTGTTGCATCGTGTAGGTATAAGCCGTGCACCGTTGATTGTATCGGGTTGCCACTTTGGGGAGTGATACACCCCACTGTGGGGCCAACACAGGTATCTACGTTAGGGAGCCGATCGCTTGGGTAGTAGTGGGTACACCTAGTGGAGATAGGGGCAGACGGCACCTATGTAGTCAGCTAGGGGTACACGAAACTACTAGTTAAATTTTCTAAGTCCTTGGGTGGGATCAACCTTTAAGTAGGAATGACTAGTGTGGTGTAGTTAGTAATTACCCTTGGGTGGATAGATGCGTCTTTACCGTTATCTTAGTTCATCCTATGTCTAGTTGGCTGCTTAGTGTAGTCATTTATCCCCAGTCATCACCGTACCAAGTTTATATCATACCCTAATTACTTTAATGATTGTATTGTTAAAGTTATAGGGCTCACTCAGACTTATGTCTGACCCCGTTGTTTTTTTATCTTTTTCCCCCTCAGGTCCTCAGGTTGGGCCTAGTACTAGTGGGCTTTGATCAGATCGCTTATCTATCTTTTGGAGCTTGGACCGTTGATATAAAGCTCAGCTTATCTTTTCTTTTCTTTTATGGCTATTAGTTATGTAGTGGGATTAGGTAATTATGTTTTATCAGGATGGATATTTAGTACTTGACTCTTTTATGGTGTTGTAACTAAACATGTTTACCTTCTGCTACGATGAAATGTGGTTTTAGATTTTCAAGTATTATTTATATCTGTCTTGTTGTAATTTTTTCTGTTCTGTATTCACTTAAAATACTCCACCGAAGTTAAGGTATTCCCTTAGTGAGTGACCTTAGCGGGTGTGGGGTGTTACACGTGGTATTAGAGCTGAAGGTTACCGAAACAGATAAAATTTTTAGAAAACTATTTTTCTAAAAACATTTTTGGAAGAAGTATTTTCAAAAACATGTCTTTTAAGAGAAAAGTTTTTGAAAGAAAAGCATAATCCCCAATAGCCATATCTTTATCATTCGAATTCTCCGTTTTGAATCTTTCCTTTTTCGTTTCAGCATGGCTGAGGATCTTAACTTTCCGGAGGGTATGACGATACCAGTATGGTATAGCAGATTGATGGAGGCTAGGGCCGCCACTGCGGGTCCAGCAAATGTTCCTCCACCAACAGTAGCACCCGATCTTCCTCCCCCTCCTCCTCCCCGCACGGATACTTTTGCTAAGACTTGCAAGGAATTTAAGGCTATGGGAGGGAAACCTTTTCAAGGATCAGAAACTTTTGTGGAAGCTAGAGATTGGCTTAAGGAAGTGGAAGAGTTGATAGATATCTTTGAGATGGAAGAAGGAAAGAAAGTCAAGTTAGCTGCTTGGTTAATGAAGGGAGAGGCCTCGTTCTTGTTGGAGGTCACTAATGGAGAGCGCCATGTTGAATCTTGGGCGGATTTTAGGCAAAGTTTGTGGCAACGTTTCTCTCAAGGGCGGAGGAAAACTTGTATATGGAAAGGTTCTTGACTCTAAAGCAAGGAAACCTATCGGTAAAGGAATATGTCAACAAGTTTAATCAGCTAGCAAGATTTGGCATAGACATGGTGAATACACCGGAGAAGAAGGCTTTGAGGTTCGTTAAGGGCTTGAATGAACCGATGCATGGATTGGCTGGGACTCACATCCCTATGGGGGCCACCTTTGAGAAGCTGGTAGACATGGCACTCATGCATGAGGAAGAGAAGGGTCCCAATGCTAATAAGGCACCCGAGAAGAAAGGAGATCAGAAGAGACCTCAACAGCAACAGCAAAACAAGGGTGGGAAAGGAAACGGTGGCAAGGGAAAGAAGAAGTGCTTCAATTGCAGGACACCAGGCCACCTAAGCAAAGATTGTCGGAAGAAGAAGAAGACGGGCTGCTTCCACTGTGGCGAAGCAGAGCATCTAGTGAAGGACTGCCCTAGGAAGGGGCAGAGGACGGGATCTACCTCAGGGGGACAGGTGCAAGCTCTTATGGCACCAGGTCAGGCAAGGGGGCGAGTTCAGGCTCTCGCAGTTCCACCGATTCAGGAAAGTGGTAGAACTATTTCCGTTGAAAGTCTGGTTTTTCTGTTTGATCATCCTATCCGTACTTTGTTTGACTCTGGCGCATCGCATTCGTTTATCTCATCATCATTAGTTGAGTCACTTCACTTAGACACCAGTCTAGTAGATGATCCCTTGGTTGTTTCAAACCCAATTGGGGGCTCCACTTATTTGTCCATGATATGTTTGGGTTTGAAGATTTCCATACTTAGCGTTGAGTTTAGATGTGATGCTTTTGTTTTGGGCTTCACGGGCTATGGGTTGATTTTGGGCATGGACTGGTTATCCAGTAATGGTGTCGTTCTTGATTGTGAAAGGAGAGTTGTTAGGCTCATGACCCGCTTGGGTAACACTCTCGAGATCTCTTGTAATCCCATGGATTCTGTTATGCTAAGTTATCTTGAATTGCTTGACGCTTCGATCTAGAGTTTGCGATCTGTTAGAGTGGTCCAGGAATACTCGGATGTGTTTGAGGAGGTGAAGGGCTTACCTCCGAAGCGGGAGATAGACTTCCGAATATATCTGGTGGACAATGCTAAACCAGTATCTTTGCCAGTGCGCCACATGGCTCCTCGTGAGAGGAGGGAACTCCATAAGCAAGTAGGGGAGTTGCTTGAGAAGGGGTTCATAAGACGAAGTATATCGGAGTGGGGTGCTCCAGTAGTTTTTGCCACGAAGGCGGATGGGTCCCTCAGACTTTGTGTAGACTATAGAGAACTCAACAAGCTCACAAAGAAGAATAGACACCCATTGCCGAGGATTGATGATCTCTTTGATCAGTTGGTTGGCGCCTCAGTGTTTTCGCAGTTGGACTTGGCCACGGGGTTTCATCAGTTGAGAGTGGCTGAGGATAGCACAGACAAGACTGCCTTTAGGACTCCGGATGGTTTCTATGAGTGGCTTGTGATGCCATTTGGTTTGACGAATGCCCCTGCATACTTTGTTGATTTGATGAGTAGGGTGTTCAGGGAGTACCTTAATAAGTTCGTGGTGGTCTTTGTGGACGACATCTTAGTATTTTCTAAGAGTGAAGAAGAGCATGCCCTACATCTTAGGGAAGTGTTAGAGACTCTTCGAGCGCATAGCCTTAAGGCTAAATTCTCTAAATGTCACTTTTGGAGGAAGTAATTGCGGTTCTTGGGGCACGTGGTCTCTAAGGAAGGGATAGCTGTTGATCCCGCGAAGGTAGTATCCATCCAAGATTGGAAGGTTCCGAAGAATGCTACCGAGGTGAGGAGTTTCTTGGGGTTGGCTGGCTACTATAGGAAGTTTATCAAGGACTTCGCGAAGATATCAGCCCCATTAACTCGCTTGACAAAGAAGAATCTAGTCTTCGCATGGGACGTAGATTGTGATGATGCGTTCCAACGGTTAAAGAGAGCTTTAACCACAGCTCCAATCTTATTGTTGCCAGATGGGAGTAAGCCATTTGTTGTTTATACCGATGCTTGTGGGACAGGACTAGGCGCAGTCTTAATGCAAGAGGGAAGGGTAATAGCCTATGGGGGAAGGCAGTTGAGAAAGCATGAGAAAAATTACCCTACCCATGATTTAGAGTTGGCCGCTATTGTTTTTGCGCTTAAGACTTGGCGCCATTATCTTCTTGGAGAGAGGTTCGAATTGTTCACTGACCACAAATCATTGAAGTACTTGTTTTCTCAGAAGGATTTGAACTTGAGACAGCAAAGGTGGATGGAGTTCTTAGCATCCTATGATTTAGAGATAGCGTATACCCCTGGCAAGGGTAACGTGGTGGCAGACACCTTAAGCAGAAAAAGGTTGTCCTTGAGTCCATTGTTCGTGGAACGACGAAGCTTGGAATTTATCTCGATGTTTGATTTCAGACCTTCCGTTGACTTTATACCCAGTTTGCTAGCATCCTTAGAGGTCAGACCTACTCTTTTGGGATGGATTGGCGAGGCACAGTGGGATGACCCACAGTTGGTTGAGTTAGTAGAGAAGCTCATAAAGGGGGAGTCGTCCAGCCATTTGAGTAGGTATATCCTAGACGATAGGGGGTGGTTGCGTAGAGACGGTAGACTTTGTGTACCGCAAGACGAGGGTTTGAGGAAGGCTATACTTGATGATGCGCATCGTTCGAAGATGACCATTCATCTCGGTGGGGACAAGATGTACCAAGACATGAAGCGAGTTTTCTTTTGGGCCGGTATGAAGAAAGATGTGGTCGAGTATGTCGCTAGATGCTTGGTGTGCCAACAAGTGAAAGCGGAGCAAAAGAAACCTGGTGGGTTGCTTCACCCATTGGAAGTTCCGCAATGGAAGTGGGATAGTGTCTCGATGGATTTTATTGATAGGTTACCGAGATCGAGGAAGGGTAATACAGGAATTTGGGTTGTGGTAGACAGACTTACTAAGAGCGCCCATTTCATACCCGTGAAGAGCAAGAGGACTGCTCCATGGCTAGCTTCAGTTTACCTTCGAGAAATAGTTCGATTGCATGGGGTACATTGTATCATAGTGAGTGATCGAGATCCTATCTTCACTAGCGAGTTTTGGAAGAGTTTGCAAGAGGCAGTAGGGACTCAGTTGTGTTTGAGCACCGCATATCATCCTCAGACGGACGGCCAGACCGAGAGGGTGAATCGTGTTCTAGAAGACCTTTTGAGGCTATGTATCTTAGATTTTGGAGGTACATGGGAAGAGCATCTTCCATTGGTGGAGTTCGCGTATAATAACAGCTTTTAGTCTAGTATTGGCATGGCTCCTTTCGAAGCTCTTTATGGAAGGCCTTGTCGATCACCTACATGTTGGTGGGAATCTACGGATAAGATCTTGCTTGGGCCTGATATGGTTAGAGAGACTTCGGAAAAGATTGATTTGATTCGAAGAAGGATGAAAGCGGCGCAAGACAGGCAGAAATCTTCCGCGGATAAGAGGAGGACGGATCTGGAGTTTGATGTTGGGGACATGGTCTTTGTCAAAGTATCTCCATTACGGAATGTTGTTCGCTTTGGGTCCGTTGGGAAGTTAGCACCAAGGTTTGTAGGACCGTTTCCTATTAAGGAAAAGATTGGACGGATGGCATATAGAGTGGAGTTACCCGAGAGACTTCGTGGGGTACATGACGTATTCCATGTGTCACATTTGAGGAAGTGCCTACATGAGACCGCAAAGGTGGTAGAGCCGAGCTTTCTTAGAGAAGTGGAGGTAGAGCGTGATGCGACTATTCGACGAGCTCCTACCCGCATCCTTGGGTCAGAGGTTAGGAAGTTGAGAAACAGAGAGGTTCGACTAGTCAAAGCGCAATGGGGAGAAGATGAGAGCAATGCTACTTGGGAGACAGAAGCGAAGATGCGTTCATTGTACCCATTCCTTTTTGAGGGTATGTCTTTTAACTTCTCCTTTATCGTTTGTCTAGTACTTATCTTATCTTTAGTATGTCCTCTCATTAGTATCTTTGACCTTTAGATAGGGTAAACCTTTGGTTGAAACATGTGTTTGAGACATGTTATGATTGATGGATGCGTGTGGATGCAAGTGTTTGCTAGTGGTTGCTCGTGGATGCATACACACACACTTTAGACACTAGATCGGCTCAGTCACTTCATATTGCATATTGCATATAATTGTGTGTAGGTAGCTATATTAATGGATGTATAATGGGTGTGTTGTCATATGGATGATGCATTTTGGTGTATGGTTGTGCACACATGTAGTAATAGTATGTGTCGATAGGATTCTTTCGCATACATATTGGATGCATGGCACTATCATGGTTTGCATTAAGGAGGTCAACTGAATCAGTAGACCGCCTGATTTTGCATTAGACAGGAAACATATACACACACTTTTTGCATATGTTCATACAGTATTAGAAACTTTAAGGACAATGGATGCCAGTGTTTGATGGTTTGAGTAGATGGTTGTTTGGTTGGTAGGATACGTTCTTCTTGACTTGGAGATTTCGGGGACGAAATCCTTTAAGTAGGGGAGAATGTAACACCCCGAATTTCACTTAATATTAATGTTTAGTAATTAAAGAATAATTAATCTCAAATGTGGGAATTAAGGGAAACGGGTTGCGCCATTGTGTTCGTCTCGGAATTCTGGTTGGGATAGAGTCCGAGTTTGCGTGATTTGGACTTCGTATGAAGAAGTTATGGCCATCCGAAGTTTCAGAAAATTCAAAACAGATTTAAAATATTCAAATTTCAAATTTCAGAAGAGGCGGGAAAATTCCCGCCAGACAGAGGGTGTCGACACTAGGGTCGACATGGGTGTCGACCCCCTCCCCAAGGGGTCGACCCATGTGTCGACCCAGGGGTCGACACCCCCTGTCGGTCAGTTTGGCCTGGGTGCAATCTGAAGGGGTTTGGGCTGTGTTTTGGGGCTTGTGACGAAATCTGACGGCTCTTACCTAATCTAGGGTTAATCTAAGGGCCTAAACTACATCCTAAATCTATAAATACACCCTAAGCCTACTCTAATCCATACTAAAAATAGATACAACGTCGTTATGCCATCAAAATGCAACTTGAAGGAGCCTCCATCAAATTGTAGAAGAAGATAGCTTCTCAAATCAACTTCTAATCAACTCTAGCAACTTAATCTTCTTCATACGAGTGCTAATCAACAAGTTGTGAGTTTCTACGCCTTTAGCAAGCAATTGCTAAACTAATTATGATAGGATATAATGAGGTTATAGTTATGTTTGTGGATCAATGCAAGTTATGTTATCATATGCTATGTGTCATGATGTTATGCAAGTTATGCAAGTCATATGCTATGTGTTCATGATGTTATGCAAGTTATGCAAGTCATATGCTATGTGTTCATGATGTTATGCAAGTTATGCAAGTCATATGCTATGAGTTCATGATGCTAGTTGTGCAAGTTTTATGCCATATGTTCATGATGCTAGTTATGCAAGTTTTATGCTATGTGCTCATGATGCTAGTTATGCAAATCACTATGATAAACCTTGATCCATTATGACACCATGTTATGCAAGTTTGGTGTTTGATTATATGCAAGTTCATATATGACATGTTATGCAAGTTTGGTGTTTGATTATATGCAAGTAACATGTGCAAGTTTACACCTTTGTATGATATGCATACATATGCAAGTTAACCCCTTTGTATGTCATACATACATATGCAAGTTTACCCCTTTGTATGACATAAGTAACTTATGCAAGTTACCCTCTTTATGACATATGTGATTCATGCAAGTTTGGGTTGATTATTTATGCTAGTTGGGTTTGATGCTATGGTCATATATGCAAGTTGACACCTTTAAAATCCATGTTGATGCTAATGTTATGCTAAGTTGAACCCATTGTATTTGTGATGAATCTTCCCTTTTAGGTATGTCATGTCAACGTATTACGTGGGGAACGATGGGGTTAATATTCATGTTAATAAAATGGTGTGAAGTTAATATGATTATGCATACCATAAAATGGATGGACATAATTGAGTCAATTATGTACATCGTTAAATTTGTAATTAATTAGGGATAATTAATACAAATTATGGGGGTGATTAATTAGGTGTAATTAATCGACTAAGACACGAGGTTGGACCCTTTTGTAGCATAAGACTGCCCAGAACCGACCGGCAAATCCAGCGGCTACAAATGATTGGCCCAATGTGAGAGGTCTTAGGCATAAACTAAATACGTGACAAGTGTAAAGACACGAGGCTAGACTCTGTTATGGCGTAAGGCTGCCCGGAACCGACCGGAAAATCTAGCTGCCATAAAAGACAGTCTAATGTGAGAGGTCTTTACAAAGGTTACGTTCTTAATCAATTAAGAAACACTTAACCAGATAAGCATGTAGTGGGGCATGAGGGGTTAAGTGGGTGTCTTGGGTGGCATGTGGAAATCAAGTAAGTGCCTTAGGTGGCATGTGGAAATCTAGTGGGTTGCCTTGGGTGGCAATAGAAAATACGATTAGAATACTTAACCAAGTGGAAACATGTAATTAAACATGATTAAAGGGTTAAGTGGGATGCACTAGAAAAAGGGACAAGCTTAGGTGGGTAGCTTGTGGGGGCCCATTTCAACCAGTAACCCATATGTATCTTACTGGGCTCGACCCATGTCGAGGACAGGACATGCATACTGGGCGTGACTATAAGAGGCCAAAACGGGTTAGCGGTGGCAACGCAAGTCCAACGGGTTTCATATGCGTGTGTGGACCCGGGCTGGTAGGTTAGACGTTGTTGCATCGTGTAGGTATAAGCCGTACACCATTGATTGTATCGGGTTGCCACTTTGGGGAGTGATACACCCCACTGTGGGGCCAGCACGGGTATCTACGTTAGGGAGTCGATCGCTTGGGGAGTAGTCGGTACACCTAGTGGAGATAGAGGCAGACGACACTTATGTAGTCAGCTAGGGGTACACGAAACTACTAGTTAAATTTTCTAAGTCCTTGGGTGGGATCAACCTTTAAGTAGGAATGACTGGTGTGGTGCAGTTAGTAATTACCCTTGGGTGGGTAGATGCGTCTTTACCGTTATCTTAGTTCATCCTATGTCTAGTTGGCTGCTTAGTGTAGTCATTTATCCCCAGTCATCACCGTACCAAGTTTATATCATACCCTAATTACTTTAATGATTGTATTGTTAAAGTTATAGGGCTCACTCAAACTTATGTCTGACCCCGTTGTTTTTTTATCTTTTTCCCCCTCAGGTCCTCAGGTTGGGCCTAGTACTAGTGGGCTTTGATCAGATCGCTTATCTATCTTTTGGAGCTTGGACCGTTGATGTAAAGCTCAGCTTATCTTTTCTTTTCTTTTATGGCTATTAGTTATGTAGTGGGATTAGGTACTTATGTTTTATCAGGATGGATATTTAGTACTTGACTCTTTTATGGTGTTGTAACTAAACATGTTTACCTTCTGCTGCAATGAAATGATGTTTTAGATTTTCAAGTATTATTTATATCTGTCTTGTTGTAATTTTTTATGTTCTGTATTCACTTAAAATACTCCACCGAAGTTAAGGCATTCCCTTAGTGAGTGACCTTAGCAGGTGTGGGGTGTTACAGTCTTACTGAGAGTTGGGTTTATATGAAGTGATGGTGGAGTTGGGCTTTGAGGGTTACACGTTAATGGGGTTTTGAAAGCTCCAGGTCATGTTGTTATTTCTAGAGGAAGAAGGGATTTTGGGTGAACAAACGGATGGGGTATTGGAAGAGAAGTGGGGATGGAGAGCTCAACCATTGCCTTTCGTTGTTATTTGAGCTGCTGTGTTCGGAAATATTGAAGGAGGAGAGAAGACACGGTTCATTCAAGGTGTGGGTCTTCACAAATGAAGATGGGCCGTTGATTTTTGGTAAGGCCCAGCAAAAGGAAATTTAAAAGTAGAGGTGAATTAGCATGGGACGTGAATTAGTAAGGACAGTGTGATGAGTTTGCTTTTCTATAGAAATAGACGTGGAGTTGATATTTGAAGAGGGGAAGAAAGAACAAGGAGCGAGCGGGTATGGGAAGCATGGGTAGGCCGTTAAAAATCAAGTGAGGCCCAATTATAAAAAGAAAACCAAGTTTTATTTTAATTCAAACTTGTATATAAACTTGTTAACACCATATCTCTCTCATACATCATTAGTTTGAGGAACCGTAAGTCGCGTTGGGACCGTATGGACGAGAGCTTCACAATGAAGCTGACTGGAAGTGGGTTGGAGCTAGTTTGAATTTATGGCGAAATAAATTGTTTGATGTGAATTAAATAACAGTTTATCGTTCTTTAACGATGAACTGCCAAAGTGAGTAAAACTCACCAACTCTGAACAGAATTTTTTTTTATATAACGTATTCTTAGAACTGATAATTATCTGTTGATTGTTGTGTGTTGATTTGGTTGCTTGAACTGCTAGTCAGTTAGTTGAAATTATATATAAATATATATATATATATATATATAAACCATTAAATATATATATTGTTGTTGTTTATCAGAACATTTCATACTGAAATGAAGTTGATGTTCATTATAGTGTTTAACATCTGTGATGCAGGGGAGCAGGTTGGAGGGACCCAACTGGGTTCCTCAATATATAAAATACTATTTTGTTTATATATTGTGATGTGTTATATAATCTGTGATGATTATGTGTGCTTTGTTGATAGAAATCATGGTTATACGGTATTTTAAATACCATACGAAATACAGGAATGTAGAAAAGGAGATTTTCAAAACGTATATTGAAAATGAAATATTTATAAGATCATAGGATTTTATAAAAGAGATATTCATTAGAAAATAAATAGAATCGATTTAAAAATGTTAAAAAGGATAAGGTATGATTTTTGAGTAACTGGAAACTTGTTCTATGTTGATTGAGTTGAGTAAATTTCAAAGTGTCGATCTGATGTTGGTTTCGGCCTTCGGGATTTACACTGAGAAGTTTATTCACTTACCAATTTATAATGAGGATCTAATGAATAGAAGTGAAGTAATAAAGGAATATTTATAACACAATAGGATGTTATAAAAAGGAAATCTTTTTAAGTGTAGAAACGTTATAAAAAGGACATTTTTAAAGTGAAGAACCATTACTAAAAGTAAATCTTTATAAATGGATAAACGTTATTGGAAGGAGTTAATCGAATATAAGTTATTTGAATTTGAGTTAATCAGTTAGAGTTAATCAGTTTGAGTTAATCAGTAAGAGTAAATCAGTTAGAGTTAATAAGTTAGAGTTAATCGATTAGAGTCAAATCGAACTAGAGTTATTCAAATATTGTAAATAGAATTAGGGTTAATTGAATATTAGTTATTCAATTAGAGTTGATCGAATTTAGTTATTCGAGATAGAGTTAAAACAGACAGAGTTATTCAAGACGAGTTTACATCTCGTACGACTGCTAGCGTAATTCGCAGGGCTGTAAATAGCCTACGGCGGTCGGATGTTTCCTGAGGGAATCAGGCGTAACCATTGTGATCGCTGCGATCTAGAGTTGAGCGAATGGAGTTAAAGAATATAGAGTTAAGAAAAATTAGAAATTGACTAGAGATTAGCAAGTTGAATGGTTTCCTGAGTATCGATCTGATGTTGGTTTCGGCCTTCGGGGTTTATACATAGAGATTTGTTCTCTTACTAATTTACAGTTAGGGACTAATAGTTGTGGAATGTTAGTGATGCGTGAATAAGCTATGGAAATGTTTTCCAGTGTTAATAACATATATTTTCTAAACATAGAAAATAAGGAAGAATATACATACATACATACATACATACATATATATATATATATGATTGATGATTGGATCGATAATTCCATTTGGAATTAAGATCGTTGTGTGAACACCGACATATTTTCATGTGATAGTTAAATCACCGACTAACAAAGTTTTGACCATTTTAACGTTGTTAATATGGAGAGACCGGTTGGATTATTATCCGAAGAACCACTCCGTATTGGCATAAGCGTTGTGAATCATATATGCTGAATATATTGAAGATGGAGTAAAGTGCAAGGGCTGTTGTATAAATCTTAGATAACAATGGACTAAGATGGATGTACTTAATAGTGCCTTCGGTTTCGTTCAGTCCCAGAACGAACGTATATGGACGAGTGTCTGACAGAGTATTTCCAATGATCGAATGGGTTGGTCTTTATAAATATATATGGTTGCAACGGATTTATTCCCTTAGCATAACATTCTAAATATTTGTGTAAACCAATTAATGATTAACGGATTTGATAATGTGGCATTCAAAGTGATCGTGTATAAAGGAAAGGTAAGTAATCGTAGCCTCTGGCCTCAACAACTAGGAAATGACAAAAATCGGGCAGGCAGCATGGCTAAGTCGGTCGCACCAAAGTAGGGTGTATGATCACCTATCTAGAGAATATTCGTTTTCTTCTTTTATCTATCAATGTTGTCCCACACACACACACACACATATATATATATATATATATATATATATATATATATATATATATATATATATATATATACGGGAACGGTGTGCTGATCCCAACCGTTGGTGATGTACATTCGATACACTCAAGCGAAATGAGTGGTCGGTCATGTGTGGCTGAGTTGCAAGACATTCTTGTTGAACTCCAGTGTATCGTTCCTAGAGTACACTGATCGGAAGGTGGTTCCATACCTTGTCATAGTTGGAAATCCATTACCCAATACGTGCTTGCGGTTTTGATTGTATACTATATATGTAGAACGTGAGATGAAAGCGTTTCTGCTAGATGATTATTATATTGTGGTTGATAGATATTATTATAATATCAAAAGGTTTTTGATATAAAGATATTTTGGATTCTCATAAAGGAAAAACCCGTTCCGTTATACGGCGTGGTCTTATGAGATATCGTTTACTTGTTCAAACTGTTTTAAACTGTTTTACTCATACCAGTCCCATGACTGACCCGGAATTTATTTTGTTTTGTTTTCCCTAAACTCTTAGGTGCCCAATTTTATACGGGCAGTCAAGTAGTCAGGATTTTACAGATATACTTGGAGAGCTTTAAGCAGGAGGCTTCAGGATTCTATTGCTATTATTATTTCTGCTGTGTTGTAAGTGTTGTACTCTGATAAGTGCTATTGTATACATACTGTTTGTATTTCAAAAGTTATGTTATATTTTATTTGTTCCGCTGTAAGATTCGTGTTTACTCTGATGATGATGTTCTTCTTCTTCTTCTATTCTATTAGTTCTATCTTATCTTTCCTCACACTCTAACTTCTTTCATTAAAATTCGGTTATTTTCGATCCTTGGATGTTCGATATGTGTTGTATATCGGATAACCAAGATCGTCGAAAACCCGGGTCGCTACAGCGTCCGACCCGGAAGATGGGGATGAGATTCGGAATATCAAGGCTGTGTCCACCCTGAAATGCAAAAGAAAGATAACTGGTTAATAACTGAAGAACACACGCATTTTTCCCTTTGATGACTCTTTTGTATAGCTGGATCAGCAAAAGCCTGAACAATTGGTCCATCCTTCCCTGCATAAGAAATAGCATTTGCGACCTCTATGGTCTGATTTCAGCTTATTTTCTCTTACTTGTTATGTACTTAGACCGGTTGTTTGTGCGAGTGCCGTCCCTCGCTTAATATTTTATATTTGCGGACTTACGTTTGTATCGTTTAGGGGCTATCATAGTTTTATCACTTTCATTCTTGTGAGTGGTCGTATTTTTAGTTTGTTGTTCGCGCAAATCTTATCGTTCAAATAGTTCTCGCAACGAAGTTATAATTAGACTGTGGTATGTCTTGAGTGGGCATGGTGATTTTTTACACAATGGTGATGTCCCCATACCAAAGCTCTTTTTAATTTCATAGATTCTGTTGATTTCGCATCGTAATTTCATTTGATCAACTCATGATTTTTTTTAGAAGCAACGCGTGGTTATTATGTGTTTTCTTTTGGGTGCCCCCATGGGAGGTCTTGGGTTTCAATTTCGACCCAAGTTCGGCCTTGTTAGTCCTGATTTTTCTAGGACTGAAAGACCTTGTTGGATACCCCCATATGGCTAGGACTTTTGGTACCCCCTTTCGGCTAGGATTTCTGTTTTTGTAATCCTGCCTTGGCTTTGTTTGACTTGGTTAACAACAATGAACAAGAATGGCCACCTCCTTTCGGTTAGGGTTTCTGTTTTTGTGCTGGTCCTTCCAGCATGTTTTGCCGGTCCTTCCGACACTAGGGCTGATGTTTCCAGCCTAGGTATTTATCCGTAGGACATTTTTATCATTTCACTTGTACCTTATTTTAAAAAAAAAGAAAAACCTGATGTCAATTTCTCCAGCAAATGCTTGGTTGGGGAAGTTCCACCCTTTGGCTTGTTGTTTGTCTTTCGACAGCATATCCAGTTGAGATGACGTGCCTATACATCTGATTTGGTTTTCATGTCTCTCGCGACGCTTTTGAGTCATTTTGCTCAGGATATGCTTTAAGAACCTTCCCTTTGCAACTAGGATGGGTATGATTAACCGCTTCTATCATGCCTACATTTGAAAAATCAGTTTTCAGTGTTCAGTAATGAGTAGGATACTCAAGTAAGCACATGATAACTTTCTTTGCATAAGGCATTTGTAAGTGATTCATCGTCAAACATGAATATAGCAAATGGCAAAACAAGGTAGAACGACTACTATTTCTTAAGCAAACAGAATACAAAAGTTAAACTGTGTAATAAGGCGGAGTCAAGGGAATTTTAGTTCAAAATTCCATGATCGGGACATCAATCGCTGATCCTTTGCCACACATGAGTTTCAGGCTATTTTAGATCCTTTCCTCGGAGAGTTTGCTGCCCCTTGTTTGCAGAGAAACGGGACAATGGTCACGCACATATTGTTGCAAATGGTTCTTTCTGACCAGCCTCTCGATTAATGATTCCAAATGTCTGCATTCATTAGTATTGTGTCCTTGTTGGTCATGGAATTGACAGAACCTTCCTGACTTCATGATAGAATCTTTGACTTGCATCCGTTCTGGGACTGGATATTTTATAGTGTCCTTCGTTGCCCTGAAGATATTTTCTATGGTGTCATTGAGGGAGGTGAATTCGGAATTTTTGAAAAAACGCGGCTTCCTTCTGCGCTGCTTGGCTCCGCCTCTTGCACCTAAAATATACCTTCGCTTTTCATTCCGTTCCATGCAACGAGCGCTTTTCTCCTCGTCAGATCTTTGCTAGGGCCCGTAATTATGACAAGCCGTTTCCGGAATGTAACTTTCTTGTTCAGCAGAATTGAAGTAACCCAAAAATTAACCCTAGTTTTTTTTGGATACTTCTAAAATCTGGTTACTACTTTAAGTTACCCAAGATCCTGGTACTAATATGTGCATATCAGTATAAAACTCCTAGAATTCCATCTTAATATGTGCGGATATGCAAATGTAATCAATCCTCATATGTTTGATTTTTGGTGTATTCCTTAATCGAATAGTTAGCTATTTACATTCTAGTGTTTTGCTTGTATAGATCAGAGTTTGGCTATTAATTTCTACCTTTTGTATATATACAGACATGCATATTTTTGGTGTACTAAAAGATATAAATCATAACAAAGCATTGTTCATGTCCTTGTGGAGCAAATAGTTGTGCACTATGCAAAATGTGTAATGTTTCTACTCTGGTTATCATGCAAGTGGGTATTTAGTGGCCAATTTGACTAATGAATAATAATGGAACTTCGGACCATTTTAAAATAGCATTCAAGTAATGATTTGCAACCAAAATTATACTTGTATTTTTGACTAAGGATCTCATTAAATAATCCACTTTGGTGAAAGAATAAGTAACTACTGAGAGACGTGGATACTCCATTGTACACCATGTTTGTTGTAGCCCTTTTTGGCTATTTCTTGATTCATATATGGTGTATAATTGCGTAATATCACTTACATGGCTGTTGAATCACTTATTCACTCATTCCAGGGATTTTTACTGAAGACTCATCATGTGTATAAAAGATATATGCATCTTTATATGCACAAGTCACACTAATTTGCACTTATTTTAAAAGTGACATACAGGATGTTACTCATATCTATTTTAAATGACACACACATGAGCACATATTCTTTTATATGTCATGAGTGGCCTTTTTGTCTGTGCATCATCAGATTATGTATATCTGATATGCTGCCTTTTGCAATCTTTTTAAATGAAATCCATTTAGGCATTTTGTTCATTACCATATCACAAATACCTATTACACCCAGATTTTTCTTTTTGCATAAGCACATTCATATATTAATTACATGAACTGCTGTTGCTACCAAATCTGAGGTGAACTCTAATTTCAACATCTGAATTTTTCTAAAAACTTAAGTAAATAACTTCATACATTCCAGCATCAATTCATTCACTTCATTAATACAGAATTTAAACTAAACTTGAAATTCATTTAATACAACTCTTCTGAATAAACTTAAACTGATTCATCATAGGCAATTTCTACTTATATTCTACTTTAAGCATGAGGGTCTCTAGTTCTCCTTGATATTAATTCCAGCTAAAACTTCAATTACAACCTGAAATCAATCTCTGAACTGCCTCATTTTCAATGAGACACCCAGTAGATTGCAAGGCAATCAAACCAGGTCAGACAATGTCTGGTATGAACATTTATTAAACATACAAAATGATGAATAAACACAGCATAAAATAGTTGAGCATGTAACATTGGCTTCAATGAATAATCATATAATCAGAGTAACCCATTCAATTGTTAGTCTGGACAAACACCCTCGTAACTTCATCATGTTATGTATTACTCTCCCATTTTCCTTTACTTCAGGTTCATTTACCTATTTTTTGACCAATTCCCCTTTATTATTGAACACAATGTATTCATTGTCTAGGGACTCCTCTTCTTGTTCCCTAAATACACAGGCCTTCAGGCCATTATATGCCATGCACATACTCAACTTCTACACCCTGAAGTCAAGTAGATCAATAATAGACATCCTGGAATTGCATCATCTTTATTTATATTTAACTTCAATGTTTATAAGTAAACCCTCTTCCCCTAGGTGTGTACACTTCCCTTATCCTCTGGTGTTCATTTCATATGCATGATTTAACACCCCACAGAATACCCATCACACACACTTTACTTCATGTAATCAGTTATTTACAATGAGCCATACATCAAGGTAAAAATGTTAAAACCCTGCATACATATATCCATTAATATACATAAGTATATACTATGCTGCCTTTCATTAAATAAAATACAAATAATGGGATATATTTATGAATCTGTATATTTTTTCTGTGGATTACTGGACTTGTTACAACCCTAACTTGCTGTAAAATATGATCATCATATTTTAACAGATAAAATAATCATTCCTGATCCTCTTATCCAATTATTAATAAATAAACATAAGCATGTACCCACTTGTACATATTGCCTATTATTAACTTGATGGTCCTATCTTACAACAACTATTTGTGGATCTATTACATGTCCAAATGGTTTTTGCATTTAAAGATGTACCCCATAAATATATTTTATTACTCCTCTGCATATCATATTTTATATGTGTATAAATAACCCCAAATAATGTACACTTATGAGCAAACATTCATACACCCAGCAATCATTCAACAAACAACCATTTAAAAGCATATAAACATTTTCTGGCTGCCTTGACTTAGGACTTATTGCCTTAAATAAATTATGCATAATAAATGTTCACCTTAAATACTCCTAGTATTTCCTTTCCCTGAGAAAATATTGTTTTCTGGTTACTCTTCTTGTCCTTCAGCTTATTATTTTATGCTCAAAATAGGTAATCCCATCCCTAGCTCATTACCTACTAATTTATAAGTACATTCTAGGGTTTCCTTTTTGGGGAAACCCCCATTTTATCCCTTCCATTATCTAGCTGTTAAGGATAATTTTTGTGGTCCTTCGTAGCCATTTTTGTCTTTGCCAACTATTGCTTTTTGCTATCAGATTTTTAAATAATGTTTATGTTGCTATTTCCATGCCTCATGCTATTTGCATGCTCTCCTTACCCCACGTGATGTTCATTTATATAAAATCTGTGTATACCTAAAATACACCCTCCTTAACCACTTGAACAATATATTTATGTGCACACCCATTCTTGCATATATTATTCCTACATATTTTTTTAAAAGGGCTGCATTTTACATTTTTCCCTTACTTAGCAATTTTTACTTTAATTAAAGTTCTTACGGATTTTCTTTTAATTTAAAAAAAATCCCTTTTTAAAAATTTCTTATGATTAAATTCAATCATGAATTATTTTTATCACTAATTTCCTCCTTACAAGGATATTCTATTTTGCTTGCGCGACTTGTTTGAGCGAACGGAACGTCAGTGACACTTGGTTATGGAGGAGGCCTGGATAACGAACATTGACTCGATCTTCTTTATCAACGCGTTGTTTGCAATAGTTATTTGATTCGTTATCCCTGTCATTGCTTCTTCCAGCTCCTTCCTGGTTATGGCCACCTCGACTTGTAACGGTTCCTTTTCTCTGGAACAGATGGTAGGCGATGTGTCAGCGCCGGAGACGTCACCAATTCTGTCGGCAACAATTTTTCTCAGCATGCTCATGATTTCAGGTACAACGTTTCCCAGAAAATCTCGTCAGATCTGAATGGGAAGAGAAACGAACACGGCCCCACGGTGGGCACCAAAATGTTTACGCCAAAAATGGTCTAAACACCCAAGGTATTAAACTATACTTCACCAATTCGGTAAGAAATAAATGGAACCATGTTTAATCAACAATAAAAAATGAAAAATGTGAGAAAAGTAAAGTAGAGATGAGATTTAGAGTGGCACAGCCGTTAATGAGGCCTACGTCCACTATGAAGGTGATTTCCTGCCTTATAATGAGAATTACAAAGTACATCAACTCTCTCTTTTCATACATCTCTATATCCCTCGGTATACCCTCATTTATATATTTCAATCTAAGGAATTATACAAGAGAATAGTAGAATTTTGAGGAGAAGAAGGATGAATGAATAATTGAGAAGGAGGATGTCTTCGTTTTCCTTCACCGCAAGATTGTACTTGACGCCATGACCAGATCTGTGGTTGAGTATGAAATTTAGCAGCACTTCGTGGTTTTAGAAGTCCCCCCCCCTTTTATGTTGGTAGGCATGGTGTATTTATAGGTGAACTCCCCTTGGTAAATGATCTGGAACCCGTTTTATCCAGGCTGTGGATCGTTCATTCTGTTAATTACGATCATGTCACTGGCTAGCTGTAGCCAGCTGTCTGTGGCCGTATCCAGTATCATGTGCGGACAACTCGTTGGAGCGAGTGTCCTGAATAGCTGAGAGGGTTCATAAGAGCGGGCGTTCGCGTGAATGCTTTGGGAGATCTCGTAAGAGCGGAATGCGGATCTGTAATCGACTCTCCTTTGTTCCTTGCGTCGACCATCCTTCTTGGTCCAAGGGCGCTCGTCCTCTTGCTGCCTTTATATGGTGTTGTTTGGCTTTACGGCTATGTTATGAGGTCGCTCCTGCTTATGTCGAACGGGCGACCAATTTTATTTCGGTGTTTAAGCGGTTCTCAAGATATGCGGCCTTTATCTTTGTCGGGTCGCACTTCTCATAACATGTTGTGCCGTTATCTTCGGTCGCACTGGTTAACTTGACCTGCCTTGGGTTTGATATTTGGATCTTGCTTAGTGCGGTTGCATCGTGCCGACCGACTCTGGTGATATCCGCATTGTATCCTTTACCCAATGCGCGTATGGATTTTTTAGGGATTAACAATTTGCTATGAAGCTCAACAATAATGCATTTATTAAATTGAAAAAAAAAATCAATAACCAACAATAAATAATGAAAGGTAGATAGCGTACGAATCCTGGGAAAAAAAGCCCACTTTGCAACTCCCGGTATAAAAGAAGTGGCTGGGCTCATTTATTCTCATTCACCTGCCCTTGCAATAGGAGTATCAAGGTACGGAACGCATCCATCGGCCGTTTCTTTGTTCGCTGGGCGTATATGTATGTATTAGGTATGATATGGTTGCTAGTACTGTTGGCCAACATAATTAATTATGCATGTTAAATTAGGGTCAAGTGGGTAAAAGCATCCATCAGTCACTGGTACTGGACTCTCTTGGGCGCTGGACTTTGCTTCTTCACACATAAAATGCACCTTCCTTTCACATCCATAACCAGCCTTAGCCACTTTCAAACCAACTGTTTTAGTTTTAGATATTCCAAATTAAAATTAACTTTTTATTTTATTTTAAGGTAACTTTCAAAGTTTAAGGTTACATTTATTATATTAAAACCAGATGTCTGATGACGATCGAACGTCTGGTTTTGAGTTAGATTTTAGACCGAGATTTTTATAAGACGTTTGGTGCAAATATCATACGTCCAACCAAGATATTAGTTTTGAGTTAAAGAGTTTAATTAGACGCCTGGACCAGTGAATAAATTTGAGATGCGAGACTTAAGTCCAACTTCTGGTATTTATGATCAAACGTCTAGGCGGAGAGAAAAGTAAAATTCTAAAACTTCGTTTTCTAAAACAAGCGTTTTTCATGATATTATAGATGCGTCGTTAGCATTTTTTATATGAGCGAAAACTAAAACTAAAAACATTAAACCAAACACTATCTAAAATATTCATTCTCATTTTACATTTCTTATTTTAAGATATCGTTGAAAGTTCAATGTTGAAAGTTCAATGTTACGTTTATTGTACATTAATATGTTTTTCAAAGAGAAGTAAACAAGTAGTTTGTTTACTAAATTTAAACAACACTAACGGTTTTTAGTTTTTATGTTTTAACTTAGGGTTGAAATTAACATTTTAAATGTGATTTCTTTTTTTTCTAAAAACAGTTTATGATGAATTTGCAATAAAAGAAAATTGAAAACTTGCTTTTGTTGAGTAAGACTTCATGGAGCGTACAAATTTTATAATACATGAATAGTTTCGGCCCTTTCAATATAAACTTATGTTGTATTATTCTTCATATTGGTTGGGCTTTGATTGATATCCCAGCCTGGGCTCCGTTTCTATGAACGTAGGTAGAGAATTTGATTGCATGATGACAAAGGCTTATATTGGATTCCTCTGTACAAGCGGTGATCATTTTTATACACATACCATCAAAGGTTGCTCCTTCTTCCAATGTAATATCCATTTTTTAAATCCTTTTTAAATAGAAGGGCATTCAAATCAATTAATATAACAACAAATGAGAAAGCGTTCGACTTCCCTCTTTGTAGCACCCTTTAGTAGTGACGTACGTAGAAATCTCATCGAGTGAGAATGAAAAATTAGAAAATATTTTATAAGTATAAACGCGTCTTTATGTTCATAGATATTGCATTTTTAATCCATCAACATCCTATGTAAGAATAGAAAATATTACTAAATGACTTATCTGTTTTCAAAAGATCTTACAAGTTTTACAACAAAAAAAAGAAGTTTTTTTTTTTTTAAAAATATTTTGTACATTGGACTCCGTCAAACAATTGTTCATTATCTCATCATACAATGAATTATTATTAAAGTTTTAATTAATTAAAAAATAATTTTAGATGGTTGTAGCAGCCATTATTAGTATTAATACCAACTTAATTCAAATGACAGTGTTAGATAAAACACACCAAATAACATGATTTTTAAGCAACAATTTTTTTGTAAGTTAACATGTATCGTTTAAAATTTAAATGTAAAAAACTGAGCAAAAAAATGAAATAATTTTTCTATTTTATTTTAAATGTAAAAAACCTCTTTCAAACCAACTGTTTTAGTTTTAGATACTCCAAATTAAAATTATTATTTTTTATTTTATTTTGAGGCAACGTTCAAAGTTTAAGGTTACATTTATTATATTATAACTAGACGTCCGATGATGATCGGACGTCTGGTTTTGAGTTGGTTTTCAGACCGACACTTTTATAAGACGTTTGGTGCAAATATCATACGTCTTTCCAAGATATTAGTTTTGAGTTAGAGAGTTTAATCAGTCTGGACCAGTGAATAAATTTGAGATGCGAGATTTAAGTCCAACTTCTGGTGTTTATGATCAAACTTCTAGACGGAGAGAAAACTGAAATTCTAAAACTTCGTTTTCAAAAACAAGCGGTTTTCATGATTATAAATGTGTCATTAGCATTTTTATATGGGCGAAAGTCTAAAAGTAAAAACATTAAATCAAACACTATCTATAATTTTCATTTTTATTTTACATTTCTTATTTTAAGATATGGTTGAAAGTTCAATGTTATGTTTATTGTACAGTAATGTGTTTTTCAAAGAGAAGTAAACGAGTAGTTTGTTTACTAAATTTAAACAACACTAACGGTTTTTAGTTTTTATGTTTTAACTTAATGTTGAAATTAACATATTAAATGTGATTTATTTTCTTCTAAATACAGTTTATTATGAATCTGCAATAAAAGAAAAATGAAAACTTGCTTTTGTCGAGAAAGACTTCATGGAGCATACAAATTTCATAATACACGAATAGTTTTGGCCCTTTCAAAATAAACTTGCATAGAATTATTCTTCATATTGGTTGGGCTTTAATTGACATGCCCAACCTGGGCCCTGTTTCTATGAACGTAGGTGGAGAATTTGATTGCATGCATGTAAGTCGTATGCTTTGAGGACAAGGCTTATATTGGATTCCTTTGTACAAGCGGAGATCATTTATATATACATATCATCAAAAAGTTTCTACTTCTTCGAATGTAATATCCAAGAATATTGAAAGCATTACACAAGCCATACAAATTACATCGAGCCATTAACAATAGTAAAAGTTATATAAAACCATATAAGTTCGACCATTACAAAAACAAAATGAAACACTGACCATCATCTACCACACTATAACCTATGCAGTTAAAGCTATTGTAAAGCCCCGTAAAATTCTCGCTATAGTTCATAGCGCTCTTCAGCCGCTACATTATTTCAATTCAGCGCCGATGAACAGTAATCCGCTTTTAGCCCTGCTAATTCTCGCTGCATCTGCTAAATCAAGGCTTTTTAGCATCCGCTTTAGCAATTTTAATATACCGAGCTTGATTTGACTAATTCTCTTTTTGAAAAAGTCGATAAAGCTAATGTAAAGAACTAATTTTAAGACATAAGCATTCAATATATTATATAAATTGTTATAATCATTAAATCTAGCATGTATAACCATGATATTATGTGATTTTGTTATATAAGATTAGTTAATGTTAGTTTCTTCTATACATATAATGTAAGAACAATAATTAATTAATTTTAAATATTATGTTTGAAATATAATGAATATTTTTTCGCCTCCGATTTATCCTCACTATACCTTTTCGCACCTCTGCCGCTATAGAAAGGCTAAGCGCTTTAACTACCCAGACTAGATGATGTAATTTTGGTGTTTTCTTCTTGTTACGTTTGTGATTATTGACCCGCCTTTTTGCAGTGTCATCACACTTTAAATACCTTATACTAATTAGCTTAGGACTTGAGCATAGACTTATGCGAACTCGGAAAAGCTTCATTGTAGCAGCAAAGTTCACGAACACTCAGATTTTGAATGGGCAGAATCAAGTTCAACATACTCTACATGCCTCAGAGCGGCATAGACAACAATGCCTCAGATTGACCATGTCGCGGATCGGATCACCTCTTGGCAACGTCAGATCAATGCAAAGCTTCGTTGGGACCGGATCCCAAACTTTAGGGAGCGGGAGTTGGCAAGGTGAGTAGGCCCACTTTGGGTATCGACTCAGACCAGTATACCGATGGGTCCAAATCCAAATGTTAATACCCGATCGGTATGACCTATATTGATCCGATCCGGATCGTTATGCTCCTACCGATCTGGTTCGGTCGGACCCAATGAAATGTCCCACTACTCCTACTCCACTCCGCCCACCATTTCCACAACCCATACTTTCATCATCATTAAGTACTGCTCTCCATCATCATTTCAAGGGACCTCTTAATCTCCGATATGCCTGTACTCTACTAGTTTCGGGATTACACTGATCTTTTCTCTTCTACTTTCTTACTAAAAACATAATTGTATATGTAATTGAATAGTATAAACAAGAGATTGCAAGCAGTGGACGTAGGCATGTTGTCGAACCACTATAATTTTTCTGTGTTCATTTACATTTACGTACTTCAGTGAAATTCGATTATGATATATTATCTTCAGCTTCTTCTCATTCGAGTGTTGGACTTGATAGTACAAAAAATCAAGTCAATATTTTGATGCGTTAGGAAGGCAGGCATGACTTACCCTCGACTCAAAAAAACATAAGAAATAGAATCTACATGGGTAAGAAGAGGAAGGATACTTCTCAGGCTGGACCCGAAGAAGAAGGCCAGGAGGCTTCTTTGGTTGGAAATCCCCCTATTTACTTGACAATGGAAGATATGGAAGAGACCATGCGTAGATTGCAGCAGTGCTTCGAGCATCAAGAGAACGTGATGTAGGAAATACTAGCGCAACTAAGAGGGACTGAAAATAAAAGGTAGAACGTTGGGACTGGACCTAGTTACACTGCGGCACAAAACATGGGCTCAGGGGAAAACCCCTAAAGCCTTCTCGATTCGGTACCTACCTAGAAATGCGAATCCGTACCGATTAGGACTGGTCCAGAGGCGCACCCCAGAACACGTCTGGCATGCCTCTCGTTGACAGATCACGAGCAGATCAACTCTGAATGCAAAAGCAAAGGACCCAACTCGTGCAGACATGGCTCATCATTGTGGTGTGGACCTGGATAGGCGTGGGTAACTTCTTCTCTTGGAAATCAACTTGGTGCCAACCTGAATTTTGCTATAGCTGGGAACGAGAACTTTAGCTAGGAAAACCTCAATGCTTCAGTGGTGGTCATTGATGATTGGAGTATGTTGCTAGGTGGTGAGAATAGAATTGCTGAAATCATCTGGCAGGCTACTCATGGAAACATGTCAAATAAAGAAATGGACATCGTTAAAGGAGCCTATTCACCTCAAACATCAGAAATTCAATAAATCCACTGGATTTTAAACTGTCAGTGTTAGAAACTTAAAACAGGAGAAATCACCGACCGTTCACTTTATGTGTTACATGAGACATATGGAGGTCCTGAGGGCATCAGAGAAAGCGATGACCAAATGCTTCCGACTTTATCTGTCAATAATACCTACTTTACAGTTTACACGGTTAGGAAGCGACTCAATCCACAACTGGGCAGGATTAATTGAAAGGTTCATAAGGTAGTTTCGGGTCTGTATCATGAGACTCAAGAACGTAGTGACGCTGTCAACAGTGAGACAAATAACTAAAGAATCTCCATGTGCTTTTCTAGAGAGATTCAACGTCCCAGTTGCTGCGGTCAACCAATCAGATCTATCGATGGCGTTGATGGAGATTGTCTCTGGATTTGGGATAACACCAGTTTGATATGTCATTGGAGCAGTATCCCTCATGGGATATTAAGGAATAGTACTTTGAAGATGGCCTATTTCTGAGACATGAATATGCGAGGGCAGACCACGAAGCTCACAATGTCAATTATATCATGGACGGATGAAACACCCTGCACCCCTTAACGTTCCCCAAAGTAGGGTCCTGCTAAGAAATGTGAAGCATCATAAGTATAAAGACATATATATATATATGTCACAGAGATTAAGATTCATAAGACATAAATAATCAAACACAACGGAAATCAATTTAAAAGATTGACATTACATTTAATTCAAAATAATTTGTCTCAACATGTCTATACTATATGTCTCATGAAAAGAAAATAATTCTTAGTCATAAAATCAGAGTACAACTTGAATTGTCCATTAATAAATCATCAGTTCAACTAAACCATGGAATAATGTAAAATAGTAATAAGGGTACATCTGATACAAAGATATGCATATGAGAAAAGTCTGTTGAGCAAATCCATACTAAGCACTTCCACCATGTGAGCCTAGGGGAAAAGAAAAAGGAAAGGAAAAATGAGAGTGGGTCAGATATAAAGCTTGTTGTGTTGTATAATTACTAGCATGATTGATAAGTAAAGAAAACAGGTAGAATAATAGTTCTAGTGTTAGATAAGTTAAGTGTTTGTGCACAACCAAAGGGTGAACATGTAGGAATGAGGTATAATGATTACAAGTAAGATCGATTGCCATCTCATTCGATAGAATTCAATTGTTTTCACTTTTACAATTATAGAACATGGTATAATTAGGATAACTTTTCCTAATACTGCCTATTGATCAGTTGGTAATAAACCATGGAGTGAAAACTTGTACCCGCTATGGGTCTTGGGCTTATTAGCCCCAACCCATCAGCAAAAGACATAGCATTACCACTGGCGTTAAAGTGTCTTATCTTCCGTAGTTGGTTCAATCAACACAACTTGTACCATCGGAATGCACCCGCATACACCTCCATTTGAACCATCTTACTACCTAGCTCAGCTTAAGCGTGCCTTAGCCACCTCCTTAGTGTGAGGCCGTCTATGATAAAGGGAATACTTCCTGGTATGGATCCCCAAATAACAAATACTACTTGGCCAAATCCTCTTTGATAAGGACCCCCACAGATTTACCATAGAATAACCATAGAATGCCTATTTACGAGGCTACAATAAACCCATATAATAACCATAGAATGCCTTTTTACGAGGCCACCATGGAACCATAGAATAACCATAAAATGCCTATTTATGAGGCCGCCATAGAACCATAAAATAACCATAGAATGCCTATTTACGAGGCCACCATAGATATAACCATACAATGCCTATTTACGAGACCATTATAAAACCATAGAATTAGACTTATAAACTTAACATCATTTTAAGTTTAAGTTTATATTAAGCCTATTTGTTCATTTATAACCTCATGTTATAATTTTACCTGAATCTAAAATACATTTGTTTATTATGATTCTTTGTGTCTGTACAATCTATCATTATTTATGCAAATATATTTCAATTCATTTTTCTATCATAACCCATGTCATAATTATTTGACAAATCTTATTAAATTCATCTATTTTCAGCCCAAATTCCCTTTTTTCCAGTTTTAGCGTTACATATCAACTTAGCCCCAAATTAATGAATCCTCTTTTATACAGTTCCAATTGAATCATATTTTCCAACGCGTGCAAAATACAAGTATTATAATTAGTCACATAAAATTAGATGCACAAATTAGTCATCTAAACAAGTGGTATACATATGCCAATATTGCAGATCTAGGCATATTTTGGGCACAACGAAAAATTAACATAAAACTGTAAAATCAAAAGCAGAAAAGGGGAACGAAGACTGATAATATATCTTACATTATTTTAAATATTAATAAACAAAAATTATAGGAAAAAGTCAGAAAACTTTATAAATAACTTATATAAAAAATTTACGGAAAAACTATAAACTTATAGAAAATGAATAAAAACTGTAACTAATTATAAATAAAAACTACAGCTACTATTATGCATATTTACCTAAACATATAAAAAATCTAAGTAATAACAAAAACTCACCATGACAAATCTTTCCCTCGTGGCACCTGTAGAACCCACCTCCAGAATATACGTATATAAAATATTTTTATTTATAAACCTCCTGCCTTAAATTTACGAAGACTTGTCTTTAAGTAAAAGGCTGATCCTAGACAAGGAAAGATTGTGTTGTGCGAAATGAGGTAGGGGTGGAGGTCTATTTATAGGTTAGGCTAGTGATCTTACACCGTTAGATTTATAAGATTAAATTTAGGCCAGCCATGGCATTGGACTAATCAAAGCTTTCCATGTCATCTTTTGTTTGAAAATAGACCAATCTAAGCTTGCTCACTCATCAAAACGTGTATTCGTCCATTGGTTTTGTGCTAGGCAAGAAATCATGCCAGGCAAGAAATCATGCCTAGCAAGGGGGTCGACCCCCGAAAGCCACGGGTCGACTTACGAGCAGACCTAGGTGAGGGCATGTAACAACCCATATTTTCAGCTAATCGAGAAGTGTAGATTTATTATGTTTTTCGATCCTTAAGATAATATGTTGGTGATACGAGTTTGTGAGACCAACTCGTATAACATCTAAATATGAAAATAGAGTTTTGAGCATTCTGAATCGAGTATATGGAATAAATTATATAACATTGTTATAATAGAAATTTATTCCAATATATAATCTTAAGATTATAATTAAATAATTAAGGGGATATTGAACATATATATATATACATATATATGTTACTACCAAATTAACTCTGAAACAAGCTGACAGTGAAAAGGTATCAGATGACCGCAAGCACATAGGAATTCTCCAAAAGCAAGAGACAAACATTAGAAAGAACCAAAAGCACGAAGGAATGGTCTGAGAACTGCATAAACCGACACTTTCTTAGGAAAAAGGAGCTCAAAATCTATAGCATACTGCAAAGTATATCCGACAAGGTATATCTGGCAGGATATACCTAGCAGGGGGATCTTATAGCGAAAGGTCATCTAAGTCAGAAGCTAAGAAAGAAGGGAGGCTAGAGATCCGCTAATTGAAACCCAAAAAGACGGAAAGGCTGTCGATATTAATCTTCTTAATACCGATACATCAGGAGGTGAAGGTATCTAGAGTATCAAGCCAGAAGTACATAAAGATTATCCGGAACCAGCTTCTGAAACATCTACTGCATAAACACCAAAAGATCATATTGATAAATAACATGCAAATCACCCGGAACAACCTTCCGGAAGATCAGGCCATACCCGGAGACTCCACCGAAAGGCAAATCGGAACCCTAGAAGAGATAGAGGCTACCCATACTAATCTACCTAGTACATACACCGATAGTGGTTCCGATCCGGCAGCTATCTACATACATCATGAGGGCAAGCTCCTCTAAGTATTCATGAAAAAATTGGAAGCCTACATCTGGAAGCATACAACCAAGAGCTCATATCAATCTCAAAGAAGCCTCAACTGACCGGGACCTTCCCTCCAAAAGCTATAATCAGCACTACAAAGCGGTCGGAAGCCAAAACATTTGAGACCAAGGAGAAAAGCGGCCGACAGTGGCTCCTACAGGCCCAACAGCAGAAGGGGCCTCGAATTCTCTATAAAAAATACCCAGGGGTCACATTTTGAAGAAGATTTTTCTCATTCTGATTCTTATACTCTTTTCTCTAGAGTAAACCCTAATCCTTCAATCAATTTGGGGATTTTTCTTATTCTATTCTTGTATTCTAAATCAAAGATCAATAAAGAGTTAGTCGATACTTATGATATTTCTTTATGAATTTGCTATGCTATTTCCTAGTTATGGTTGCCGCAGCTTACTGTTTGTTTCTTACATATACATAAGCCTTCCCGCAGGTCAAGCGAAACACCCCATTCCACCAGCTTAAACCCTTCCTACAAGTTCAGACCCTTCCTGCAAGCTTAGACCCTTCAACAAGCTTAACGCAGAACCCCTTCTACCATCCGTTAAGTCCTTATCAAGGGTTGTTTTTAGAAATTCATCCTCCTAGGATAATTGTTGGTCCTTGAATCGCTTAAGCGTGATACTCACCGCATCGAGGGAAGAGTAACTATTCTTTTGGATTCTAGACCTTGATACCTAGGAAACGGGGAGCTAACTCAAACTTGCAAAGGGTAAACAACGTATTTTTATCTTAGGTCCACTTCCATAGACCTATCTTCGGTGTTAATGAAAAATATCGTTGACATTTTGGCGCTAGAAGGAGGGCTGAACCTCCGATCCTTTGGTTAAACTTACCGCATATCTACCTGTACTGTTCTGTCCCGGATTGGACTAAGGCTTTGAAGAAGAAAAGTTATGGGTAAGAGGTCCCAACAAAAGCCTTTTGGATCTCGAATGGATAAGTCGGAAATCACTTACCCAAGAGTGACAAAAGAACGAATGTTGAGAGTGGAAGCCTTGCGGATAATAAAGCAGAAACGAGAAATAGAACAATATGCTTCCAACACCGGGGATTATAGCCTTTCCCATATAGGACAAACCCTAGCACCTCCTCCAAATGGCTCTACATCAAAGGACATTAACATCTTCTCTCACCTAAGGAAAACTCTCCACCAGCAAATCGAAGGAACGGTGCTTAAACAAGAAATAATGAATGATTTTGACCTCTTCACCAACAAATGGTCTGAAGGGATAACACCCCAATCTCGGTATATTTTGGGAAGTAGGAACAAAGATGTAGGTAAAACAACAAGACTGGGTCACAAAAGGGTTAAGTCCCAGCGGGAAAAAGAGAGGCTTACGTCAGGATTACCCAAGGAATACTACCTTACCACTTCGATGGAAAATATCTACTTCCTAACCAAACACAAACTCAAATCAAATATTGGCTGATCAGAAAGAAAAAGCCCAAATACGACAGGAAAACAGAAGGACCCTATTGTCATTACCACATGATGAATGGACATGAAACTAACCACTATAGAATCCTTGAGGAAACAGTCATCTAATTCATCAACCAAGTCCAATTATGAGAGTTTATAAAAAGATCAGATTAAGTTCAATAAAAGTCCTTAGGAAAAGGATTTACAAACATGATCGAGGGTACGGAAAACCCTCCTTTCGAAGCTTAAAGGAACCCAAAAGGGGTCAAACCACGAATGGATCAAATCCCTTGTCATCACCAAATTGGTCAGGGTAAGGCATCCACCGGAGAGGGATGGTGTGTTAGTCTTTCTCCATGCCCAAATCAGAGGGAGCTAGGTTAAAGCATCAAATGCATAAGCCTTTGTTTCACACCAGAAATGGTCGTGGCAGTGCATCTAACGTTAGCACGCCCTGCCTCTGCTCGTAAAGAGTACATCCTTCCTCTGCTATGAACTAAGCACGTCCTACCTCTGCTCGCAGAAGAGCACATCCTACCTCTGCTTATTTTCCGCGTTACCCGCAGAAGGGAACACCAACCCCTATCATCGCCTATGATGATCAGGATAGGGAACCTCTCGGAGGGGGGTGGTGTGTAAGCCTCTATCAGTACCTACGATGGTCAGTATAGAGCATCAAAAGAGTAAACCTTAATTCTATGTCTATAATGACCCAGCCTAAGTTTCTAAGACCTTATCATCACCTACGATGGTCAGGATAAGGTGCCTCCTAGAGGGAGGTCGGGTAAGTCATTGGGTCCTACTTATGGATAAGCTAGCCAAGCGCATTGGACGCATAGGCCCAAAGAGTGGCCAACAAAGCACGTACATCCTCTACTTTGACATCAAAAGCCTGGAGAGTGGCTCAAGAAGCATGTACAACCTCTGCTTCACAAATCAAATCAAAGGGTGATACCAAAACATTAATACCGAAAGGGAATTTCTGGTCTTCAATCTTCAATTACCTGAACAAGGGTTGGTTCAGATCTTCTATATTAATACCCGAATCTTGGTTGATTTGGTTCTTCACAAATACTGGAAGGGGATTTCTAGTTTTCAATTTTTAATGACCCAAACAAGGGTTGGATTGGGACTTCTATCAATATCGGAAAAGGATTTCTGGTATTCAATATTTAATAACCCGAATCTGGGTTGGTTCAGGTCCTCACAAATACTAGAAAGGGAAACCTGGTCTTATCTCAACACCAAATCCAGGTTGATTTAACTTTTAACAAAGACCAGAAGCAGATTCTTAGTCTTCTATCTTAATGCCCAAATCTAGGTCGATTCAGGTGTGAATCACAACCGGAGGTAGGGTTCTGGTCTCATTACAAATATCCAGATCTGGATTGATTCAGATGCTCGAAACTGAACAAGAAGAAATTGTACAACCTTCTCACTAACTCGTTTCTGGCTTGGAATCTCATTTCCACTATTACTAGGTGTAAATTTATGACCTTCTCACTTTCTCATGGAACTGGCTTTAACTTATACATTCATCAATTTATTATCCAAGTATATCAAATGTTTGCACTAATGCATAAAACACAAGTATGCACTATAGATATTTCATATCTAACATACCTCGGTATTATTAACCCCACCGAGGGCGAATGGCGCTTTGCGAAGGCCTATGAAGAAAGATTCTAACAAAGTGTGCCGGATATGTATGCCATGTCATGGTAAAGACATAATGAAGGAAAAACGTTTATATCGAAATGTGTGATCACACGTTAAGTAATACTGTTATAGGTCATGCATCAGTTCATAAGCACCATCATTATAAAATATTACATGTGATAGGTGATATGCCAAGTACTTCATATATTACATAATTATTTACAAGAAAGATTATAAGATAAACACATCTTTAGAGGAGAGAACACCCGTATCCCGATACTAAAGCTTTCATATAAGCATGACCTAGCTCTCAATAAAGCACCGTTATAAGTGTTTATCATGAGTATCTGGGCAAGGAGACAACCTTCCTCACTTTATCCAGAATGTCAGCCGTAAGATCAAGCGTGAAATCAAAAGGAACTTTGAATCCATCAGGTGTATAAAACGGAGGACAGTTACGATAGTCCCACTTTCCGGCAGGCAGGCTGTCATAACCACGAACCAACCTCGACTGAAATATGTGGACCTCTCTTAAAAATTGACCCTTGTTCTCGCCCAGGAAGTCGAGGCGAATCCGAGGATAACAAGTACATACTTTCTCAAGATTCCTTAAAAAGCAATATCGTGCCAAGGAAGAAGACTTATTTAGAGAAAGTTTCTCCCGGTATTCTCTCTTCAACTTAACATAATCTTCTAGAATAGCCCTAGAGAGTAAATGCAAGGCAAAAGACAAGTTCTGAAGAAAAATGTTAGAGGGAATTATAGAGAGATTAAATCATTATATTATCAACCAAGCAAGTACATTCATCACGGATATTCCTCTTGCTAATACAAAACTGATCTTTTTAAGGTTTCAGTTACAAATCGATGCTTGTTAAATTTAAGTTAATCTAAAGGAAACTTTCTAGGAGCGGAAGTAACTCGTGGAAGGTTCCAGCATTTGCTAGGGTGTAGGTCTACGCCACATTCATTTAGGCACCTTCTGTGAAGACGTCTAAGCAGGCCCCCGCTATGATTACCTAAAAAGGAGAAATATATGGTTTCATATCTACCATAAATTTGATACAAAAAGTTTACTAGTGTATCTCTATCTTCGATTAACATCCAAAACAAAGTCACAAGCTCGGAATTTACTTTTAAGAGCCTTTCACACTGCAACCGGGCCGCTCGTAGCCTAGGAGCCACTTCTTTCTCCTTAAAAAACATTAACTTCGCGGCACTCTTATCAAAGAGATGATATTTGTGGGATAGTGTGTTATACTTATCCATCTCTCTGTTCAGTTCCCTAGTAAGGTGAATCGCTTCCAGTCGAGTCTTTCTAAGGGTGGAATCCCTAAACCTTAACCATTTTCTTCCCGTCTAGACGAAAAGAATTCTTGATTGATTGTCAAAGAAAAAGTAAAAGAACCTGCGAATAAGAAAAGATGCCATACCTCAGAAGTAGGGACATAAACTTGTGAATTTTCAACAGGAAGGGAACCCGGGAATTTTGGGCCTTTCCCCATCCTTCGCGCTTCCAGTAGGTCAAGGGGCCAATTGGGATATGATCTTCTTCAACGAATTCGGTACCTTTGCTACCCACCTTATCTAATGTATCAAAAGCATAGAAAGTAACACCCATGGAGGAGTCGCCTATGCCTTCCTCGTCACCTAGAGTAATACTGGTATGCTGGGAGTTGTCATCATTGGCACGAACAGCTCGCGACACCATCACAAGGTCTCCTTCATCATCGTCACACAACTCCTCGAGAGGAACATCCTCAATAAACAAAAGTTTAGATACGTCAATCTCCCTCCTAGTAGAAACTTCTCTTTCTTCCTCATAGGAGATATCTTGGACATAAACCTTTCCACCAAGGACGGGTCAAGAGAAGAAAAATTTAAATCCGAACATTTATCCATGTTGCCTGCGTACATAAGGAGGACAGCATCTTCGAAGGAATTAACCATGATCTCATCCAAAGTAGACTGAAGGAAATAGGAATTTCTCCACTTAGCATCACTGACTACACTAGAAAACTTGGCCAACAACGCCTTCTTCTTACCAAGTTCGATTTTCAGGGAGACATTCTCTTTTTCCAGAAGAAATTTCTGATCATGGAAGGAAGAACAACAAGAACCGAGCAAGCCGGTGTCCTCTTAGGATTTCTTCAAGCTCCTCTGCAAAGCACTAGTTTCTTCGACCAGGGATAAGTAAGATTCTCTTCCCAAGGCAACAGAACTCCTTACTTCCGATAAAGAATTCTCTAACTTTCTTTGATCCATAGCCAGTCCCTCTTTTTCAAGAGCCAGAGCATCTTTTTCCTTCTTCAAGGTCACTATCTCTCTTTAAAGCTTCAACAGCTCAGAACTAGGATTTGGAGTATCGTCTTACATCACAAACCACCGCTTGTTATCCTATAAAGAACATAGTAGTCGGGAACAAAATGCTTGAAGAGAGACAAGAAAATAGGAAAACAGAATACCATAAGTAGTTGCTTGATCAAGACTTGACAGCTTCGGGCGGAATCAGTTGAAGAGTCGACACCGAAAAAAGCAGAGGAGGAAATAATCTGGCCAACCAATTCATCGAATTTACCACCATTTGTAGGGTTGAAAAAATCACGAGGGACAATGTCCTCAGAGGAAGAAGAGAAGCCCATTGCATGATGTAACTCATTAGAGACTTTGGAAGACCCAACACAACGAGTGTTCAAACCAGGAACCTTCAATAGAGAAGTAATCTCCGGGGTATCAAGGACCGCACCGGGATGAGCAGCTAGGTCCCCCACACCTTTGGACCTCTTCGGCGGAGAATCTTCTGAATCTTTCTGCAAAAGTTTCCTCTTTACATTTTCCCTAGATTTTGATAATGCATCCTTGAGTGAAGAGACCCAACCTCTCAGAGCCAAGGAGACAAAACCAGTCTTACTAGACCTAGTACAACCAGCTTCAAAAACACACAGTGAAAAGAAACGATAAGAAAGAAAAAGTACAATTCCATCTTAAAGATAAGAAAGAGCATACCTGAGCTATCAAGGAATATGGAAGAGTTGGAGGAGAAAGGAGCATCCCTCCCCAATGATAAAAAAGGAATCCCTTTACTAAGTAGGACCAAACGCGGTTGCCCAATGACGAATTGACCAGATGACAATAAAGAATGCCTCCGAAGGATAGAAGAGGTGAGCAGCAGAGATCGGTTACCAGATTTTCCTAAGGCCGCACCCAGGGCATCAATCATCTCCTTATCCGCGAAACTTGGCAATTTGGGAACTACATCTGCGAAGAGGAAGACATGATATAATATTAAAAAAAGTGAGGAGGGGGAAGGGCTTTCGGGTGAGCATACTTAGGGTGTGAAAACCGCCAGTGATACCTAGAAAGCATTGGATAAAGAAAAATTGATTCTCCTAAACTTTGAACCTCGTCATTCCCTCAGACAACAGTTTCTTAGTAGGATTTGCACGAAAAATCTGAGGATTAGCGTCACTAAGTTTGGAAGGACAAACCAAATAGTTAAGAGTGGAGAGACTCAGGGAACCATTACTGGATTCTAAAGACAAAAGTTCTAAGCCTAACAGGTAGGTGTTGGGAGAAAATTGAATGGAAGCAATTCCCAAGTGCTGTAGATAGCGATGAAGGAAAATTGGAGAACGAAACCCCCATGCCAAATATGGACTGCAGTTAAAGAAAAGTAACCCTCCGGAGGGGAGGAGATCGTGTCCTTTTCACAAGGAGGGATGGCGTCAACCCCCAAAATCCCGAAATCCTTGAAGATAGCATCTACTTGCTCTTGAGACGAAATCAAAGAGTGTTTCCCAACAGCGTTAAATTTCCTAGAGGTAGAAGGATCGATTGACAACGGGCCATTACTATCAGGTTTGAAATCAATGTGCTTCTTCCCTATAATGACAGGTATGACCTGTTAAATTCAACGCAGCTAAGGTGGGATCAATATCCGAAAGGATATGGACTTTATTACTCTATGCAAAACCCATCAGTAACATGATATTTTGCTTTCAAGCGCTACCATAAGAAGCTAAAAACATGGATGGCTTACCCATATGGTTGTTTAAATAGCCAATACTTTCTTGAGGTAACTCTTTTAGGAAATGATAAAGGAAAGAAAGGAGCCAATAGAGAGGGAGTACATATACCGAAGGAGAAAGATAACAGGCCCACACAAAAATTTGACTTGAAAAGTCGAAAAACCCCCCTCACTAGGGGGGCAAATGTTACAACAAAAATTAACTCCGAAACAAGCTGACGGTGAAGGGGTATTTGATGACTGCAAGCACATAGGAATTCTCCAAAAGCAAGAGTCAAACCTTAGAAAGAACCAAAAGCAGGAAGGAGTGATCCGAAAACTGCATCAACCAACATCTTCTTAGGAAGAAGGAGCTCAAAATCTGTAGCATACCAACAGAGTATATCCGACAAGGTATATCTGGCAGGATATACCGGGTAGGGGGATCTTATAGCAAAAGGTCATCTAAGTCAGAAGCTAAGAAATAAGGAAGGCAAGAGCTCTGCTAATTGAAACCCAGAAAGACAGAAGGGATGTCGGTATTAATCTACTTAATATCGATACATCAGGAGGCGAAGGTATCTAGAGTATCAAGCCAGAAGTACATAAAGATTATCCGGAACCAGCTTCCGAAACATCTACTGCATAAACAATGAAAGGTCGTATTGATAAACAACTGGCAAATCACCCGGAACAACCTTTCGAAAGATCAGGCCATACCCGAAGACTCCACCGAAAGGAAAATTGGAACCCTAGAAGAGATAGAGGTTACCCATACTAATCTACATAGTACATACACCGATAGTGGTTCCGATCCGGCAACAATCTACTGACATCATGAGGTCAAGATCCTCTAAGTATTCATGAGAAAACCGGAAGCCTACCTCTGAAAGCATACAACCAAGAGCTCATATCAATCTCAAAGAAGCCTCAACTGACCGAGACCTTCCTTCCGGAAGCTATAATCAGCACTACAAAGCGGCTGGAAGCCAAAACATCCAAGACCAAGGAGAAAAGTGACCGACAGAGGCTCCTACAGGACCAACGTCCCAACAGCAGAAGGGGCCCAGAATTCTCTATAAATAAATAAATAATACCCAAGGGTCACATTTTGGAGAGGATTTTTCTCATTTTGATTCATGTACTCTTTTCTCTAGAGTAAACCCTAATCCTTAAATCAATTTGGGGAATTCTCTTATTCTATTCTTGTATTCTAAATCAAAGACCAATAAAGAATGAGTCGATACTTATGATATTTCTTTATGAATTTGCTATGCTATTTCCTAGTTATGGTCGCCGCAACTTACTGTTTATTTCTTACATATACATAAGCCTTCGACCAAGCCTTTCCGCAGGTCAAGTGAAACACTCCTTTCCACCAGCTTAAACCCTTCCTACAAGCTCAGACCCTTCCTGCAAGCTTAAACCCTTCAACAAGATTAATGCAGAACCCCTTTATACCATTCGTTAAGTCCTTATCAAGGGTTGTATTTAGAAATTTATCCTCCTGGGATAATTGTTGGTTCCTGAATCGCTTAAGTGTGATACTCACCCCATCCAGGGAAGAGTAACTATTCTTTCAGATTCTAGACCTTGATACCTAGGAAACGGTAAGCTAACTCAAACTTGCAAAGGCTAAACAACCTATTTTTCTCTTAGGTCCATGTCCATAGACCTATTGTGACACCCCACGTCCGTTAATTTCACTCATTAAGAGGATTCATTAAGTTTCGTGAAGCGTTATAGGTAAACAGACACAGAATATTACAAGACAGATATAAAATATAGCAGCGGAATTCAAAATTTTATTTAAATCATAATTCATAACATCGTGGTCCAAATATCACAAGTTTGGAACTACATAAAAACCATTACAATAATATAAAGCTTCTGTCTTATACCATCAGAGTACAGAAATAAAAGAAAATGCATAATTCCCTAAAAGAGACAAAGCCATAGTAGTAAAGACGAGAACTTGAGCAATACTTCAAAAGCAGCTCCTAGCAAGATGATAACCGAGTCCTGATTAAGCCTGAGTATTCCCACCCTGAGAACTTTGGGGGAGGGGGGGGGGAACGGAAGAGAGAAGAGGAAACAAAAAGGGTCAGACATAAAGTCTGACGAGTCTAGTTACTTTTAGCAAGTAAGTAAATAAAAGTATCATGTAAAGCATATAAGGTGGATAAGAAAGATAAAATTATAAAAGGTAAGTGTGATAAGGTAAACATGATAGAGTGTATACGCTTCCCTAATGATTACTCTACAATAATACTAGTATAACCAGAATGAGATGATCCCAACAACTATCAAATGGTATATTTAGGCATACGTCCAGATGTAACATAACTATCACCCTAAACGATCGGCTCCCTATTCCGTAGATACTCTGTGCCGGCCCCATAGTAGGAGGTATCACTTCCTAAAGTGGCACCCTACGTTGATGTGCACAGCCATATCTACTAGTGTCACGGTCGTCTTAGGCCCCTCTACCCGGCCCATGCACGCACATGTCCCCGGTCAGTTTGCGCCGCCCGCACCGTCCTCCTTGTTTGGATCTCTACAATCGGCCCAGTAAGCGTGGCTCGAGTTCGACCTAGGGCAGAGTCCTCTTTTGAAACTGTTATATGGGTTACTGATTGAAATGGGTCCCACACACAATACGATAGAAGCTCTCCCCTTTGTCTTGTATCCCCACTAGGATTTCCACCGGTTATGCTTACCACTAGGTGTCTTTAATTACATAACCCTATCATTTCCACAAGTTGGTTTACCCTAAGGTGTCTTTAATTACATAACTCCAACATTTCCGCATGTTATGCTTACCTAAAAAGGTGTCTTTAATTACATAACCCTATTAGGTTAAGCTTGTGGGGATATATATAAATATTATCCACCCCCTCAGATTTACGTAACTCACCCACTGTTTAACCAAATTTACTTAACCCTATTCAAGTTCATGTTCATACAATCCCTATGGATTCAACTAGGTTAAGTATTCAAGGTTTATTACCAAATTTTCATTTATGGTTACAGTATGCTAGACCTCCCACATTAAGCGTACAATTTGTGGATGCTGGATATGCCGGGCGGGTCCGGACATTCCACAAATCGAGCTTAACCTCGTGTCTTAGCATGTCTCGTATTTATGCACCTAGACCCCTCACATTAGATTCACCACTTGTGGTCGCTAGATATGCCAGGCGGTTCCGGGCAGACTTCTACCACAAGCGTAATCTAACCTTGTGTCTAGGCGCAGTTACAGTTCTAATTACTGTAATCATAGGCATTCCAATTGTTAACCAATTATTCCTGTGTATTTATAGGTGTCCATGCCCCTTTTCCCCTATTATGCTCATAATGAATTATATGCCCAAAATCATGTTTATAAACATTATTCAAGTTATGCCAAATTTACCCTTTTTCAAGTTATGTCCAATTTTAACGTTATTTTTCCCACGTTCCAAAACTAATGCATTAGCATATTTTAGTGGCGTGCCTAGGCTTGAAATTAGCCTGGCTATATAAATAAAAGGGATAGTGAAGGGAAGATGATAGAGATGATTACTCTAGCAAAATTGACATAAACATATAATGGCATAATGATAACATGAACATATAAGAACAGATCTGGTGAACTTGTGATAATAAAACTGTTTCCAACATAGTAGGGATGTCATAATTGGCATGATGGATCTAAACAGTGATTTAGATGTTCAACTAATAACAGATCCAATAAACCACAAGCATGATAGGTACAAGGTGAACTCAATAGTGAATTAGATCTAAAGTCAACGATAGATCTGACATGATAAATGTTAAGATCCAAGTCATAGATATGTCAAAATACCATGGATTCACAAGTTAGTACAGATCTGATATGATAAAGGTTGAGATCCAAGTCATAACTAATTCAAAATATCATGGGTTCACAAATTACAATAGATTTAATATGACTCAGTCACAGGGATAGATCGGATCTATAAAAATTACAGGAGAAAAGAGGAGGTTGAATCACAGATCTACACTTGAATCTCTAAACTTTGATTGTAGAAGAAGAAAGAGATTTGACTCAGTTTAGGCACCGACATCATTTAGGCTTCCATTGATTTTAGTGTGAGAAAACTAGAAAAATAAGGCCATATATATAACTGCTAGCCCCAAAATCGACTTAGCCACGTCAGCCTTAGGGGGGTCGACCCAGGGGTCGACACCCCCCTTAAGGGGTCGACTCCCCTGCGCGGGGTTTTCCCGCTCACCCTTATCTGCGAGATTTTGAAAATTAGACTGAAATTTTGAATTCCTGGACCCTATGTGCATATATATAATTCTCTAGAGCGTATACAAACTTCAAACCTTCATAACTTCTTCATACGGTGCCCGTTTTACGCAAACCAAATGTCTGTCTTGGCCAGAATTTTGAGACGGACGCAATGGCACTGTCCTTTTCCCTTAATTCTAAATATTAAATTAATTATTCTTTAATTTACCCTCCTTAATGTGGTTTAAAATACAGGGTGTTACATTCTCCACTACTTAGAGGATTTCGTCCCTGAAATCTCCAAGTTAAAAAGATTGTATCCTACCATCCATGTAACGTCCCGTATTTTTAGTGGTTAGATATTTAATATATTTTATTATGTTAAATGTTGAATTGGGATTTTAAATGGATTTATAACATTTATTTATTTTATTAAAACGATATTTGAACGTATAATTTATATTTAAATTAAAACGAGCTTGAAACGACGCGGCAGTTCGTAATATTGATTTTTGAACTTCAACTAAATATGTAGAATCCATTTTAAGACAGAATTCTATAAAACGAGAAACATTAGGATTGATTCGATTATAATTTTCTAATGGAAAAGAAAAATCGAGATTTCGTCGTATATATTGTAAGTTATGTCCAAATCAAATTTTCAAAAAATCGCTATGGAATCGTTTATAAAGCATAACGTTAATTTAATATAATATTGATATCGAATTTTGACAGGATCTTCGAGACGTAGTTATAATTTAATTTTTAGAATTTTACTATAATTTTTAATTTGGAAAATATGCCACTTTTTATTTGGAGTATTTTGCACCCTATATCAGCATTTTGGGGTTTCACAATATAAGTTAACCTACCGATATTATTATATTTTTGGAATCGTCGGGCATTGCTCAACACAACGATATTTTTATTTTTGTCGTTAACAGTCTGTAAACGAACGAAATTTTTCGTAATATGGTACTCGACTAGTCTAACCTGTACAAACAAATAATATATGCATATGACTTAATACTTAAGCAACAAATATAAATAATCTACCCGGTACAATACCATTTTAAAGCTTGAGCTACCTTATATTCAATTAAATAGCCTACCTAAGACATAAGCTTCCATGAGAGATTTGAAAATACTCTGCGAAATAGTTTCAAGTCACCCAGCTAAAAGTCCGCACATGCTATAAAGCCAACCTAGCACTGCCCTTTTCCATCAAAGGATGAAACACTGCTTGTTTCTCTTTTAATAAGCCTACCTAAGATACTGATCGTACTGTAAGCTTCCAAGTTGCAATGAATTGAAATCACACTGCTACAACTAAAAACACATGGCTACGACAACTAAAAACTTACAACTAAAAAGAGTGAAAACCAATGAACAATAACTATAACTATCTATTCACCTACATGATTTTCTCCTTTCATTCTGCGTGCCCATCACTATACTTTTCCCTACCAACGAGCCATCCTTTCCATTAGCCCACAGTTATTTTCTTTCACCATAGTACAACTAAAACCTACCCATCTCCACTGTAAAACAGAAATGAAAATTCAATGTGCCTTACTGTATTTTTTTCCTACCTACTGAAATTCATACAGCTAGAAACCTGAAGCTACCCTACCCAAACTAATGAAAAGAAAACTCGAAATTTCCCTACTGATATCGTACCACACGAAGTGAAAACTTGAAATGAAACTTCACTGCATCACTAACCTATCACCCGTCCATAAAGCTGAAATCTCTATGCTCTAACGCACAGGCCTAACGAGAAGTAGGAATAGACGTCGTGGTTATCTTCTTGAATCCGCATATATATACCCCGTCCACTGCTGTGCTTTTCCAGAAACCAAAACCCAAACATGAGAAAACCGCCATGAAAAATATATACACTAAGCTCCACAGAATAAAAACAATTCACACGTATAGGTATAAATCAAAATATATGTACATTTCCAATCGCATGCACTTCCTCTTCAACGTCGTGTCAGTTTTGAAGAGATCGAGCTCAGTGTTTGTCCGTTTTATACCAACAGCAAAATGGATGGATCCAGAGAGGGGGCGGAAGCAGTAAGTCGAGTACCATGGTTTGGCAGTAGTGGTTCACGGTGGAAAGATGAGACGCAGGGAGTGTGTTGTGGCATTGCCGGTGATCTGTGGCGATGTTGGGGACGTATTGGAGAAGAGAAGAGGGAGTAAGGACAGGGTTGCGGTTTCGAAATGATGGAGCTGCGTGAAAGGAAACAAAGTCGAACGGGTACTTGGTTTTAAACCAAATAGGAGAAATTTTTTTTTTAAAGGAGCAGCAGTTTTTAAAAGCTTTCAAATGGGGAAGAAACTTTTGTTGGAGGAGGAAAGCTGACATGTTTATTCTCTTTTTACGTGGGCTTATCAAGTTAGTTATGGCGGATGGAAAATTGGGCCTTTGGGCCAGTCGAAGAAAAATATAAAAATAAAAAGGGGGCTGGCGAAAATATGAAGGAAGAAGGGAATACCGTGAAAGAAAAATATGAAGGGGCGATCAACTGTCTTGCCGAGGGAACCAAGGATAGCAGTTATGTCAAAAGAAGGCGGGAATCAGGAAACAAGGTTTGGATCTGCAGTTATTGTCTAACCGAAAATAATAAAACTACAAATGTTTTTTTAGGAAATTATTAGTTAATTAACATCATATTAACGTAAGCTGATAATAATATTACTATTAATAGATTTAACATGCCATATTTACATATGAACTTATATAATTTAATGGGCCGATTTATTCAAACCTAATCAGTGTGCCCAATAACTGTAATTAGAAAATCAATTAATAAGTTATTATTTATGTTTTTTGTGTTAGTCAAATAAGTAAATAACGTAAATAATATAACTCTGCTGTACAACAACGGAATCGGATAAGACAAGTGACTCAGAACCATTTCGACAAGCATAAACAATGGATCTAGCTTGGTCGGAGTGGGCGCAGCTGCGAGTTACTAAAACAAATTATTTCAACGCCGAATAAAAATCAGGTGAGTTCAACTCACTCAGTTTTTATCCCACTTATTTTTTTTATAAGTCGAGTTTAAATATTTGTGTGCTATCATTGTTTAATGTATGCTGAATACAATTGACTGAACCGATTAAATTAAACGTTTGTTTAATTTAATTTAAACCAAATTGTTATTTTTAACTATTATTTCCAAAGGAGGTAACTTACCTCATTGGTTACGTTTATAATAATATAAATGTATTAAACTGAACATGGACGTTGGATTGTTGTTGCATGTTATATCTGTTATTTGAAATGGATGATTTTATTTGAATTAACGTATTTGGATGCAGGAAAAAACAGGTTGGAGGGATCCAACTGGATTCCTCAATTTATTGTTTACTTTCATATCACAATTATGTGAACTGTTTAACCAGTCTGATTTGATGGTTGCTTTGATCATAGATTGTTGAATATAAATTCAACGTTTGTTTGGGGTTAACCAATGGAAAAATATTGGTTGGGTAACTAGAAGCAGATGACCTAAAAATAAATCGTTTTATGAAATGTCGATTTATCGTCAGATTAATAAACAGAAGTGAAGTTATAAAAATCGTTTTATAATTGAAGATGGTTTTGAAATCCATTATTTGAATTGAAGTTTTTGAAAAGTAAATTAATATTTATTAATTATTGTTTAAATTTATAAGAAATTACCAAATGATTTTCATAAAGAAAAGTCGTATGTTAATGACATTTAAAAGTGGTTAAGAAGAAATTTACCTAAGAGTTAAGACCGGAGTTTTTAAGGAATAATTAGATTGTGAATATATGGAAATTGATTATCATTTAATTAAATGATAATCAAAGTAAGTGGAGTTAATTAAATTAATTAAATTATTAATTAATTTAAGTGGAAAAACCAAATTGTAATGGATCAACAAGTTAACGTTGTTAAGTTAAATAAGCCATGGGCTTAAATATAAAATTTAAAACCCTATTATTAGTTAAGTAAGTTTGCAAGGGCATTTATAAGTAAGTCTAAATTGAATTCTCCTTGGAATTCAATTTAATTGAATTTCTGAATCTAAGTGGGCGAAGATGTAAAACCATGTTTTGGTGAAATGTTTGTAAATGACTTCCAATTTTTTGAAACAAGATATGAATGAGATAAAACTCATATGCGTGAGGAGGTAAAGTGGAAATCAAAACGGAAACCCAAGTTTTGAATTAAGGTGATGAGGCGAGGTAAATTATTAAGATACGATCAAAATTCGCGATAATAAAGAAGGAATGAAGTTTTATCGAAATGTAACCAAGTGGATTTGAAACAAACTTATCAGAAGTTTATAAAGATTTATGTTATAACGGAATTGAGAATTATGTATAATGTGTTAAAAGACCGTAAAGCTAATAGAAAGGTTTTTTATAATAGTTTACTTAGTAAACGTATTAAGATTTGAAATAAGATTTCCTAGTAGAAGTATAATATCAAACGATGTTTTAAATTGGGTAGTAAATGGGATATGTGGAATAATTAGTGAAATGGGATTTCGTTGATAAACTTCTATTTATTCTGTAGAAAGGAAAGTTGTTGACTCAAGGTCTAAGAGGTAAATAAAATACCCCAACTTGAACGACTTCATGATTTTCCAAGAATGATATTAGTTTAGAAACGAGGATAGCCGAGAGAAGTAAAATTTGAATGTCGAAGAATAATATTATAAAATTAAGATTTAAATGTTCTAAGTAAAATAAGATTATATTTGAGTATTATTGTATTTTTGAAAATAGATACAAAAAGCTTTGCTCCAAATATGGGAAGGTTTAAGAGGCCAAGTGATGCGGAATACTGAACCAGTATATTTATTTTTATGGATGAATGTTTGTTTATTTGATAGTTAAATAACCGACTATCAAATCTGACCAATTATCGATTGTTGGTTCGGAAAGACCGGGATCGAATTTATATTCGAAACCCATTCCGACCAGCAAATACGTAATCGTGGAAGAGATTAGACGATGATCGAGATGAAGCATAAGAAGACCATAGATTTTCATAAAGCGGAAGTATTGCTTATAATCTCTAGGTAGCTCCCAGAGATAAACTGTGATTCTGTCGTGGTTGGAGTCTATGGGTTGCAAGGACTCCTCGCTACTAATCTATAGGGTGATTCCTAGGATGTGGTAGGAGGGTGCCTTCGGTTGTCCAGTCCCAGGACAACGTGTATGGACGGTGTGACATTCAAAGCGAATGGTGGCCAGATGATCCAAAAGATACGTTATAATCTCAAGCCTCACAATTGGGAAATGACAAAAATCGGGCAGGCAACATGGCTATGTGGGTCGCACCCATTAGGGTGTATTGTCACCATCTAGAGAATATTCATATTTGTTACTTCTTTCGCTTCTTTATCTCCTGGGAACGGTTATGTTGGTACCAATCGTCGGTGACAACATATTCGATACACTCAAGAGAAATAAGTGGTCGGTCATGTGTGGGCCGGGTTGCAAGACGTTCTAGTTGAACACATTGTATTCATCTCTAGAGATACACTATCGGCAGGTTGTCCCATACCTTGTCATAGTTGGAAATCCATTCTCCAATAAGTGCCCGCGGTTTTGATTGTATACTGTATATGTAGAGCGTGAGATGCAAGCGTTCTGCTAGATTCTATTTGTATTTAGACACTATTATAATATCACAACAAGATATAAATTTCAAAAATGTTTTGGGTTATCGTATGGTAAAAACCGTCTGTATTTATATGTGGGTTGGTCTTACGATTATCCCTTTCTTTCGAAATGATTTTTAACTTTAAAATTAAGTTGGATGATCCCCTTAAACTTAGTGTGTTTTTTTCTCACTCTGGTTCACCAGACTGACCCAGTGTTTGTAATGCTCGGGTTAGCCCGGGTTGTATAGGTTCAGGTTATTGGACACTACGAAGTTCAGAAGACTTGCTGGAGAAGTTCAGACGTATAAGTATTTATTCCGATGTGCGTTGTGTATGAGGACTGATTATTATAACTGTCCAGATTTGTCTTAACAGTTGTACTCTGATTGTATGTATTATTTCTAGTTTTTAATAAAGATTTATTTCTATATTATATTTATTCCGCTGCAATGTGAGACTCTGATTCTGATGTGTTCTTCTTCTTCTTCTTTCTTCTATTCTAATATTTCTTTCTTTCTTATCTCACCCTCTAATTTCTTCCTAATAATGCTCCGGTGTTTTCGATGCTTGAATATTCGACATAGTGTTTTTGAATCGATTTTCTGGGTTGAAAATCCCCGGTTCGTTACAATCCGCCATCCATCTACTCATCCACCAAACACAGGCATCCATTGTCCTTAAAATATTTCTAATGCTTATATGAACATATGCAAAGGCGTGTGTATATGTCTCAATACTAATGCGAGAATCAGGCAGTCCACTGATTAAGTCGACCTCCTAAATGCAATGTATGTTAGTGCCATGAATCCAACATGTATGCAAATAATCCTATTATAACATGTAAGTTCTATATGTGTGCACAATCATTCGTCCAAATGCAACATCCATATGATGATACATCCATTTTCATCCATTAAAAGAAGAGAAATGCACACACATTCATACGTAGTATGAGAGTGATTGAGCCGACCCAGTTCCAATGTGTGTGTGTATGCATCCACAAGCAACCACTAGCAAACACTTGCATCCAATTGCATCCATCAAACGTAAGATGTTTCAAACACATGTTTACAATCATGGGACTCCTACCTAAATGATTTAAGGACAAGTATATTACAATCATGGGAAACACTTGCATCCATCTAATATACTTGGCTCAACAACTTCTACTGTATCATGTAAGCACTTCCGCAAATGGGAAACGTGGAAAAGATTGTGAACTCCGGATAGTCTGCCAGGTAGCTTTACTCTGTAGGCCATTTGGCCAATCCTTTCCGTTATGAGAAATGGCCTTACAAATCTTGGTGCTAGTTTCCATACAGATCCAAACCGAACCACATTTCTCAATGGAGATACCTTTATGAAAACCATATCCCCTACTTCAAATTAAATGTCAGTCCTTCTCTTGTCTGCATAGGACTTCTGCCTATCCTGAGCAACCTTCGTTCGTCGCCTAATAAGGTCAATCTTCTCGGACGTTTCTCTAACCATATCTGGTCTGTAACACCCCGTGCATTCTATAACTGTGAAATTTACAAATTAAAGTATAATTAATTTCAAATCAAAGAATTAAGGGAAACGGGATACGCCATTACGTTCGTCTCGGAATTCTGCTTGAGATAGAGTCTGAGTTTGCGTAAAACGGATATCGTATGAAGAAGTTATGGACGAACGAAGTTGGGCGAAAAACCGGAAAACGGGTCAGAATGCACTGGCGCACTTGGGAAGTGCACCAGAAAAAAATGCACTGGTGCACTTGGGAAGTGCGCCAGTACATTTTTGACCTGGCGCACCTGCCAAGTGCGCCCAGGTCAAAAATGACCTACTGGCCAGGTCTGGTCTAGTCCTGGCTGGCCAGGTCTGTGTTTGGTCGATTTTCAGAAGCTTGCTTTGTCATTAGGGCTAGGTGGCAGGCTCTAATTGGTCTCTCTTTCGAATGAATGGCTACGATCAATCCAAGCAACATCGATGGTCCTAATCAGTTCATAAACTCTATAAAAATGACCCTAGACTCTACCTAATCTATTCATTCAAAAATAAGAACGAGGCCATCATGCTGCAGAGGAGCGACTAGGAGTAGCCACCAATTTGAGAGAAGATTAGGAGGCAAATTCTAAAGCATTAAGCAACTTAAACAAATGAAATCAACAAGGAGTCGCATCTCCAAATTCCTGAATTGGAGAATTCGCCACACGATTGTAAGTAGAGTATTATTTTGGTATGAACAAACAACTGTGTTGGTTTGTATACTTGATTTGTGGTGATAAAGTAATTCATATTTGTGCGTTACTATGATTCTTATCGATTTGGAATATTGTATACGTTTGGATATTCTCAAATTATGTTATTCATTATAAAAACTACATGTTTGCGGTAGTTTTATGCAAGTATACGTTTGGATATTCGCAAAGCATGTTATTCATTATAAAAACTACATGTTTGCGGTAGTTTTATGCAAGTATACGTTTGGAATATTCGCAAATTATGTAATCCATGTTGAAGCTACATGTATGTAGTTGTTTAATTGAAATTCATGCAAGTTTGGGGTTTTGCTACTATGCCATCATAATGTGTATTTTTATACAAAAATCATTTTGTGAGTAATTGGAGCAAATTTGGGTTATTATAATCCATATGAAATTATGTTGAAAATTTGGCATCATGATCTATGTATTAAGCCATACTTTTGTACTAGAAAACCTCTTTGTGAACTTATGAATATGACTAGGCTATGATTGATAATTTGCATAATTGAAAACCATGTTAGGTCTATATTGTTAACAAGAATTATATGATGACATATGTGGTACATAGCTAGGTTAGATTCAAAATCCCATTTGCAAGTTTGCATGACTAAAGTAAAAATCATGATTTCATGTTAGAAATATTTATGCCATAAGTATATGTGTGCCATGGTTATGTGAATAGATTTAGAATCATGATTAAGTTGGATTAATTCTAGTTGAATTATACTTTTGTATTAGTCACAAAAGTAAGCACCTTTGTAAACATGTAGTAATCTTATAAACATGATTTGCTTATGTTTGACATTATGCCTAAATAAAATATAGGTTTATGTTGCAGTTAAGCCTATGTGTCAATAGTGATATTCTTAACTTAACTACAAGTTTACATGGTTTGATTCATGTCACTTATGCTTTATGACCAAAGTATATGTTACTACTATGCAAGTACACCAGTTTCTATTTTGTAGTTCCAACGTCACGTTGCAAGTTCATGCGTTCACATTCACCTTTTAGTGTATGTAATCACACTTTAAGCCTCCCCTTTTTGCATGGCTAGGTTGGGCTTAAAAAGGCTAAGCCCAACATATATATAATAAACGGACGTATTAAACGGTGGAAAATAACGTTGGGTTAAATTTATTAATAAATGAAAATATAAAGAAAAGGGGCCCAAATTCAAGTATGGGTTGGGCCCATGATTGGTGTAACCTTCACACCATTGATTTTTAATGGGCCGCAAATATTTACATATAAGAAAAATAAAGAAGAAAGACAAAATATGTAAATGTAGAAAATACGATGTGTTTAACCCGAGGTTGGATTGAGTTGTGATGTAAACCTGCCCGGAACCGCCCGGCTGTCCAGTAGTCACAACAATACCTATCCAATGTGGGTGGTTAAACATGGAGCCCAATAAGGACCCGAGGTTAGACTGAGTTGTGGCGTAAGACTGCCCGGACCCAACCGGCAACAGACAGCCACAACAATACCTGTCTAATGTGAGAGGTCAAGGCTTTAATTAAGACAATTAAGGCTGAGTCAGGATTGATAGGATTAAGTAAATTATATTAATACTTAATCAAAATGAAACATGCTAAACAGACTGATTGGGGGGTTAGGTTTATAAAAACACTTAACCAACTTAGCATGTTGGCTAGAGATAGAAAACCTAGTAGCGGAGGACCCTTTTCGCAGTAACCCTACAAGGTATCATGATACCCTGAAACTAGGCAGGGTGGGGCACGATTACTGGGCTGATTGTAAGAGGTCAAATCGACGGCGGTGGTGGAGCAGTGTAGGTTCTAACGGGGTGCGGGCGTGCACACACTCCGGCGTAGAAAAATAAGGCACTGGGCACCAGTAACATACCTGTGCATTCTAGGATTGTGTCGGGCCGCCACCATGGGACTTGATACACCCCATGGTGGGACCAGCACAGGTAACTACAACATCGGGGGCCGTAAGACACATGTAACTATGCGAGTAGGAGCCGATCATCGTAAAATGGATCACTTCACCCTGGTTATGTGGTGCCTATTGGGAACTAGTTTATATGGGTACAGAGATTAATATGGGGTACGATAGTATACTCGACCCTAGACAACTTAACCAAGTTTATAGTGCTTTCCCCATTTCTAGTTTATACTTATCATACCCAGTTCTTTATTCATAGACAGAGTAGTCCTCGACTTACTCAGGCTTTATGTCTGACTCTACTTTTCTTTCGTCTTCTTTTCTTCCGTTCCCCCCCCCCCCGCAGGTCCACAGGGAGGGAATACTGCAGCTTGACCAGCCTTCATATCCAGCTTGAAGAGAAACAATGTATTGCTTGGACCTTTCCGTTTTGAACTATGGCTTTAGACAACAACTATGGGGCTTTTGCAGTTTATTTATGTTTTCTTTATGCTTCTTTAAATAATGAAATCAAGACAGTTATGAAGGTGTTATGTTTTTTTTGGAAGTATTGTAAGACAATTATGGTATGTTGTTGTAACGCATATCTTTTATGAAATAAAAGTTGTTGTTTTTCCGCTGTTCAAAAATATGTGTTCTTATATTCTGTCTTGTATATCTGTGACTTATACTTATAAACCTCCACCAAAATTAGGGCATTCCCTTTGAGAGTGACCCTAACAGAGGTGGGGTGTTTCACTTGGTATCAGAGCATAGGTTTACCAGATAAGATAAAAAGTTTTGAAATTTTATTTTCAAAAAGGAAATTTAAAGAAGCATTTTTAAAAAGAAAAATATTATTTTATTTTAAAAAGGCAAAGTCCCCCCAAAGCCATAGGTACTATCTTCTATCCTTCGTTTTGAATCTATCCTTTCTGTTTCAGCATGTCTGGAGACCTTACTCCCCAGCTGCTGACGCTTTCACTCCTCCTCCTCCACGTGAACCAGCAAGCGGAAGAGTCCCAGAGTAGGAAGACGAATAATAGTCAAACAAGAAAGGATCGTAACAGTAATAATAAGAAACGAGAAAAAAAGGAAATGCAATTTTTGTGGTACGGAGGGGCACATAGCCAAGGATTGTAGAAAGAGGAAAAGAAAGAAAGGTGAATGTTTTCATTGTGGGGAGACTGGACACATCAGCAAAGACTGCCCTGAGAAGACAGACTTTGAGAAGGGCGGGAAAGACAACAAGTCCCGAGAGAAGAGGAAGTGTAAATTCTGTGGCAAAGTGGGGCACTTAGTGAAAGATTGCCGGAAAAAGAAGGCCAAGATGAATGGTGGGTGCTTTTCTTGCGGTGAGACAGGCCACATGGCTAAGGACTGCCCAAAGAAACGAGGTATAAATACTTCTGTAGAAAGTGTAGTATGATCACCCCGTTCGCACTTTATTTGATTTCGGCGCGTCACACTCCTTTATCTCGTCTGCTTTAGTTAAAATCTCTGCACCTAAAAACTAGTATGGTAGAGGACCCCTTAATTGTTTCAAACCCAATTGGGGGCCCAGCTCATTTGTCTATGATTTGTTTGGGATTGAAAATTTCTATTCTAAGTGTAGAATTTCAATGTAGTGCCTTTGTTTTGGGCTTTTCGGGATACGGTTTGATTTTGGTTATGGATTGGCTATCCAGTAATGGGGCCATCCTTGATTATGAGAAAAGGGTTGTTAGGCTCCTAACCCAGCTCGGTAATACTTTGGAGATTTCTTGTAATCCCTCGTTTGCGGTTATGCTTAGTTACCTTGAATCGCTAGATGCCTCTGTTGAAAATTTGCAATCGGTTAGAGTGGTCCGGGAATACCCGGATGTCTTCGAAGAGGTGAAGGGCTTGCCTCCGAAGTGGGAGATAGACTTCCGCATATATCTCGTAGATAATGAAAAGCCTGTTACGTTGCCCGTTAGACACGTGGCTCCATGGGAAAGGTAAGGGCTCAGTAAACAGATTAAAGAGCTTCTATAGAAGGGGTTCATTAGAAGGAGCATTTCAGAATGGGGCGCTCCAGTAGTGTTCTCCACTAAGGCAGAAGGTTCATTTCGCTTATGAATGAGTTGTGGAGAATCACCTTAGTAAGTACATTTGGCAACATGGTTGGCATTTATTCCCAAAAGATAGTTCCTTTACGTGGAATACCTGATAATGAGTGGACGAGATCTAAGATTCACTAGTGAATTTTGGAGAGCTTGCATGGAACCATGAGTACGCAGTTAGTGTAACACCCAACCTCCGCTAGGGTCACTCGCAAAGGAATGCACTAGCTTTAGAGGGGCATTATTGGTAAACATGCACAGAAATATCACAAGACAGAACATATAAAAATAGCGGAAGTAAAATCAAACTTTCATAACATGAATAAATAAGGTCTAAAGCCTTTTACATCAGAGTACATCAAAACCTGTCTTGCAATAGTAAAGAAGCATAAAGACATTTTCATAAATTATTCCCCAAGTAAAAACAGTAAAGTAGCCATTAGCCAAGAAAAGTCCAAGCCATCCATGATGACCTTCAAGCAGAAGAAGTCCGAACTAAACAACAGTATTTCCTCCCTGTAACCTGGGGGGGGGGGGGGGGGAACGGAAGAAAAGAGGCGAAACAAAACGGGTCAGTCAAAAAGACTGAGTAAGCCCTATCTACTATTAGCATAAAAACTAGTAAAGTTAACTGACATGAGAAACTGAGATGAACATAAGCATGATGACAAGATAGATAAGCTAAATCAAAATAACAGGATGAACTACTGAACTCAGATAAACTAGGGTGTCGTGATAAACTACGATGTCAAGATAAAACAAGGTATCACGTTGTCAGGTTTCTATCAAGTATAATATCCCAAGATATCTATCGCGTATAACGTCCCATGGCATCTATCCTGTATATCCGCTCTGCACCTACCGTACTAGTACCCCAACTGTATTACGAGTTATCCGTGAATGACCCTTACTCAAAAGTCGTGTAATGGTCCATGTCAACCTAATATGCCGCATATATAGGTTACTCAACTCATATGTTTCTTTCCATGTATAAGTTCAGTCCTTTGCCGTAGGCTATACGGGCTTTCCCATGTAAACGGTTTATCCTTGAAGTTGTTTTGGACTGCAACCCTGGATCTAGTTGTGTTTCCTTACAATGAATTATCGCGCGTCCACTTAGGATTTATGCCACCTAGGACCGCTAGGGATTATGCTACCTAATGAACGTTTCCGTGTCTCGGTTTGGGTTTTGGCCACCTAGGACCACTAGGGATTACGCCACCCGTCAACCGCGCCCTTGATCCCACGTATGTATCGTGAATCGTTTTCCATGTCTAGATGCACATGTTCCCCAATGTGTCATCCGAGTTCCGTGCCAGGGCAAATCAAGAAATACGGAACTCGGTCGGGAGCTTTAAATCGTCTGCCGATGCAGATATCAAGGTCTGTTTTTGTACCCGTGGCTATGGTCCCACGTGACCCCTCCCTCAACTACTGAAAGGCAATCCAAGAAAAATCATGTATAAGAACAACTCCACGGCCCCACTATAGCCCACTTTCCTACGGGCCAACCTCACCCATGACTCGATAGCAAGCACATGGTCTGTTGGGGGTTCCCTGCCTTTCCGCACGTACACGATTGACTAAAGATGGTAGGTAGTCGGCGATGTGCTATCCAGGGCAAAAACAAGAATCGTCGACTCCACGCTAATCCATCCCAGTCTTTAGGTTGCTCGCATAGCAACCAAGGCATACTCTTGGTCCTTCTAACGCAGACCTTAACCTCTCATGGGCCTAGTATAATTACCTGGCAGCCCACAGAGGGATCCCAAGAATATCCTCACGTCCCCCGAAGCTTCCACTTCGGCACCCAGTGCGCTGGAGCTTTTATCCAAGTCAGATAACTTGCTCCCCCTCGTATACTAAGCGATGACCTACCGTATCAGGTTACTCATCGTTTTGAGAATTAGTCCGATGTCCTTGGCTAAGAATTATTACTTAGTTACCCTTAACTAAGGTTTACCACTTAGCTTCCTTTCCCGTTATCCTTGATTAACCACGGTTTTCTACCTAGTTCTTCTAGCTAGGGTTTGTCTATTGGGTCAAGTGTTATCATTCAAGTCCATGACTTAACCCACCCACGAATCACGTCAAAGATTGGCTAAGTATTTAAGTTCAAGACTTAGTCCCACAAGTTGGTTAAGTGTACCCAGAGGCTCATGACTTAACCCTATCAAGTCAAATTGGTCAAGTACTAGCTTACCTTAATCCTATCGGATTATCTTGCTAGATCGATTAAGCATAGATTATCTTAATCCCATCAAATTATCGAGTCGGATTGGTTAAGTATAGGTTGGCTTAACCCCATCCTCTAATCGTACTACAATGGTTAAGTATATTCCAAAAAGGTCTTGTGACTTAACCTTATCAGGTCCGCGTATTAGATTGGTTAAGTGTAAGTTACTTAACCCCATCAAATCATCATGTATAATTGGTTAAGTATAAGTTGCTTAACCCCATTAAATTATCACGTTAAGTTGGTTAAGTATTGGTTACTTAACCTCATTGAATTACCGAGTTTAAATTGGTTAAGTGTTTAACTTAACCCCATCGAATTACCGTGTTTAGATTAGTTAAGTGTGGATTACTTAACCCCATCTAATTACCGTGTCGGATTAGTTAGGTGCAAATTACTTAACCCCATCCCCTAATCATCTTGTATGGTTAAGTGTCATTAAGAAAACTTACTTAACCTTGCCAAATTATCATGTTGGATTGATTAAGTGTTGGTTAACTTAATCCCCGTCCACTAGTCGTATAAAAATGGTTAAGCGTCATTAGGCAAATCAAATCACTTAACCTACCCAACCTTGTCATGTTTTGTTAAGTATCATTAGCCTAACCAATTTACTTAACCCCTTTATCCATGTCATATTTGGTTAAGAGTTATTAATCAAATTAACTTAACCCTATCATGTGACTTTAATTACTTAATGCACCCCAACCTCTCACATTAGACTTTGTTGTGGTTACTAGTTAAGTCGGTCGGTTCCGGGTAGCTTTACACCACAACTTGGTCTAACCTCGGGTTCAAGCACAACATGACCAACTTCTCACATTGGGTCCTATTGTTTGCAACTACTAGTTAGGCCGGTCGGTTCCGGGTAGTTTTACGTTGCAAACTCAACCCAACCTCGAGTTGGCCACACTTATATTATCTAAGTGTCATGTTCATCATGTTTCCAAAACATGTTACAAGTTTTTCAAGCATTTGGGTAGACCTAACTTAATAGGTAAATTCCCAAAGGGTAGACCTAACTTAATAGGTAAATTCCCAAGCTTATGTTTTTATGCATACTTACATGTCAACTTCCATGTTATATTTCAAGCCATGTTTTCAAGTTGTATTTTCATGTCATTAGAAATTACCCATAACATAACCCAACGCTTTTAAACTCGCATATACGTTCGCAACAACGTAATGGATTAAAAGAAGAGACTTGGCAAAGGAATGACAAAAATGGGTATTAAGCCACAAGTTAATCATGGTGGCAAATGAGGCACAAATGTGTTCATTAGCTTGCATGTTACATTCTTACACCTCAAAAACATGCATAAACCCAAACTTGGCACATAAACGAATCATGGTGACTAAAGACATAGAATGATGACTAGTAACTCGCATATATCATCATATAAGGGTTATGATTTCATATGCAAGTTGACAAGAAGATTATGAAGGTTCTCATGTTGCATAATGCAACATTTCAACATAAAGGTTGTAGCTTTTTGCTCATAAGATCAAGATAATGACTTCATAAACTTGCATAACATGTTAGCATGCATCATTCTCAATGATCAAACCCAAACTTTCTACATGAACATTTAACTTCATAGTTAATATCTAAGAGTAGGGAAAGGGCTTACATTGCTATGAAGGCCTAAATCGATTAAATTAAAGCTTGTGATGAAGCCTATGCATGCCATCACCCAAAAACCCAAAAATGAACACTCCAAATCAATAAAAACCCCATCTTTATGAACAAAGATCAAAGCTTTAGCCTTGAAATCAACTTGAGAAGCTCTCATACTAACATAGGGACTCTCTAATACTCTCATGATCATGAAACTTCTCATAGAAATGAAGTGGAGGCTAGGATAGTTGAGTGGAGGCCATGAGAGTAGCAATTTTGCCATAGTTTAGTTGCATGAATGAATAATGAGGATTTAGGATAGGTTAGGGTCTTATTTATAGATTAGGCAAGTGTTTTAGGCCATAGGATTAAACCTAGATTCAATCCAAGCCATCAAAGCATGTCTTGGGGAAGAAGTCAAGTGTAGGAACCATCTAGGGCCTTTAGATTAAAGATGAACCATGAGAACCATCCAAATGCAAAATCTGCATTTGAGCGAATCGGCCCACGGGTTGACAGCCAAACACCCTGGATTAACCCCTAGTCGACCCAGCGAGCTCGGGTCGACCTCAAAAATCGGCCGGTTCGGTTATTCCCCTCTCCCAATTCGCTGTTTTGAACATTTTTGCATATTTATTTATTTAATTTTCAATTATATATATATATATATCAATATATATATATTTCTCTGTGCAACCCATTTCACTTAATTAAGTATACTTTAATTTGGGAATTTTTCGTGAAACTTCGCGAGGCCATATCTTGGTCATACGGACTCCGATTTTCGAAAACTCGGACTCTATTTCGCGTATTTTTCCGAGACGAACGCAATGGCATAGCCCGTTTCCCTTGATTCAGATTTTACAGTTTAATTCTGCCTCCATTTATGTTATAACAGGTTATTGAAAATACGGGTTGTTACATTCTCCCCACCTTTTAGGATTTCGTCCCCGAAATCTCCAAGTTAGGAAGAACATATCCTACCATCCATCATCCATCTACTCAAAACATCATCCACAAGCAACCATTGTCCTTAGATGATTTCTAATGCTGTATGAATATATGCAAAACGTGTGTGTACATGTTCCTTAGCTAATGCTAATGATCAGGCCCGAATAATCTTTCTAATGCAAATTATGTATAGTGCCATGAATCCAACATGTATGCAAATAGTCCTAGTCATATAGATACTATATGCGTGCACAATCATTCATTCATATGCAACAACCGCATGATAATACATTCGATTTCATCCATAAACAAGTATAAATACTCGTGCATATGCAATATGAAATGTGACCGAGTCGAGCTAGTATCTAATGTGTATTCGCGCATCCACGAGCAACTACTTGCAACCATATCAATCATAACATGTTTCAAATACATGTTTACATCCATAGGGTTCTACCTAGAATTCCCTGAAACAGGGTCGAGAAGATAAACAGGTCAAATTCCTTACAGGGTTTGTAACGGAGAATAGTACCGAGAGGATGTCCACAAAAGATAGCCTACAAGTAAGCTCTACAGAAAACAGGGATCAAGGATATACTCCCAAAAGAGATATCATGCGCGTATATAGTCTTTGACCATCAGAGTCGTATTTCCTCGAGCTTAATTCCATTGTGCCTTGACCGTCTTTTAACTTCGCGATTTCGTAGCTTCCTATTTCTTGTTTCCATAACATGAGCTGGAACTCATTTCTTCGTCGCCTCTCGTTCCACTTGCACACTTGGCGCAAACATGACTGCGTACTCATGATCTCATGCAAGCTTTCCAAAATTCACTAGTGAATCTCGGACCTCGTACCACAAGGTATTCCACGTAGAAGAACTTTCTCTTGAAAGTAAACAGATGCCAACCAGGTTATCAAGCGCAATTACTAGGGTGATTTCTATAACCCATGCATAAGTGAAATAAACCCTCCGTCTTATCGGCGAACACCACTCGATCGGGCTTCAAATTTCCAATAAAGGCATCAAGGGATTCTAAGTAATTAATCATGACCGAACCCAAAAGGTTACACGAGACTTCGAGGGTATTACCAAGGCAAGTCAAGAGTCTAACTACCCTCCTATCAAAACCGAGAGTGGCACCCCTTACTGGATAACCACTTCATCCCTAGAATCCATCCATAGCTTATAAACATAAGCATTATTTCCAAACTCAACACTTGGCATAGACATTCTCAAATCCAAACAAGTCATGTATAAATGGACTGATTCTCCAATAGGACTTTGAGACAAGAATGGGATTCTCTATTATGCTAGTACTTAAGGTGCAGAGACTCAACTATCGAAGCAGACTTAAATGATACGAACAACGAAGTCCTAACGGGATGATAGAGAAGAAAAGCTAAACCTTTAACAAGATCGTTACCCTCCTTCCGAGGTACTCTAGAAATGAGAGCACACTATTACCCTCCCGATGATCTTGTCCTTGTCCCATAATAATTAACTATCCACCCCGTTTTACCATGCCAAAGGTACTCTCTCGTAATGGGTTTCATTGTTCATCTTTTTCCCTCCTTTGAGGACTAAGCCATACCAACAAGTTGCTCATCCTTAAGCTCGTATCCTTTATCCTTCTTTCTCATGATCCTTTCTTATAACGCGACCACTGGTCTCTTGAAAACCACCTCCATCGCATGGAAAGCACTTTCGTAGATAGAAAAGACTAGTCGCAGTTAAAACCACTGTGACTACAGATGGAGGAAAGAAAGGAGAAGAGATTCAATTAAGGAAACAAGGATAGTGCTAATGGCCTTTGGGGAATAGCCTTTTTCTTTTAAAAGGAAATTTTCTTGAAAAAATGCTTCTTTGTAAACGATTTTCAAATAGTTTTCAGAAGGTCTTTAAAAACTTTTTCCCAGTCTGGTAACCTTCTGCTCTGATACCACGTGTAACACCCAACCTCCGCTAGGGTCACTCGCAAAGGAATGCACTAGCTTTAGAGGGGCATTATTGGTAAACATGCACAGAAATATCACAAGACAGAACATATAAAAATAGCGGAAGTAAAATCAAACTTTCATGACATGAATAAATAAGGTCTAAAGCCTTTTACATCAGAGTACATCAAAACCTGTCTTGCAATAGTAAAGAAGCATAAAGACATTTTCATAAATTATTCCCCAAGTAAAAACAGTAAAGTAGCCATTAGCCAAGAAAAGTCCAAGCCATCCATGATGACCTTCAAGCAGAAGAAGTCCGAACTAAACAACAGTATTTCCTCCCTGTAACCTGGGGGGGGGGGGGGGGGGGGGGGAACGGAAGAAAAGAGGCGAAACAAAACGGGTCAGTCAAAAAGACTGAGTAAGCCCTATCTACTATTAGCATAAAAACTAGTAAAGTTAACTGACATGAGAAACTGAGATGAACATAAGCATGATGACAAGATAGATAAGCTAAATCAAAATAACAGGATGAACTACTGAACTCAGATAAACTAGGGTGTCGTGATAAACTACGATGTCAAGATAAAACAAGGTATCACATTGTCAGGTTTCTATCAAGTATAATATCCCAAGATATCTATCGCGTATAACGTCCCATGGCATCTATCCTGTATATCCGCTCTGCACCTACCGTACTAGTACCCCAACTGTATTACGAGTTATCCGTGAATGACCCTTACTCAAAAGTCGTGTAATGGTCCATGTCAACCTAATATGCCGCATATATAGGTTACTCAACTCATATGTTTCTTTCCATGTATAAGTTCAGTCCTTTGCCGTAGGCTATACGGGCTTTCCCATGTAAACGGTTTATCCTTGAAGTTGTTTTGGACTGCAACCCTGGATCTAGTTGTGTTTCCTTACAATGAATTATCGCGCGTCCACTTAGGATTTATGCCACCTAGGACCGCTAGGGATTATGCTACCTAATGAACGTTTCCGTGTCTCGGTTTGGGTTTTGGCCACCTAGGACCACTAGGGATTACGCCACCCGTCAACCGCGCCCTTGATCCCACGTATGTATCGTGAATCGTTTTCCATGTCTAGATGCACATGTTCCCCAATGTGCCATCCGAGTTCCGTGCCAGGGCAAATCAAGAAATACGGAACTCGGTCGGGAGCTTTAAATCGTCTGCCGATGCAGATATCAAGGTCTGTTTTTGTACCCGTGGCTATGGTCCCACGTGACCCCTCCCTCAACTACTGAAAGGCAATCCAAGAAAAATCATGTATAAGAACAACTCCACGGCCCCACTATAGCCCACTTTCCTACGGGCCAACCTCACCCATGACTCGATAGCAAGCACATGGTCTGTTGGGGGTTCCCTGCCTTTCCGCACGTACACGATTGACTAAAGATGGTAGGTAGTCGGCGATGTGCTATCCAGGGCAAAAACAAGAATCGTCGACTCCACGCTAATCCATCCCAGTCTTTAGGTTGCTCGCATAGCAACCAAGGCATACTCTTGGTCCTTCTAACGCAGACCTTAACCTCTCATGGGCCTAGTATAATTACCTGGCAGCCCACAGAGGGATCCCAAGAATATCCTCACGTCCCCCGAAGCTTCCACTTCGGCACCCAGTGCGCTGGAGCTTTTATCCAAGTCAGATAACTTGCTCCCCCTCGTATACTAAGCGATGACCTACCGTATCAGGTTACTCATCGTTTTGAGAATTAGTCCGATGTCCTTGGCTAAGAATTATTACTTAGTTACCCTTAACTAAGGTTTACCACTTAGCTTCCTTTCCCGTTATCCTTGATTAACCACGGTTTTCTACCTAGTTCTTCTAGCTAGGGTTTGTCTATTGGGTCAAGTGTTATCATTCAAGTCCATGACTTAACCCACCCACGAATCACGTCAAAGATTGGCTAAGTATTTAAGTTCAAGACTTAGTCCCACAAGTTGGTTAAGTGTACCCAGAGGCTCATGACTTAACCCTATCAAGTCAAATTGGTCAAGTACTAGCTTACCTTAATCCTATCGGATTATCTTGCTAGATCGATTAAGCATAGATTATCTTAATCCCATCAAATTATCTAGTCGGATTGGTTAAGTATAGGTTGGCTTAACCCCATCCTCTAATCGTACTACAATGGTTAAGTATATTCCAAAAAGGTCTTGTGACTTAACCTTATCAGGTCCGCGTATTAGATTGGTTAAGTGTAAGTTACTTAACCCCGTCAAATCATCATGTATAATTGGTTAAGTATAAGTTGCTTAACCCCATTAAATTATCACGTTAAGTTGGTTAAGTATTGGTTACTTAACCTCATTGAATTACCGAGTTTAAATTGGTTAAGTGTTTAACTTAACCCCATCGAATTACCGTGTTTAGATTAGTTAAGTGTGGATTACTTAACCCCATCTAATTACCGTGTCGGATTAGTTAGGTGCAAATTACTTAACCCCATCCCCTAATCATCTTGTATGGTTAAGTGTCATTAAGAAAACTTACTTAACCTTGCCAAATTATCATGTTGGATTGATTAAGTGTTGGTTAACTTAATCCCCGTCCACTAGTCGTATAAAAATGGTTAAGCGTCATTAGGCAAATCAAATCAATTAACCTACCCAACCTTGTCATGTTTTGTTAAGTATCATTAGCCTAACCAATTTACTTAACCCCTTTATCCATGTCATATTTGGTTAAGAGTTATTAATCAAATTAACTTAACCCTATCATGTGACTTTAATTACTTAATGCACCCCAACCTCTCACATTAGACTTTGTTGTGGTTACTAGTTAAGTCGGTCGGTTCCGGGTAGCTTTACACCACAACTTGGTCTAACCTCGGGTTCAAGCACAACATGACCAACTTCTCACATTGGGTCCTATTGTTTGCAACTACTAGTTAGGCCGGTTGGTTCCGGGTAGTTTTACGTTGCAAACTCAACCCAACCTCGAGTTGGCCACACTTATATTATCTAAGTGTCATGTTCATCATGTTTCCAAAACATGTTACAAGTTTTTCAAGCATTTGGGTAGACCTAACTTAATAGGTAAATTCCCAAAGGGTAGACCTAACTTAATAGGTAAATTCCCAAGCTTATGTTTTTATGCATACTTACATGTCAACTTCCATGTTATATTTCAAGCCATGTTTTCAAGTTGTATTTTCATGTCATTAGAAATTACCCATAACATAACCCAACGCTTTTAAACTCGCATATACGTTCGCAACAACGTAATGGATTAAAAGAAGAGACTTGGCAAAGGAATGACAAAAATGGGTATTAAGCCACAAGTTAATCATGGTGGCAAATGAGGCACAAATGTGTTCATTAGCTTGCATGTTACATTCTTACACCTCAAAAACATGCATAAACCCAAACTTGGCACATAAACGAATCATGGTGACTAAAGACATAGAATGATGACTAGTAACTCGCATATATCATCATATAAGGGTTATGATTTCATATGCAAGTTGACAAGAAGATTATGAAGGTTCTCATGTTGCATAATGCAACATTTCAACATAAAGGTTGTAGCTTTTTGCTCATAAGATCAAGATAATGACTTCATAAACTTGCATAACATGTTAGCATGCATCATTCTCAATGATCAAACCCAAACTTTCTACATGAACATTTAACTTCATAGTTAATATCTAAGAGTAGGGAAAGGGCTTACATTGCTATGAAGGCCTAAATCGATTAAATTAAAGCTTGTGATGAAGCCTATGCATGCCATCACCCAAAAACCCAAAAATGAACACTCCAAATCAATAAAAACCCCATCTTTATGAACAAAGATCAAAGCTTTAGCCTTGAAATCAACTTGAGAAGCTCTCATACTAACATAGGGACTCTCTAATACTCTCATGATCATGAAACTTCTCATAGAAATGAAGTGGAGGCTAGGATAGTTGAGTGGAGGCCATGAGAGTAGCAATTTTGCCATAGTTTAGTTGCATGAATGAATAATGAGGATTTAGGATAGGTTAGGGTCTTATTTATAGATTAGGCAAGTGTTTTAGGCCATAGGATTAAACCTAGATTCAATCCAAGCCATCAAAGCATGTCTTGGGGAAGAAGTCAAGTGTAGGAACCATCTAGGGCCTTTAGATTAAAGATGAACCATGAGAACCATCCAAATGCAAAATCTGCATTTGAGCGAATCGGCCCACGGGTTGATAGCCAAACACCCTGGATTAACCCCTAGTCGACCCAGCGAGCTCGGGTCGACCTCAAAAATCGGCCGGTTCGGTTATTCCCCTCTCCCAATTCGCTGTTTTGAACATTTTTGCATATTTATTTATTTAATTTTCAATTATATATATATATATATATATATCAATATATATATATTTCTCTGTGCAACCCATTTCACTTAATTAAGTATACTTTAATTTGGGAATTTTTCGTGAAACTTCGCGAGGCCATATCTTGGTCATACGGACTCCGATTTTCGAAAACTCGGACTCTATTTCGCGTATTTTTCCGAGACGAACGCAATGGCATAGCCCGTTTCCCTTGATTCAGATTTTACAGTTTAATTCTGCCTCCATTTATGTTATAACAGGTTATTGAAAATACGGGTTGTTACAGTTAGGCTTGAGCCAAGTATACTAGAAGGAGAATAAGTGAAAGTGGAACGAGAGGCAACAGTGAAATCGGTTCCAACTCATATTTTGGAAACAAGAATTAAGAAGCTACGAAAATTGTGAAGTTAAAGACGGACAAAGCAGAATGGAGTTAAGCTCAAGGAAATGCGACTTAGAAGATTGAAGACTAGATTCATGCATCATATCTCCCCTTAAGAGTATATCTTTGATCCCTCTCTTCCTGTAGAGCTTACTTGCATGCTATCTTTTGTGTATATCCTCTCGGTCCCATTCTCAATCCAATTTCTGTTGCAAACCCCATAGGGAGTATGACTCATCTGTTAGTAACACATGTTGGGGCTCGAGGGTGTTCATTGGTTTGACTAAAGTTTTTGGGTTTTATAGGATACAGATTGGTCTTAGGAAGGGACTCCCTTGTGACCTAAAAGGAGTCCATCATGCTTAGTTTCCTAGAATCATATATAGTGGTTGGGTTGAGTAATTCTTTGGGTGTCAGTCTGATGTTGATTTCGGTCTTCGGGGCTGATGCTTAGAGAGTTCTTCTCCTAATCAATATATATATGTGGCATAGATTTCCAGTTTTGACATTGCCTAATGGGCACAAAGTTTTTACTTGCTTCTATCATTCGACTATACCTTTAGATAGGAACAATTGGGAAAATGTCCTATAGATTAGAGCTACCCGAAAGATTGGACGGAGTTCACAACGTTTTTCATGTTTCACATCTCCGAAAATGTCTACATGAGTCTGCTGAAGTGGTAGAGCCAAATATCCTAGAAGAAGCTGAAGTGGAACGCGAAGCGACCGTGAGGAAAGTTCCAACCCGCATATTAGGAATGGAAGTGAAGAAGCTACGCAACCGCGAAGTCAAGCTCGTCAAAGTTCAGTGGAGCGACGCAGAGGGGGACGCGACTTGGGAAACTGAAGCTAGAATACGCGCTGCCTACCCTTTTCTTTTCGAGGGTACATCTTTGATCTTTCTTTTTCTTTAAGTTGCGCTTTTATCTATCTTTTAGGTAGAAACTCTTTGGATGAAAACATGTAATTGAAACATGTTATGGATGATGGTTGCAAGTGGTTGCAAGTGATTGCTAGTGGTTGCTCGTGGTTGCATATACACACACAATCTAGGTTTTAGATCGGCTCAGTCACTTCATATTCCATATGCATATATGTTTGCATTCGTATATGGTTGAACTTTAATGTGTTGTCATATGGATGTTGCATTTGTATTGAATGATTGTGCACTCATGCAGAATCATGAATAGGAAAATTTGCATACATAATGGATTCATGGCACTTACATAATCCGCATTAAGGAGGTCAACTGAATCAGTAGACCGCCTGATTTTGCATTAGATAAGAACATGTACACACACACACTTCGCATATGATCATGAAGCATTAGAAGTCTTTTAAGGACAATGGATGCTCGTGTTTGATGGATGAGTAGATGGATGACTGGATGTTAGGATATACATTCCCCCTAACTTGAAGATTTCGGGGACGAAATCCTTTTAAGTGGGGGAGAATGTAACACCCCGTGCATTCTATAACTGTGAAATTTACAAATTAAAGTATAATTAATTTCAAATCAAAGAATTAAGGGAATCGGGATACGCCATTGCGTTCGTCTCGGAATTCTGCTTGAGATAGAGTCTGAGTTTGCGTAAAACGGATATCGTATGAAGAAGTTATGGACGAACGAAGTTGGGCGAAAAACCGGAAAACGGGTCAGAATGCACTGGCGCACTTGGGAAGTGCGCCAGAACAAAAATGCACTGGCGCACTTGGGAAGTGCGCCAGTACATTTTTGACCTGGCGCACCTGCCAAGTGCGCCCAGGTCAAAAATGACCTGCTGGCCAGGTCTGGTCTAGTCCTGGCTGGCCAGGTCTGTGTTTGGTCGATTTTCAGAAGCTTGCTTTGTCATTAGGGCTAGGTGGCAGGCTCTAATTGGTCTCTCTTTCGAATGAATGGCTACGATCAATCCAAGCAACATCGATGGTCCTAATCAGTTCATAAACTCTATAAAAATGACCCTAGACTCTACCTAATCTATTCATTCAAAAATAAGAACGAGGCCATCATGCTGCAGAGGAGCGACTAGGAGTAGCCACCAATTTGAGAGAAGATTAGGAGGCAAATTCTAAAGCATTAAGCAACTTAAACAAATGAAATCAACAAGGAGTCGCATCTCCAAATTCCTGAATTGGAGAATTCGCCACACGATTGTAAGTAGAGTATTATTTTGGTATGAACAAACAACTGTGTTGGTTTGTATACTTGATTTGTGGTGATAAAGTAATTCATATTTGTGCGTTACTATGATTCTTATCGATTTGGAATATTGTATACGTTTGGATATTCTCAAATTATGTTATTCATTATAAAAACTACATGTTTGCGGTAGTTTTATGCAAGTATACGTTTGGATATTCGCAAAGCATGTTATTCATTATAAAAACTACATGTTTGCGGTAGTTTTATGCAAGTATACGTTTGGAATATTCGCAAATTATGTAATCCATGTTGAAGCTACATGTATGTAGTTGTTTAATTGAAATTCATGCAAGTTTGGGGTTTTGCTACTATGCCATCATAATGTGTATTTTTATTCAAAAATAATTTTGTGAGTAATTGGAGCAAATTTGGGTTATTATAATCCATATGAAATTATGTTGAAAATTTGGCATCATGATCTATGTATTAAGCCATACTTTTGTACTAGAAAACCTCTTTGTGAACTTATGAATATGACTAGGCTATGATTGATAATTTGCATAATTGAAAACCATGTTAGGTCTATATTGTTAACAAGAATTATATGATGACATATGTGGTACATAGCTAGGTTAGATTCAAAATCCCATTTGCAAGTTTGCATGACTAAAGTAAAAATCATGATTTCATGTTAGAAATATTTATGCCATAAGTATATGTGTGCCATGGTTATGTGAATAGATTTAGAATCATGATTAAGTTGGATTAATTCTAGTTGAATTATACTTTTGTATTAGTCACAAAAGTAAGCACCTTTGTAAACATGTAGTAATCTTATAAACATGATTTGCTTATGTTTGACATTATGCCTAAATAAAATATAGGTTTATGTTGCAGTTAAGCCTATGTGTCAATAGTGATATTCTTAACTTAACTACAAGTTTACATGGTTTGATTCATGTCACTTATGCTTTATGACCAAAGTATATGTTACTACTATGCAAGTACACCAGTTTCTATTTTGTAGTTCCAACGTCACGTTGCAAGTTCATGCATTCACATTCCCCTTTTTGTGTATGTAATCACACTTTAAGCCTCCCCTTTTCGCATGGCTAGGTTGGGCTTAAAAAGGCTAAGCCCAACATATATGTAATAAACGGACGTATTAAACGGGGGAAAATTACGTTGGGTTAAATTTATTAATAAATGAAAATATAAAGAAAAGGGGCCCAAATTCAAGTATGGGTTGGGCCCATGATTGGTGTAACCTTCACACCATTGATTTTTAATGGGCCGCAAATATTTACATATAAGAAAAATAAAGAAGAAAGACAAAATATGTAAATGTAGAAAATACGATGTGTTTAACCCGAGGTTGGATTGAGTTGTGATGTAAACCTGCCCGGAACCGCCCGGCTGTCCAGTAGTCACAACAATACCTATCCAATGTGGGTGGTTAAACATGGAGCCCAATAAGGACCCGAGGTTAGACTGAGTTGTGGCGTAAGACTGCCCAGACCCAGCCGGCAACAGACAGCCACAACAATACCTGTCTAATGTGAGAGGTCAAGGCTTTAATTAAGACAATTAAGGCTGAGTCAGGATTGATAGGATTAAGTAAATTATATTAATACTTAATCAAAATGAAACATGCTAAACAGACTGATTGGGGGGTTAGGTTTATAAAAACACTTAACCAACTTAGCATGTTGGCTAGAGATAGAAAACCTAGTAGCGGAGGACCCTTTTCGCAGTAACCCTACAAGGTATCATGATACCCTGAAACTAGGCAGGGTGGGGCACGATTACTGGGCTGATTGTAAGAGGTCAAATCGACGGCGGTGGTGGAGCAGTGTAGGTTCTAACGGGGTGCGGGCGTGCACACACTCCGGCGCAGAAAAATAAGGCACTGGGCACCAGTAGCATACATGTGCATTCTAGGATTGTGTCGGGCCGCCACCATGGGACTTGATACACCCCATGGTGGGACCAGCACATGTAACTACAACATCGGGGGACGTAAGACACATGTAACTATGCGAGTAGGAGCCGATCATCGTAAAATGGATCACTTCACCCTGGTTATGGGGTGCCTATTGGGAACTAGTTTATATGGGTACAGAGATTAATATGGGGTACGATAGTATACTCGACCCTAGACAACTTAACCAAGTTTATAGTGCTTTCCCCATTTCTAGTTTATACTTATCATACCCAGTTCTTTATTCATAGACAGAGTAGTCCTCGACTTACTCAGGCTTTATGTCTGACTCTACTTTTCTTTCATCTTCTTTTCTTCCGTTCCCCCCCCAAGGTCCACAGGGAGGGAATACTGCAGCTTGACCAGCCTTCATATCCAGCTTGAAGAGAAAGAATGTATTGCTTGGACCTTTCCGTTTTGAACTATGGCTTTGGACAACAACTATGGGGCTTTTGCAGTTTATTTATGTTTTCTTTATGCTTCTTTAAATAATGAAATCAAGACAGTTATGAAGGTGTTATGTTTTTTTTGGAAGTATTGTAAGACAATTATGGTATGTTGTTGTAACACATATCTTTTATGAAATAAAAGTTGTTGTTTTTCCGCTGTTCAAAAATATGTGTTCTTATATTCTGTCTTGTATATCTGTGACTTATACTTATAAACCTCCACCAAAATTAGGGCATTCCCTTTGAGAGTGACCCTAACAGAGGTGGGGTGTTTCATGGTCCAAGTAATAGTCTTTCTGTAGATTCCCACCAACAAGTTGGTAATCTACAGGGTCGTCCGTATAAGGCTTCAAAAGGTGCTATGCCAATGCTTGCTTGAAAACTATTGTTGTAGGTGAATTCTACTAAAGGAAGATGCTCTTCCCAAGTCCCTCCAAAGTCTAGGATACAAAGCCTTAAAAGATCTTCAAGAACTCTGTTTACCCTTTCCATCTGTCCATATCGGTCTATGGATGATAAGCGGTGCTCAAACACAACTGTGTACCTAAGGCTTCCTGCAAGCTTCTCCAAAATTCACTGGTGAAGATGGGGTCACGATCACTTACGATGCTGGAAGGTATTCCATGAAGACGGACTATCTCACGAATGTAAACTGCTGCTAACCATGCTGCCGTCCTCTTGCTCTTGACCGGAATGAAACGAGCGCTCTTTGTAAGTCTATCCACAACAACCCAAATACAAGTATTGCCTTTCTTTGATCTAGGCAACCCATCTACGAAATCTATAGAGATGCTCTCCCATTTCCACTGCGGAACTTTCAAATGATAAAGTAAACCACCGGGCTTCTTTTGCTCAGCTTTAACTTGCTGGCAAATCTGACATTGAGAAACAAACTCTGCCACATCTCTCTATATCCCAGCCCAAAAGAAAACCCTCTTCATATCCCTATACATTTTATCGCCACCTGGATGAATAGTCATCTTAGAATGATGGACATCTTCTAGGACTGTTTTTATCAAGCTCCCAATTCGGGGAACACATAGCCTTCCATCTCGTCGCAGCCACCCTTTATCGTCTGTGGAGTATCTGCTGAGGTGACTAGAAGTCTCCCCTTTACTGAGCCTATCCAAGATGTCTGAAATCTGTGGATCTTCTCGTTGCGAGGCTCCTATTTGATCCATAAGAGTAGGCCGTATCTCTAGCGATGCAAACAAACCAGGCAAAAGCTCGGTGGAGGGTCTAAAGTCAAAAGTCGATATGAACTCCAAGTTTTTCCTTTCCACAAATAGAGGACTTAAAGTCATCCTCTGTCTACTTAGTGCATCCGCCACTGCATTACCCTTGCCAGGGGTATAAGCAATCTCGAAGTCATATGATGCTAAGAACTCCATCCACCTTTGCTGCCTCAGATTAAGATCCTTTTGCGAACATAAGTACTTGAGAGATTTATGATCAGTGTACAACTTGAACTTAAATAATGATGCCACATCTTAAGCGCGAATACTATGGCAGCTAGCTCTAAATCATGGGTATGGTAGTTCTTCTCATGAACTCTTAGCTATCTACCCCCATAACACACTACCTTTCCCTCTTGCATTAGAACCGCACCAAGCCCTGTATCACATGCATCAGTGTATACTGTAAACACTTTATTACCATCGGGCAAGGTCAAGACTGAGGCTGTTGTCAGAGCCCTCTTCAGTCGTTGGAAAGCAATATAATCTATATCCCATGAAAACGTCATGTTCTTCTTCGTCAGCCTGGTGAGTGGGGCTGATATCTTTGCGAAGTCCTTAGTGAACTTCCTATGATAGCCTGCTAACCCAAAAAGCTTCTCGCCTCCGTTGCATTCTTTGGAATCTGCCAGTCCTGAACTGCAACCACCTTTGCGGGATCTACTGCTATCTCTTTAGAAACCACATGCCCTAAAAATATCACCTATTTTCTCCAAAAATGGTATTTGGAGAACTTTGCGTTAAGCTGATGCGAACGCATAGTTTTCAAAACCTCCCTTACATGCAAGGCATGTTCTTCCTCACTCTTTGAGAAGATCAAGATATCATCAACAAAGACTATGACGAACTTGTTTTGGAACTCCCGAAACACCCTACTCATCAGATCAACAAAATAGGCGAGTGCATTCGTCAACCCAAAAAGGCATAACGAGCCATTCAAAGAAACCATATGGAATCTGTGACGGCTGGAAAATGTCTAAAGAAATGTTTTCTAACCCTAATCAGCCCCTATATACCCCTAAACCCGAAATTCCCCATTGGGCCTAGCTGTTAACTACCCAATTAAGCCCGGTAATGCTGTTTTTAACCATCTAAACCTTAATTCAGCCATATCACCCAAACGGTAAGTCCTTTTGCTAATGTAACCGCTCTACGGAAAGAGAAACCATCATCCGGAGCTAATGGAAGTGGTTTCAGGTCAAAATACCTTTCCAGTCAGAAGTTATGGACAAAACAAGACCAGCTAGGGGCAAAATGGTCATTTAAAAATCGCCAAAAATCATGAACATTGGAAATAACCCCAATAGTCGTTTCCTAAAAGTACATGACCATATGACTTCACAAGAAAAAGAAATAAATATTCTACGATCTTCCGATGCGTAGAATGCGGGTCATTACAGAGTCCTTAAAGCAGTCTTATCTATACCGTCCTCGCCCATCGTCAACTGATGAAACCCTGTGGCCAAGTATACCTGAGAAAATACTAACTCACCAACAAGATGGTCAAACAAATCATCAATCCTTGGGAGCGGGTGCCTGTTTTTCTTAGTGAGTTTGTTCAACTCTCTATAGTCTACACACAAGCGAAGCGAACCATCCGCCTTAGTTGCGAATACCACTTGAGCACCCCATTCAGATATGCTTCGCGTAATGAATCCTTTTTCAAGTAGCTCCCCTCCTTGTTTACTAAGCTCCCTCCTTTCCTTTGGAGCCATATGGCGCACAGGTAATGCAACTGGCTTTGCATTATCTACCAAATATATACGTAAATCGATCTCGCGCCTTGGGGTAAACCCCAAACCTCATCAAATAAATCAGAATAATCTCGGACTACTGGAACAGATTGCAAATCATCGATAGATGCATCAAGAGACTCTAGGAAACTAAGCATAACAGGCCCTTATGGGTAACAAGAAATCTCGAGGGTCCTCTCATCACAGGTCAGAAGCCTAACGACCCTCCTCTCACAATCTAGAATGGAACCATACACGGTTAGCCAATCCATCCCTAGAATCAAACCGTAGCCCATAAAACGGAGCACATACGCATCACACTCAAACTCGACGCCTAAGATAGATATCCTCAAACCCCGACAAATTATGGATAAATGAGCCGAACCACCAATGGGGTTTGAGACAACAACGAGATCCACTACAATACTAGTATTTAAGTGTAGAGATTCTACCACAGAACTAGATATAAATGAATGTGAAGCGCCAGAATCAAAAAGAGTTCTAATAGGGTGACTGGAAAGAGAAATCAAACCTTCCACGGAAATTTTCCTTCCTCTATCCGGAGCACTGGTCGCGAGAGCATGCACCTTCCCTCTAGAAGCTCCTGCCCTTTGACCTTATCCCTGTTTATCTGGGCACTCCCTAGCAAAGTGTCCGACCTCTCCACAATTGAAGCAAGTATTCTTCCTTCTTTTGCAGTCCTTAACCAAGTGACCCTCTCATCCACAACTGTAACACTTCCTCTTATCCTTAGCCTTGTCATTCTTTCCACTTTTCTTCTGTTGGTGTTGTTGTTGTCCTTTACTAGGCCATACCTTCTTATTCTGCGGTGTTTCCCCATCCTTAACTTCCTTCTTCTCTCCTTTTTCTTCCTCGTGCATCAAGGCGATATCAACAAGCCTTTCAAAAGTAGCTCCCATAGGAATATGGGACATAGCTAGCACTTGAAGGGGTTCATTCAGTCCTTTAACAAACCGCAAAGCCTTTTTATGCGTAGTGTCTACCAGCTCTAATCCAAATCTCGCTAGTTGGTTGAATTTGTTCACATATTCTTTAACAGTCATGTTTCCTTGTTTGAGTGCCAAGAACCTCTTAATTTGCATGCTTTTCTCAGCTTGAGAAAGAAACTTCATTTCAAATCTCATTCTAAAATCATCCCACGTCTCCACCAGACGTCCATCTTGGGTAAATTCCCACCAAAACGAAACTTCATCTTTCAGTAGCCAGACAACTAATTGAATCTTCCTTCGATCTTCCACTTCAAAGATTGCAAACAAATCCTCGGTCTCCTTGAGCCAATTCCTTGCCTCTATGAATGTTTCGGTTCCACGGAATGGGTTCCCTCCCATGGCACAAAAATATTTGAAGATCTTAGCAAAATTATCTGCTCTTGAAGAGGAGGAGGAGGAACGACGGATGCAACTGAGGGAGGAACGTCAGCTTGACCTCTGGCAGGTGCCGTGACCTCTAGATACCTACGGAACCAGCCTGGTATCGTAACGCCCTCATGGATATTAGGTTCCCCAGACATGATGAAACGAAAAGAAAAGAGATTTAGAAAAAGGATCGAAGGATATTACATATGGCTTTGGGGGAACATGTTTTTCAAAACAGACTTTTCTTTATGAAAAATGCTTTCTTAAAATCTTTTTGAAAATAATTTTCAAATACTTTTATCTAATCTGGTAATCTTCACCTCTGATACCAAGTGTGACACCACAAGTCCGTTAATGTCACTCATTAAGAGAATGCATTCAGTTTCGTGAAGCATTATAGGTAAACAGACACAGAATATTACAAGACAAATATAAAAGATAGCAGTGGAATTTAAATTTTTTATTTAAATCATAATTCATAACATCGTGGTCCAAATATAACAAGTCTGGAACTACATAAAAACCATTACAATAATATAAAGCTTCTGTCTTGTACCATCAGAGTACAAAAATAAAAGAAAAAGCATAATTCCCCAAAAGAGACAAAGCCATGGTAGTAAAGACGAGAACTTGAGGAATACTTCAAAACAAGCTCCTAGCAAGATGATAACTGAGTCCTGATTAAGCCTGAGTATTCCCACCCTGAGAACCTGGGGAGGGGGGGGGGGGGGTGGGAACAAAACAGAGAAGAGGAAACAAAAAGGGTCAGACATAAAGTCTGGCGAGTCTAGTTACTTTTAGCATGTAAATAAATAAAATTATCATGAAAGGCATATAAGGTGGATAAGAAAGATAACATTATAAAAGGTAAGTGTGACAAGGTAAAATGATAGTGTATACGCTTCCTTAATGATTACACTGCACTAATACTAGTATAACCAGAATGAGATGATCCCAACAACTATCAAATGGTAGACTTAGGCATACATCCAGATGTACCCAAACTACTACCCTAATCGATGGGCTCCCTACTCCGTAGATACTCCGTGCCGGCCCCACAATAGGAGGTATCACTTCCTAAAGTGGCAACCCTTCGTTGATGTGCACAACCATATCTACTAGTGTCACGGTCGTCTTAGCCCCCTCTACCCGGCCCACGCACGCACAAGTCCCCGGTCGGTTCGTGCCGCCCACACCTTCCTCCTCATTTGGCTATCTTACAATCAGCCCAGTAAGCGTGCCCCGACTCCGAACTAGGGCGGAGTCCTCGTTTGATACCGTTATATGGGTTACTGACTGAAACGGGTGCCACACACAATACGATACAAGTTCTCCGCTTTGTCTTGTATCCCCACTAGGATTTCCACCAGTTATGCTTACCACTAGGTGTCTTTAATTACATAACCCTACAATTTCCACAAGTTATGCTTACCCTAGGGTGTCTTTAATTACATAACTCCAATGTTTCCACAAGTTATGCTTACCTAAAAAGGTGTCTTTAATTACAAAACCCTCTTAGGTTAGGTTTGTGGGCCTATATATAAATATTACCCACCCCCTCAGATTTACTTAACCCACCTACTGTTCAACCAAATTTACTTAACCCCTATTCAAGTTCATGTTCATACAATCCCTATGGATTCAACTAGGTTAAGTATTCAAGGTTTATTACCATACTTTCATTTATAGTTACAGTAAGCTAGACCTCCCACATTACGCCTACAATATGTAGATGCAGGATATGCTGGGCAGGTCCAGGCAGACTTATTCCACAAATCGGGCTTAACCTCATGTCTTAGCACGTCTCGTATTTATGCACCTAGACCCCTCACATTAGATTCACCACTTGTGGTAGCTGGATATGTCGGGCGGTTTCGGGCAGACTTCCACCACAAGCATAATCTAACCTCGTGTCTAGGCGCATTTACAGTTCTAATTACTATAATACTAGGCATTCCAATTGTTAACCAATTATTCCTATGTCTTTATAGGTGTTCATGCCCCTTTTTCCCCCACTATGCTTATAATGAATTATATGCCCAAAATTATGTTCATAAACATTATTCAAGTTATGCCAAATTTCCCCTTTTTCAAGTTATTTCCAATTTTAACGTTTTTCCCCTCGTTCCCAAACTAACGCATTCACATAGTTTAGCGGCATGTCTAGGCTTGAAATTAGCTTTGCTATATGAAATAAAAGGGTAAGGGTGAAGGGAAGATGACGGAGATGATTATTCTAACAAAATTGACATAAACATATAATGGCATAATGATAAGGTGAACATACAAGAACAGATCTGGTGAACTTGTGATAGTAAAAATGTTTCCAACATAGTAGGGATGTCATAATAGGCATGATAGATCTAAACGGTGATTTAGATGTTCAACTAATAACAGATCCAATAAACCACAAGCATGATAGGTACAAGGTGAACTCAATAGTGAATTAGATCTAAAGTCAAAGATAGATCTGACATGATAAAGGTTAAGATCCAAGTCATAGATATGTCAGAGTAACATGGATTCACAAGTTAATACAGATATGATATGATAAAGGTTGAGATCCAAGTCATAGATAATTCAGAATATCATGGGTTCACAAATTACAATAGACCTGGTATGATTCAGTCACAGGGATAGATCCAAATTACAATCGTATCGTGTTTTACTTTTAATCATTTAAATCTAAAATTAACTTAAACTCACTATGTTCAGATCTATAAAAATAGAAGGATAAAAGAGGAGGTTGAATAACAGATCTACACTTGAATCTCTAAACTTTGATTGCAGAAGAAGAAAGAGATTTGATTCAGTCCAGGCACCGACAGCATTTAGGCATCCATTGATTTTAGTGTGAGAAAACTAGAAAAATGAGGTCGTATATATAGCTTCCATCCCCAAAACTGACTTAGCCACGTAAGCCCTAGGGGGCCAACCTAGCCCCAAAACTGACTTAGCCACGTAAGCCCTAAGGGGGTCGAGCTAGGGGTCGACACCCCCCTTAAAGGGTCAACTCCCCTCGGCGGGATTTTTCCTGCTCACCCCAATCTGCGCGATTTTTGAAATTTGAACTAAAATTTTGAATTCCTGGACCCTATGTGTATATATATAATTCTCTTGCACGTATAGAAACTTCAAACCTTCATAACTTCTTCATACGGTGTCCGTTTTACGCAAAACAAATGTCAAATCTTGACCAGAATTTCGAGACGGACGCAATGGTACAGTCCGTTTCCCTTAATTCTGAATATTAAATTGATTAATCTTTAATTTACCCTCTTTAATGTTTTTTAAAATATGGGGTGTTACACCTATCTCCAGTGTTGACGAAATATATATATATATATATATATATATATATATATATATTGGGAATCAATATTTAAAAAGGGGAAATATGGTTCCAATATCAATGATAAATTGATTGGAATTATTAAATTAGTAATTGGGATTTTATATGCAAGATCTGTTCTGATAATAATATCAATAGAGGAATTGTGTTTAATTTATATTGGGGAATTTAAATGGTATATGTGGCTTTTAAAATGTTAACCAATGAATAAATTTGGTTGTATGTTTTATGACAATATAAATATTGATGTGAATCAATATTTATAGAACACTAAAACAGAATAACCATATTATAATGGTGTAAAACAAATGTAATAGACTTTTTACAAATGTGATTGCACCGTCATATATTAAGAAGTTGTAATAGACTAAATTCTTTAACAACTGTGTATTATCGTTGCAACAAACTATTGTCATATATCCTATTAAAAATATTGGATAACAGTTGTAGTAATAGCTACTACAACTGTTTTGCACCGTTTTGACTTAGTATTTTTTTTTTAAAATTAACTTCATATAAACTGATATAAATTCAAATGCAATTTGCATTTAAATTGATATAAGTTAAAATCTAAACATAAAATGTAAATGTAGCAATAAAAATATATCTAAAACAAAATAATGACATAAATTCAAATAAACATAATCGATTTATAGATAAAACATCATGACTTCATATCCAAAATACAAATTAGAACTATACACCACATAAAACTGTTTAAAATTACAACTCACTATAAGACTGTATAAAATTACAACTCAATATAAGACTGATATATAATTAAAATTTCTTAAGCAAATACTTCTGTGCGTGCATGGTAATGTAGTGCACAATTCCTGCCCACATTGAATATTCCATGACAATTGTGCAGAAGTACCATATCCATGTTCAGGTTGAGCTACGCTATGACCCCTTGATCCTCTAAGATTGAAATCCAGTATCTGAAGTAACAAAGCACAAGTTAGTATTCTAAGTGATGGAAGAATAAAAATCTGCACATACATGTATCAAAAAATGAAAATTGGTTATAAGGAGGCCATGAAATGTAGCTCTAAGCCATGATATTTGTGCATGCCAAAATAGACTTCAGATTCAATAATGCAAATCTATATGAAATGCCAAGTTGAATTGTTGGACACTGTTATTTCCACCCATGTTCATGTATCATGTTATAAAATGTGCAAACTAGCCATCCCTAGAAATAACATAGACCATGCAATAACAAATTTTAAATCATATAAAGGATTAGGAAGTTACCTGTAAACTTGACTTTCCCTTTTTCCATTTGCACATGTGTGCTACAGTTCTAAGCTTTAGATGTATGTTTTACCACCATTGCAAACATCTAATCACCTTTCCTCGATCAGATGGTTTACTATTTGTATTTTTGTCTTTGGACACGTTTCTTATAGTATTTTCATTTTGTTATACTATACTTATGTCCATAAATTTATAAACTGGCAACTTAAACACTTGAAGTCTAGGAGAAGTTCGTTGTTGAAGCTAAACTGTTAATGTCCAAGCAAATTTCCATAAATATTAAATAAGCATTTCAATATAGTGGATATTAACAATTGAGATTTAGGGGAGTGTGAAAATTCCCTTAACTGCAAAATAATCAATTTGTATCTTTAACAAAATGATGGAAATATATTGGATTTTACTCACAACGATCCATATCCGGAACCATGGGAGTTGAATTTAATTAAATTATTAAATTCATCTACACGAACTAAGAGAAGAAGAAACAGGAATAGCAATTATTATTTTCATGTCCTTCAAAACAACACTATAAAAGTAAGCAAACAAACAAGCAAAGGTTCAATCTCTATACCTAAAAGTAGCACTAATATCTTCAACAGTGAAAGGGAAAAGCTCGACATACCTTGACCCAATCATATTCCTTTCCTTGCACATCACTTCTTTCACCTTCTCCACAAACTCGAACTCAACATAAGCCTCATCCGTAGCCTTCCCATTTAAAAATGTTTCTAATTAAATAATATTATACGTTACAACAATTTAGAAAAATGCATCTGATGTTATTGTAGCCAACTTCATGCACATAATATCAATATAATCAAAATAAATGTAACAGACATAAAATAATGTTGTTATAAACAAAATGGAACAAAAATAAAGTTGTGCACAAACTAATCGATCACCAAAATCAAAGATGTTAAACAACCGAAGTTAACACTAGAGCTTATAGAAGAGTCATATTGCATAATGAAATAGGAATTAAATACTTGTATAAAAATAATTGTCATTTTTTGTAGAAAAATACATAGAACAATGAAGATAATAAGCAATAGCATTAGACGATGAGTAACATGAAAACCAAAGATCAAGAAGAATATTGGCTCTAACACTATGTCGCAACCAATGTTATTTTTAGTCTAGATCAGCAAAACATATATTAAAAAAACCTCTAATTTAGCTACTTAAGCTATTTTGAAATTATAAATCACCATGATAAACTAATTAGTTCGGATACCAATGATAGGTCCTAGTAGGCCAAGCTGCCATTGCCATGACGCTTTATGCAGTTTTGGAGTAAGATTGTGAATTTGCTCAAACGTTTGTGGAAATGAAAGAAGATAAAGATGTGGAAGGTAAAGAACTATACAGAGTTTTCTGTGTATGTGCAGAAGTATTGGGAAATGACAAGAAGGCATACACATGGAAGGATAGTATGATGCCAGATGGTGACGTGAATTACAAGTGGAAAGTGTTAACCCTCTTTTTGGGCAAGAGTCTCAACGGGTTGGACCAAAGCCCAAATGCATGATCAGGCATAAGCCGAGCTTCAGAAATCCCAGTAGAAGCATAGGCCGAAGAAGTCACATATCGGCCCAAGTCCTGCTTAGTTAACCAACAGCTCATTTCATAAGAATCGCTCTCCCGATCGACCGAGTATTTCACTTCCAGATAAAACGCGTCGACCAATTATTTCGGGCCAGCGTGGAAATCTTCTACAGAGCCCTTCAAATTAATATCCCGACTCTCAAGGCAATAAAAGTGGTCAAACCATATCCGGACAAAACGCTACTTTTGATAAACCTCTCCATGGAAGCCACGTCAGCCACAACTTCCGAGGATACTATTTATGAGTAGTAGAATCAACCAACGGCTGCCCTTCCGAGCATGCTTTTGCCCGATTCCCACGCAGAAGTTCTCCCGAATACAGAATTGAATTCATGGAAACAACTCCTCGTAGATGGGAGCCAGCTTGCAAGCATCATCAAACGCTTCACTCGGGGCAACTCTTCACAGCAAGACATAGATAATGTCAACCGCAGCCCCTTCACTAGGGAAATCAGAAATTGTCGAAACCCTCCGGACTTCAAGTTCCCAGCTATTGAGCCATACAATGGTCGCACTGACCCGACCATCCATCTCATGCGATACATGCGGCATATGGAAGTGCTTGGCGCATCGACCAACGTCATGGCTAAGTGCTTTCCCCTCTTCCTCACAGATATGGTCGGCATGTGGTTTTGACAACTAACAACGGAGTCGATCAGAAGCTGGAACACTCTGGTCACCTGCTTCATCGAGCAATTCCAAGTGCATATATCTCGACCAAAAAGTGTCATGTTCTTTCTACCATTAAGCAGAGATCTAGAGAGATGCTCAGATCCTTCCTTGAAAGATTCAACGCGGCCGTAGCATTTGTCGATCGGCCCAAACCATTGATTGTGCTCATGGCCGCCATTGCAGGAGTTCAAAACCGATCAGAATTCTCAATCTCTAACCTGAGATCCTCCAAAGGATATAGATGACTTTTACTCCGAGGCCGAACGATTCCTCCAACAAGCGGATGCCAGCCTTGAAATGGAACCAGAATAAAGGAAGTGGAAAGGCCCCGGAGAAAGGCGAGCGCAATGTGCGGTCTCGAAATGAAAACAAGTATGACCGATACAATGAGCTCAACTCCTCTTTGCTCGACATCTATCTTGACATACACGAATCCCTGCCAACTCCAAGACCACCTCGACGAGAACCGACCCAGATGGAACTTGATTCAGGCAAACATTGTATATTCCACAACGTAGCTGGACATAACACAAATAAATGCCTACATCTGCGCGATCTCATCGAAGGACGAGTCAGAAAAGGAGAACTTACCGAATATGTCATAGGTCGCGCTCCAGCCAAGCCGCCGCGATCCTCTTCCCAAGCTCCTCAGGATGGTCCTCGAGCTCCTAGAAATGGAAGGGACCCTGAGACTAGCATTCGCGACATTATCATTAATTAGAGTTTTTATCTTTTCCTTGATGTATTTTCAGTAATAAGGACACCTTGATGTACACATGTATGGGGTTAGGATTTAGCTCCAAGGCATGCTCTGGAATTAATGGTTGTCCCTTTAGAATTTCTTTGTTCTTTATAGTTAAATATGTATTTCCCTTTGCAAACATGAATCCTGCTCAAGAATCTCTAAGCCTAGCATGGATAACGCTCGCCCCCCCAGTTTTATGAGGTCAATGCGAAAGCCTACCATCTTTTTAAGCACCTGCTCCTTTGAGTAAGGCCATATTTCCTAAGTACGAGTATGGAATATATTCTCTATCTCTTTTCTTTTTTCACTACAAGCATTTGTAGCTCGCTGGACAAACTAACTTAACGTGAGTCGAGCATAAAAAACACTTGCCCTAAGCCGAGTATGGTTAATACTCACCACCTCTCTAAGTCGAAACAGATTAGCGTTCTCCCCTAAGCCGAACCAGATTAGTGTTCGCCCCCAAGACGAACCAGATTAGCGTTCGCCACTAAGCCAAGCATGGTTAATGCTTGCCACCCTTCAAAGCCAAGTGAGATAAAATGCTCGACCCATATGCCTTTTCCGAAAACGAGAATGGTTTGTTTTGTATTTGCACGAACTCTCATACACATAACGACCGTCATAATGGCCTTAATACGGTTCCCCGATGATTGTCGGTTTTCAGGCCTTAATACGACCTGGTACGGTCGTCGGTTTTCCGGCCTTAATACAACATCGGGACCGTCGGTTTTCCGGCCTCAATGTGGTCCGGTGTGACCATAGCAACTTGATCATTTGAGCTTCGATCCAGATTTCAAAACACAACTCCCTCTACCGATGAAGATGTAATCTGAGGGGCAAAGTGTTAACCCTCTTTTTGGGCAAGAGTCTCAACGGGTTGAACCATAGCCCAAACGCATGATCAGGCATAAGCCGAGGTTTAGAAAGCCCAGTAGAAGCATAGGCCAAAGAATATCGGCCCAAGTCCCTCTCAGTTAACCAACAACTCATTTCATAAGAATCGCTCTCCCGATCGACCGAGTATTTCGCGTCGACCGATTATTTCGGGACAGCATGGAAATCTTCTATAGAGCCGTTCAAATTAATATCCCAACTCTCAAGGCAATAAAAGTGGTTAAACCATATCCGGACAAAACGCTACTTTTGATATACCTCTCCGTGGAAGCCACATCAGCTACAACTTCCGAGGATACTATTTATGAGTAGTAGAATCAGTCAATAGCCACTATTCGAGCCAACCGCAGAGTTCCACGTGTCCAGGCTTTCCCGAAATGGCCGGACCATATCATGACGGCTCAAGCCACATTCCTCACCTATAAATACCCCTCAGCTTAAAGAAGAAAGAGGACCTTTTACTATTTTAGGAGGAATCATATTCTTCCGACGCTACTTCAGATTCTCCTTCTTTCAAAATCTCTCAAAGAGAAGAAGAGATAACTACTTACTTCTCCTTCTTCCTCTTCTGAAAAATAGAAAAAAGCATTGTATTTGTAATAAAAAAGAGTATTAATATATAAAGTGGACGTAGGCACTGTCTTTGCCGAACCACTATAAAAATTCTGTGTGTTCTTCCCCTTTTTTTATTTACTTTTTTCTGCATTATATCATCTTTACTCGTGTGTTAATCGCACGACTGGGGGTTGTTCATCACAAGTGACTTTTGACGTCAACAGAAAGTGTTGCTGGAAATAATGCAAGAAAAAGATTTAAAAGGAATGATACAAGAATGAATGATTAAAGATGAAATATCTTTTGATTTCTCACTAGAATAATATGATATTGGTAGTAGAAGTAATCAACGATTAAAACACAGTTTGAGCAGCGGAGAAATGTAATTAAACTGACAAAAAACCAAGGCAAGAATGAACAATAGAATGGCAAGGGTGATAACAAAAGTGAACTGGAATTGTGTTAGTGGGAATTTAGCAAGGATTGGGGTTGAAGGGTTATTGGATTAATAATGATTTGGAACCAAGATTTATCAAGAACAATCAAGAATTTTACTCAGAACTGCGCAACATTACAAATTAGAGGAACATAGCAATATGATGAAGAAATTGAACATTATAATGGCATGAAACAAGATCATATGGAATGTAAAGAAACCGACGATTGCAATCAATAAAATATGAGATAGAGATTCAAGAATTAGCAACTAATGTGACACCCCACATCCATTAATGTAACTCATAAGAGAATGCATTAAGTTTCGTGAAACACAATAGGTAAACAGTACAGAAATTCACAAGACAGATATAAAATAAGCAGCAAAAAATTTTAAACTTTATTATTGAAATGAAACACAGTCTCAAAACAGGTTACATCATCAAACCAGTTACATTAAAAGCAGGTATCTCAAATCTGTCTCATACTGCCAAATAACAGAGTGCCATAAAATAAAACCATCTCTCATAACAAGCCATAACAGAGTATAAAGTAAGTCAAAGCTGTACATCTTAGAAATGTTGGAGAACGGAGCTTTGATGACAACAACATTATTTCAATTATCATTATTAATTGATTATAAACATCTTTATCTAGAATATATATACATATATGTTATAGTTTATGCCTTAGAGACAATCCATTTGATGAGATTGGTAACACTGTTGATGTTATTATTTTATTTGGAATAAAATATCCTGTTATGTTATATTTACTGCGTAATATAAATATTAACATAATAGAAGTTCTTAGAATTATAATACAGAATTATATAGTTCAAGTAAGTGACTTGAACTTGAGATTATATAATATTAAATATTATGATTCTTAAATGTCCCTAGTCAAATTTTATTGTTTATATAGGACAACAATAAAACATTAAGACTAGTATGTTGTTTAACCGATGATCAAATCTCACTGATCATTGATATACGTGATATTAATATCAAGACATAAATACGTATAGGAGAATATCGTATTGGGCTGACCCAACATGAGAAAACTACATGGAATATAATTAACAGTACCATAAGTTATTCTCACAGTGACAGTGATGTATTGGCATACCACCTAAACATATACATAGGTGGAGAGCTGAAGGCTATACTCATCTCCACTTGGGAGCAGTCAGGCTCATGCTTTCCTACCATGGACGAAAAGTTCTACTTATCTCTGTAAGTATCGCCTCACTCGACACTAGATATTTGAAGTATGAGCACGTAGTCATAGGAAATGTTCTAACAACGTTGAACTAAGGTAGTGTGGTTACAACATTCTTACCAAACTTTATGTTTTCCCTGATGGATAAATCTCTACCAACGGCGATAAAGGTTCAAGTACAAATTACTGGTGTAGAAAAAAATCAAAGATTCCACGATGGCCATGCTGCATCATCAATTGATTTATAGATCACAAAACCATGGCCTGGATCTACAAAATCAAGGAATGAAAGATGCCCTGATGGTTCTAGCTGATTCTGGATCTGATGTCCCAACCATCATCCAGATTCCAAAGCAAATGGATGGGAAAAAGATTGAGTAGTTGGTTACGAAAGAATGGATTACAAATTACAAATCTCTTCATACTGACACAGAGCCAGTGAGGTCTATTGACTTCGACTTCAAGAAGATGAAGGATGGAACGATCAAGACAAACTTCAAGACTAAAACTCAAGCTAGCTCTTCAATACCACAATTCCAACTGATGATACAGCCAGGAAAACGACCGAGGAAAAATGATCAACCCATATCACAATTCAATCCATATGAAACCTATGTCTACGCTGATAAGATCAATGGATACTTCATATGGGATACAAATCCTGGTATGTGTGACCCATAATATGATTGCCAAAAAAACCGATGATGATGAATCAGATGATGACATGGATCTAGAGGACAGCGATGATGATGATGACGACGACGATGAAAGGTACCAATACTTTGTTAAAAATTTATCTTTCATCAAGACCTCTTCCGCTCCTTACAAAATACCATCATGTTTCATGGTGGGAGAATACAACCATGACTTTCCACCTCTTGAAAGACAAGAACATAACCATACCTCATCCGGTCCATATGTCCAACCAACCCAAATCGAACACACTAGACAATATAAATCCCTGTCTCAGGGAGAAGAAGTGCTAAATTGGTAGATACTTAATGCTGTTGCACAGAATGCTTCATTGATGTCCATTAACACCAAAGTATCTCAGATCATTGATGAGGTTAACAACGTCAACTCCAAAATTGATACTGTCACGTCCCAAGTACTGCATGTAAAAGAAAAGCTCAACCGCAGGATTTTAGCGCTAGAGAGGGACATGAAAAACTTGTTTTACAACAGAAATTTCGGAGAAGAATTTGACAGAAAAAAGAAGAAATAAAGGAAGGTAAGAAGGAGCAAGCTAAGATAGAACACGACAAAAGAGCTTTGATGTTCACATCGCCCTATTCGTACAGACCTCCTCTTCCAGCATATGCTTCAGTACATGACGACTATTCCCAGATGTTTGGAATAGTCTCCAAGATACAGAAACCTTCCAGACCTTCAAAAAGAACCGATACTGAACCAGAAAGGACTAAAGCAGAGGGAAAAAGACAGCAGAATCCATGATGGCTGAAATATCAAGAAGAATTTCTATATAACAAAGATGGCCTACTCAGCCCAGAAGAGACAACATGTTTGCAGATGTATGCTTTCATGAAGTAGTAGAGATATCATCTGACGAGGAATCAAAATCCGGAGGCTCTTCAAGTTCTGGAAGCTATGAAGAAAGTATATCAGAAATATCCTCTATAGAAACTCCAAACATGTTCATGGCAGATGGACCAACAGTTCAAGAACAAATGTCTGATGATGATGCACAACACTATCCAACATACCCTCCCTTGAAAGAAGATAAAGCATTAAATTGAAATGGACCTTGGCTCAGCTTTAATGATATCGCTTTGCAAAAAAGAAGAGAAAAGCTTTACCAAATGGCACCATGGTTGGATAATCAGATGCTTAAAGATGGAGTTACTGTAAAGAAGTGGTTAACGGAGTTAACAACCAGATTCATGTGAACACTCAGAGACTGTTTTGTCTTCTTGGGAGAATACAGAAGGATGCACTTCTGTAATAGTCCAACATTCCATAAAGCACTACCTGTTATCCATATGGAGTTCATTGGTAATGTTGACGCATACACAAAATCTCAGGATGATGGGTACTTTGCCAAAAAGCGTTGTTAACTAAAAAGAAGTGATCTGGAAAAGCATTTTAAAAGGACGTCGGAAATATACTTCCCCTTAAATGGCTATAATGACCCAACTATGAAGAATGTGTATGTCTCATCTCTTCCCAAAGAAGTTAAAATGGAAATAAAAAAGGATTCTCAAGACACCTGGGAAAGACATTGCAAATACAACTTTGGGATAGATAAACCAGATGTGCTATTCGGCATTGGATAAAATCTGCGAGACACAAAACAACCTTAAAGAGATGTTCGAAAGAGTTCGAAGGATCAAATCATATTGTGACAAGTCTCGCTGCAAATTGGCTACAAAGACAGTGGGTGTTCATGGTAAATGAAGAAAAGTGACTATAAGAAATAAGGCAGGAGACTGAGGCAAAAGAAGTACAGATACTTCGGGAGGAAGAAGTTCATAAAGAACAGTTCAAACAGATGTTATCTATATGGAAGAAAAGTACATTATGCAAAGAATTGCCCAAACAAGAAGGAAAAAGCTGCTAAGCTCGCTGATCACGTCCTCTTATAAGGAGAAGATGACACATATAATGATGAGATAAAATCCTTCTTAATTGAACAAGAAGAGAAAGACAAAGACACAATCTTTTCTATATAATACACCTCATCAGAAGATGAAGATGGCCCAGGAGAAATTCCATACATCCTCATGACCAGAGAAATCCCTGTTCTCAGAAGTAGTTATTCGATACTAGAAGGATTGCCATCTCCAAATGTTGAAGTTGCTATCTTACTGTCCAAATATGAAAGACCAATTAAAGCAATTGGAATGATGGATACTGGAGCAAGAAGAACCATGATGAATCCAGACATATTTCAAGAAGGAGACTAGAAAAAGCTCGATGAGTACTTCAATGCTACTGATAACACTTCAGAACAATTTGGAGACATCATTAGCGACTTAAAGAAAAGCTGTGTAGACTCACACCGGCAGTTCAATCATCCTAATCCATTGGGGAAGAACGAAGATTTCTTTGTCAGATTACCATATAAAAGCAATGAAAACTTTAATTCCACAAAAGCAACACATCTAGGGAGAACTCCTGAAGATCTTAGTTTTGCGAGAAAAGAATGTGAGCGGTTACTTGCTGATGGGATGATTGAACCTACAAATTCCAATTGGGCTTTCCCAACCATCTATGTGAATGAAAGATCCAAACAAGTCAGGGAAAAAAAAATTGGTGATTGACTATAAGACCCTGAATCACTTCCTACTAGATGAAAATTTTCCACTACCAAGAACGCAGATGCTCTTCCGACACCTAGGAAAACCAAATACTTCTCAAAATTTGATATCAAATCAGGATTTTGACAGTTTGGTGTTCATCCAACAGATCGTTACAAGACATCATTTTGCATTCCAACAACATAGTACCAATGGAAGGTTTTATCCTTTGGACTCATGGTTTCACCATCCCTATTTCAAAAAGCAATGATGTGAATATTTGAACCTATTATGCACAATGCATCGATGTACATCAACGATGTCCTGCTGTTCTCAGAATCTCTAGGAGAACACAGAATTATTTTACAAGAACTCTCAGATTAGGTGAAGAAATATGGAATAATGCTCTTAGAAAGAAAATACACAGTGGGACCTACAAGCATAGAATTCCTTGGAACGAAGACCACTAATGGCACTTATCAACCTAGAGCACATGTGGCTGAAGAACTGAAAAGGTTCCCTAATTGCAATCTTACAGTCGAAGAAATCCAACAGTTCCTCGAAATAGAAAATTATCTTAGGGATTTCATTCCAAACTGCTCAACCTACACTAGCAAGCTGTCCAAACTCCTCAAGAAAAATCCTAGTCCTTCGATAGATGTACAAACTAAAGCAGTCCAATTCTTAAAGCAAGCATGCAAGAATTTACCGCCTCTCAGAATTCCAGGAACATGAAAAAGAGTTCTTCAAATAGATGCTAGTGATGACTATTGGGGATTTGTTCTCTCAGAAGAAGATGGAAAAGAGCATTTCTATGAACATGCAAGTGGACAGTTCAGAGACTCAGAAAAGAATTATCATGCTATGTACAAGGAGATACTTGCAGTCAAAATGGCATAAAGAAGATTGAGTTCCACCTTATCGGACATCATTTCATCATCAGAATGGAAAAAACTTCATTTCCTCAAATTATGAAGTTAAAAGGCAAAGGTGTTCCAGATAAACAGTTACTTCGTCTTAATAACTGGTTCTCAAAATATTAGTTCACAGTCCAACATGTCAAAGGACAAACAAATGTTGTTCCACACTATCTTTTTAGAAGACAACCAGTCCAGATGATCAAACCTCCGAAAAAACTGATGATCTTCTCGGTGAACAGTCCTAGACCAACAAATAGTCCTTAAACAGGAAGACAATGACAATACCAATCACTTCTAGTTATTGAATCTTACTATGTAAATTAAGGTGTGGTTTTCTTTCCAATATGTAGAGTTTGCAATAAGGTCATATAGACCATGGTGTGTGCCTATGATGGATGAAGATTCCCCAAGAAGCTTGCAGAAGAACTTAATAAATGAAGACAAAAATATTTCCCCAGAAAGTGAACACATGTCAATCTTCAAAAAAAAGATACCCTTGGTTCCCCAGCTACACAGCAAAGAAAAGGAGATAAGGATGATGATAAGATTCCTCCTTATCCTAACTGTAGAAAAGATGAAAGAAAAAATTAAAGTCCTGGACACCTCAATATAATTCCAAAAGTATATGGGTCCAGCAAGAACTATTCAAGATAATATTTGTCCCTTATCCTTCCAGCAAAAGAAAAAGTGTGGGTCCAGATAAGATTTCTTCTTATCTTATAATTAATGGTGTCATGTTAAATGCAAGCGTTTTATTGGTGGATTCCAATCAATAATATATTATTATTTAGTTCCGGTTATCTATATAAGGAGCCGGGTTGTATCATATTTCCTTAAGAGTGAAAATCAATAAAATCTTCCTTTAAGAAAATGGATGTCTTTCTAGTTTCTCATATCACCTTTTGATCTTACCTAAAAGGTTAAGAGATAGAGAACTACCTCTAACAATAAACTTTGGGTAAAAGCAAAGGCACTATGGTGAAAGTATCATAAGAAAGGCAGTCCCCTCTACGCATACAGATAAGGCTTTCCGATAATTGGAAAACCGTGTTCACCTCCATTAACCATAACTTTATGTTATGATATGAATAGTAAGTGCCGATGGCTAGGGCAGTGAAGTAGTCATAGCGGCGGTGATTAAAGGTGATGGTTATGGGCGCGGTTATAATGGGCACGATTATAAGCTCGGTTATGGCCTAGGTCTATAAGGTGTGCGTATGTTGGGCTCGCGACCCCTTTTTGGTAACAGAGCCATGGTTGTCGTTCCTTTTGCGGCTGATGAGTAGTTGGCATTTTTCTTTCTCTTCCCTGGCGGTGGAGCTTGGAAGGTGATTTTCTTGAATCTCTTGTTTAGCTATTTTATTTTCATAGGTTATGGAAGAAACTGCATCTATTGTAGATACCTCCTATAAAATCCTCACTCACTCTTCATCCATGACACTTCCACGTTTCCATACCTCTAAAATAGATAACCTAATAGAATACTCTACCATCCCTAATGATGCAGTAGTTCAAAGTCCAGTTCCTCCACTAATAAGATCAGATTTGATTGGTCCCTTTTTTAGTTGCTTTTGTAAATATGAAATTAAATCGATTTATTGAAATGGGTAAAACTAAGTTAATCGATCGAATATAAAGGATTATGAATAATTAACTGATTTATATAAGGTTTTAAAATTAATTAATAAAATTCCTAAAAAAAATTGAATGAATTTATTTATAAAAAAAATTTAAACTTAATTAGTTAAATAAAACAAAGTTTTTAAATTAATCGTTGACCCTCCTTTTGGCAATGTAGTCACATCATGGATTTCTGGATGACGAAGCAATTAGGATTGGAACATATGCTCAGGAGAGCCCGAGATTACTTAGTTGGAGTGATAAAATACTCAAAAATATGGGTAGGGCAAGCTTGGACTTTGGCTCGGTTCGGCCTGTCTCTCCAAAGTACAACTTCAGAACGAAGATATCTCGGGTCTGTGAACTCAGATTGGGGTAGATGGATTGGCATGGAGAGTTCATCACGTCACCTCAGATCAAACATCAAAACTTCGGATCGAAGGAACCCGAGTAGGTACATCTCAGATCAGATAGGTTGGCTCGAAGAAGTGATGTAACATCTCCCGGTCGAGTATTACGGACCGACATACCGATCCGGGCCATACCGACCTGGACCCTATAGAGAATTTTTGACTGATTTATAGGCGAGACACGTGATCAACTATCTCTAACTTTCTCGGATCGAACTACATGTGTCTAGGGCTGACTAGAGAAGATATCTCCCACGTCGAGAATGCTGGTTCCATGATCTCCTAGCGAGCCGGATCTGCCACGATGTATATTTCCCTTCCATAATTTGTCCGTTTAGAATTTTGTAACTGCTTCCCGGCTGAAATAAAAATAGTGCATATCTTTCTCTTTCTTTTTCATTCTTAAAAAACTTCTCATTTCTCTTCCTCCTTCTTTTCCAGATCTAGATCAAGATTCTAATTCGGTTCATAGAAAATTCCCTCAACCAATTTGCAAAGAAAAATAAATGGAAATCAACAAACAAATCCCCTCAACTTCTCTCTCCTCTTTATTTTTTTCATGTGCAAATCATGTTACTTCTGACCATCTTCTTCCCTACGCTGGCCACCAACGCAACCTCCTTCCAACCCTGACCCCCTGCCACACCACCGCGGGTGCCATTAGGTCGTCGGTGACCTTACTCTTCCCTCCTCCTCCTCCTTTCCATTCTAATTCCATAACCCTTGATACATGACGAATGCAATACCCAAACCCTTCCTTGATTCCAAGCACCACACCACCACCTACTACCGCGCTGACAGGTTATGTGCCACCTTTCTCCTCCTAGGCCACCCCCGCACCTCCAATCCTCGTATGAAAAAAACAACTAATACCCCTCTTCTATAAAAAAACAAAAACAAATGCTCAAAACCCTAGCCTATTCTGACTGGCCATCGCTCGCCTACCTAGTGCACCTCTCTAGCTACCTGACACAATCCATGCCCTCCCTTTGTCGTTATGCTGTTGTGATACTTGTGGTGTTACATATGATGCAGAGTGCCATGTGAGTTTGTGTGTTGTGTTGTGTTGAAGATCAATGGTGCATTTAACGGAGTGGCAAGTCATGAGGATGAGAAGTGTGAGGTCTTGAGTTCAATCCTAGTAGTTGTTGGTTGAAGGAGTATTTTCGGTTGGAGTACCTTATACAAATATATATATATTTTGCTTCTGCTTCATGTATATATATATATAATGAAATATAGAAGATTGTTGTTTTGGAATTTTACTCGAGCTTGGTTTGATTTGAGTTAGAGATTCAATTCGTTGATTCAATCGGACTGTATGATCTTTCATGTCAGTTTCCGTGTCCGTTTCAGCCTATGTCGCCTATTTCTATTTTGCCACACAAGGTGAGAATCCTCACTCACGATAAACAATTTCAATTAGTAAATTGATATCAATCAATGTGACATATGAAATGTAAGGATTGCTCTAGAAAACTCTATTATTTGTTTGTGCATGTGTGACACACCCACTTGACAAATATGACACGAAATTAACTGTTATGACATGTATTGAATTATATGTGTTATTTGAAATGTTATATTTTATTTTGTTTTACACTTCAAATTCCCTTTGCTGTTTAAACCCATTATGGGTTGAAATGATATATACCTGAATCATTGTACAGATATAGGAATTTAAAACTAAAATATTTGGTATGCGGGTTGAAATGGTAAATACCCATAAATTTAATATTAAACGGATTAAACTGATACATATCACGTATTACTTGTCCTAGGTAGAAAATTACATACGGACACAGTGGGTGTTTTTTGAAAGTATTTCCTGAATTTATATAATATTATAACTTGAGAAAAGTATTTTTGAAATTTAAATTTAGAATTTTAGTTAAACTTATATTTTTTATAATTTAACAAACTTTAAATTTAGATTTTTTTTAAATCAAATTTTATGTCATAAATTTTAAATACGTAAGTTGAATACGAATTAAGATTTTTAAATTATAATATTATTTAGTTTTAAAATCTAAATAATATAAATTATTTAATAAGTAGACTATTGAACCTTTTAATATAGTATAAATATTATTTAAAATTTAAAACTACATATAAATATAGATTTATATAAAATATAAGTTTATAAAATAGCTTAAAGTTAGAAACTCAACGATAAACTTTTTTTTGTTAAACAACATAATAAAAATGTAATATATCAAATAAAATCGATTTTAAGACGTGGGTTTAATTTAATAACAAGTTTACAAATTAAGTATGATTATGAAACTTAATGAAGTGATTTGAGAATAATTGATTTAGTAAATGTTTTGAATCTACATAAAATTGAAGTAAAAAATTTATGATCGACTAAAATGAAAATTAGATTCAATTGATATAAACTTTGGTAAAAAGGGTGATTTGAAGGTAATTTGAATTATTAAGGAAAAATCAAATAACCCTACTTGAATACCATATTGAAATGGATTGAACTTAAGGATTTACTATTTAAAATTTAAAATTTGTATGAGGTAAATTATTGAACCCGAATTAATGAAACCGAACATTGGAAATGCGTATAAGTGGTTTGGATTGCACTATCTTAAATTATTTAAAATTTCTATTATTCTATATTAAGCTATTTTTTATATTATATTATTATTAGTTTATAACTATTTTACATATACTTAACTTAATTACCATACTTTCAATAACTTTTTCAATTATATTATTTTATTCTATTTAACTGTTGTTTATTTTATAATTATTTTAAATCAAAATATTTTATATAAAAATAATTATTTTTAAATAAAACTATTTTATATTATATTAATTATTTTAAATAAAAGTTATTTCAATTCCAAGCTATTGAATCTGAATTGTTAATATAAATATTTTGAAATAATGAAATTTGAGGCGTAGAAATGTGGAACTAAAATCTAATTTTGTAAACTGTTTTTAAATACGAAATCTGAGACTTGAATTGAATCTAATAATGAATTGATCTATGATTTATGAATGTATCAAATAATTAATTGATTTGAAATATGATTTATGATATTGATATTAAACTTAATGATTTGAATATAAATCAATATCGTTATTAATTGAATTATAATATTTTAAAATATGACGTACGACACTGAAACATTGAAAAGTAACTATTTGTATATATATCAATATTGTTATTATATTGATTCTTGATATTTTAATATGATTTTAGAAAATAAAAGACCGCGGTTTGAAATAAGCATTTGGTTGTTATAGAGACCGGAGTCGGTATTGCCAGACTCTCTATCAATACCGATATCACTTTAACAAACATGCACATGGTGGAGAATCCAAAATGAATAAGATGGATTTGGAGGCGATTAATGGATTTCAAGAAGTGAATATTAGGCACACATCCCTATTTTCAATGATAATTAGGCTCACGTCCCTCATGTTTTTAAAATGCAAACCCGGTCCTTGTTTTCAAAAGTTACGCATTTTACGTGTTTTGGCCAGAATTTTATGCATTGACATATAAAAAAATTCTAAATTATAGAAACGTTTCCAGTAGTCCATGGAAATCAAAAAAAAAAAAGAAGAAGTAGAATACATGTATGCAACATTACCAATAGTTTCATACATGTATGCATCTATTTGAACACGCATGTAAGAATTTGTGCACGCCTTCTGAATAATGGCATACAACTGGGGCATGAGCTATGTGAGTGGACATCCCTCATTTTCATTTTTTAACAACTGGGTAGCCCATCCAGATTATATTAATATTATTTCTAATCACTGGAACAGTAACATTTTTGGCAATCCTATGTTTATCTTGCAGGCAAAACTCAAGCACATTAAAATCATTCTTAGAAACTGGGCTAAAGTGAAGTTTGGTGATGGTTCTAGTTTTTCTTTTGATATAAGAGCAAAATTGCAACAAATCCAGTCTACTATTCAGAACAGCCAGAGTAATACTGATGTTGATAGCCTTTTTAATGAAGAAAAATGCCTTGCCAACCAATTATCCTCTGCTTTGATAGAAGAAAAAAAGGTCCAAGCAGAAATTAAAACATAAATGGGATCTGCATGGTGACATAAATACATCCACCTTTTATAAAGCTCTGAAGACCCAAAATGCTAACCCCTTAATCTCCAATATTCAAGACATGGATGGTACGATCTATAACTCTAAATCCTCCATCGAAAAGGCATTTACTGATTTCTTCCAGAATTCCCTTGGCTCTTTACATAATTTCACTTCTTCCCTGGATCTTTTTACTACACTTGACCTTCCTGCAATATCCACCTCAATGAGTTGCAAAATTATTGAAGAAATTTCTAATGAGGAAATTAAAAATGCAATTTTTGGTATGAAAGCTACCAGATCCCCAGGACCCGACAGATTTAGTGCATACTTTTATAAAGTTACTTGGGGTGTTATAGGTGAGGATGTGACAAAAGTAATTAAGAATTTCTTCAAGCACAGTAAAATGCTTGGTGGAATAAATGCTACGAGATTTGCATTAATTCCTAAAATATCTCAACCTACTAATGCTGACCATTATCGTCCCATTGCTTGCTGCAATGTTGTGTATAAATGCATTTCTAGGATAATCGCTGAGAGATTGAAGTTGGTTATTTCTGATCATATATCCCCTAACCAAAATGCATTCATTCATGGCCGAGATATCTCTAACAACATCCTCCTCTCTCCTGAGTTAATGAAGGGATACAATAGGAATACTGTTTCCCCTAGATGTGTTCTCAAACTCGATCTATTAAAAGCTTATGACTCTATTCATTGGAAATCCATCATATACATCCTCTATAAAATGAAATTCCTGGTTCCATTCCTATGTTGGATATATACTTGCATTTCAACTGTTGAATACTCTCTGAGTTGTAATGGATCTTCTCTTGGTTACTTCAAAGCCACACAGGGTATACATCAAGGGGACCCGATGTCTCCTTATATTTTTGTTTGTGTGATGGAGGTTTTTACAGCTATTTCTAAACTTGCGCTTTTCCACAAACAGTTGGACTACCACCTTTTGTGTAATAAAATTTCTCTATTTGCCTTGCTTTTTGCTGATGATTTGCTGTTCTTTACTAAAACCAATCAGAAGTCAATTAATGGTGTACTCAATTTCTTAAATCAACTACACTGATTGACCGGATTAACTATTAACAAAAGCAAGTCCAAGATTAGGATTGCTGGAGTGTCTGAACATGTTAAAACTGGTATTTATCAATCTTCTGGCCTTTTTCCTTCCGATGAATTTGAGTATTACTTGGGTGTCCCCTTGTTCACCACCAGAATCAAGACTTTTCTATGCTTGCAGCTCTATGAAAATTTTATTGCTAAGATCTCTTGTTGGCCATGCTCTACATTCTCGTTAGCTGGAAGATTAATTATCGTTAAATCAGTTGCTACTTCTATGTGCATTTACTATGCTAGAATTTTCATTCTGCCTTCCAGACTTATTCACATGATTAACTCGGCTCTTAATCATTTCTTGTTGCATGGTAACCCCTTTTCAAAGAGGATGATTCCCATAGCATTTAAACATGTCTGCTGCCCTAAAGTGAAAGGTGGTCTTGAAATTATGAACATCAAGTTCTGGAACAAAGCTGCCATATCTACGAGAATTGATAAGCTATTTAGTTATAATGGTAACCTTTGGGCTTCTTGGGTGCATCTCTACCTTATTAAAGATTCTCACTTTTGGACAATGTTACCTAAACTTGACTGCAACCGGACTTGGAGAAACATGTTGCGTTATAGGGAGTTGTTCTTGACTATGATTCAGGTTGGAATGAAAAAAAAAATAAGATTGAGTTTTGGCATGATCCATGGATGTCTACAGGTGTTTTTCTCAGTAATGTTGTCCCATATAACCAGAGATGGATGACTGGTGTAACACCCCAAATCCTTTAGTGTCACTCACAAAGGGAATGCACTAAGTTCTATGGAGCATTTTGGGTAAAAGATGCAGATAAATTACAAGACAGACAAATATTAAACAACGGAAAATAGAACTTTTCTTTATTGATAAAATAGTCTGTACAAGATTCTTTTACAATATCAGAGTATCATCTGTCTTTACAAAATAAAGAAGCATAAAACAACATTTTATATTCCCCAATGTAGCAAGAGCCAGCCATAGCATCTGAAAGAGAATCCAAGGATGACTTCGTCAAATCTTCAAGCTGGGGAAAGAGCAACGGTCGAATCTAATCCTGAGTTATACTATTCCCTCCTCAACTACCTGGGGGGGAAACGGAAGAAAAGAAACGAAAGAAAAACAGAGTCAGACATAAAGCCTGAGTAAGTCAGTAACTTCTAGCATGTGAACGGGGAAAAATGAAACAACATGAATTAACTGAATACAAGACAATACCATGATGATAGGGTCAACAGGATAAGATAAGATTACCACAAGATATACTAAGGCAAGATAAACTGGATATACTTTAATACTTTCTCTGCTTCACTATTACCTTATTATTCTGGTTTCTATATCTTTGCACCGCCTAACTAGTGTCCCTACTAGTAACGATAACGTGATCCCAATCCCTGTATTTTCCATCGCCTTCAGGCATCCATTTATTAGTTATTACCTAGATCTAATCTAGGGTTTTCTATCAAGAGCCTTCTAGATTCAACTAGAACTTATGCTATCTTTCTGAACGCTTCTTGGATTCAGGGTTTATGCCACATAGTTCCAAACTAGGGATTATGCTACCTATCGAACGATGCCCTTTAGTCTAGGACACACCACCTAGAATGGTACATGTTCCTAGACTTTCCCCACGCATGTATCGCAAATTGTTATCGCTTGTCTAGATGCACATGTCCAGTAATGTGCGGTCCGAGTTCCATTGTCAGGGCTACTCTGGAAATACGGAACTCGGTCGGGAGCTTTCAATATCTGTCGATGTAGATGTTTAGGTCTGTTTTTCCAGTGGCTATGGTCCCACTCGACCCCTCCCTCAACTAATGGAAGGCCACCCTTGTAAAATGAGAACTGTACGAAGGCCCCTATCTGCCCCACTAATTCTATGGCCAACAACACCCCGCAACCACAACTAGATAGCAAGTATGTGGTCCGTATGAGTCCTCCAGCCTTCCCGCTTCACGTGTCTCGCTTGACTGAAGATGGTAGGTAGACGACGAGTTGCTATCACAGGGCTTCCGTCTTCTCGCCGAATCACGCTGGTCCATCCTAGTCTTTTTGTTGCCATATATTGCAACCAAGGCAAACCCTTGGCTCTTCTACCGCAGAACTTAACCTCTGTGTGCCCAGGCGGATCATCTGCAGCCTCACAGAGGGATACCAAGAGTACCCTCACGTCCCCTCGAAGCCTCGGGCTTCGTATCCCAATTCGTTGGAGCCTTCTTTAAAATCAGATGGGCGTCCGCTCCTTCGTGTTATACTAAGAATTACTACTTAGTTCTACTAACTAAGTTTTACCACTTAGTCTCCAGGATCATTGTCTTCTTAACTAAGTTTTACTACTTAGTTCTCTTTCCCGTTAAGTTGGATTGGTTAAGTGTCTTTAGTCGATTCAAGCTAACTTAACCCTCTTCCCTTAACCTGTTAAACTGGTTAAGTGTTGTCAGTATTCATGTTGACTTAACCCCACCACAAACCAAGTCATATTGGTTAAGTATTTCTTAACCCTACCCATTCATCCTGTATTGGTTAAGTGTTCCCTTTTTAACTTAACATTTCCCACCGGTTTTAACTAAACCTGTTATTAATGGTTAAGTATCATCTCTTCGTGTCTTAGACTTAACCCTATTCATTTATCATATTCTGATGGTTAAGTGTTCAAGTTTACTTAACCCTACAGTCCAACCCAGCTAACATATTAAATTGGCTAAGTGTATTACTTAACCCCAACCTCTAGTCTAATTAGCATGTTAAATTGGCTAAGTGTATTAACTTTACTTAACCCCACCTTCTAGTCTAGTCAACATGTTAATTTGGCTAAGTATTCCCATGGACTTAACCCTCCCATTCTAGCTTTAACTGTGTTAAGTTGGTTAAGTGTTTCTATGGACGTAACCCTACCATTCTAACTTAACAGTGTTAAGTTGGTTAAGTGCTCCTATGGTCTTAACCTTCCTATTCTAGCTTTAACTGTGTTGGTTAAGTGTTCCTATGGACTTAACCCTCCCCTTCTTGTTCTAGCTTTAATTAATAAATTAAAGCCGCAACCTCTCACATTAGACAGATATTGCTGCGGTTACTGGATGTGCCGGTCGGTTCCGGGCAGGTTTACACCGCAACTCAGTCTAACCTCGGGTTAGGCATATTCATGTTTTCTAAGTTCAAAGGGTTTTCTGATTAATTTCCAAACCTGGTTTTGAAAGCAACCATCCCGTTCGTCGGATCAGTTAGGGATAGCCAGGGAGGGCAGGAAACTTATATTTTCCAAACCCAAGCCTAGACACTATCCTCTCTGTCACCCTAGAACTTTTTGGTATGAGTTATAAAAAGGGGTGTATCAAAATATCTTTCTTTTGTTTATAAATTGTTAAAAATTTATCTTACAGCCCGTTTCCCCCTTTTTAAACAAATTTGGCCTATATTCATTTGTCGCTAACAGACTTATATTCTAGGCCCAAATCTTGATTTGCCTAACCTACAGTTCATAGCAATTTAGATCTATCATCTTTATTTTTAGTTTATGCTAAACTATATTTTATATGCCAAACTAGATTTTCTATTCTAGTTCACCGTTTATGCCCAAAAACTAGATTTATTCTTCTAGTTTACAGTCTACATACAAACTAAATTTATTATTCTAGTTTTTCAGTTTACAAGCCAATACTAGATCTAAATTTCATAACCTATAATCCATGTCAAATCTACCCAATTCACATGTCTTAACACATGTTCTAAAATTGTATAAATCAGAATCATGTTCATTTCCAAACTATGCCAATTTCAAGCTTACAACTATATTTATGTTTATTTTTGTGTTTTTCCCAAATCGCATTCCCACCGTTCGTATAATCGTGATTCAACCTAGATTGTAAATAAATCTAGATTCGTAGAAAATAGGGAATGAACCAAAGATGCTATGAAAAAGGGTGGACATAATAATTGGCATAAAAAGATTTTGAATAACGACGCAGGTTCAAGAATATGGGTAGACCTAACTTAATAGGTAAATTCCCACGGTCTAAAACCAAGAATAGACAGAATAGGTTCGAGAACATGGGTAGACCTAACTTAATAGGTAAATTCCCATAGTCTAAAACCAAAGAAAATCAGGAACAGACAGAATAGACAAATCGGGTTTTAGACCCAATTTCATAGTCACAAAACCTAAGCAACAATTTTCCTAGTCATGAATCATAGGTGTTTAAATCACCGTTGTTATGTCATAGGTAATACTTTATGTCCAAATCAAATGCTTGTGTTCATAGTCATAGGCAAATGTCCATAGTCATAGGCAATATTCATAGTCAAAAGGGAAAATAATTCCTACAGTCATAAGTCACCGTCATAGGCAATGTTTTATGTCCCAAAATCAAAGGCTTATGTTCATAGTCCAAAGGCACATGTTCTCAGAATCCATAGTCATAGGCAACGACCTTAGGCAAAGTCTTATTTGCCCTTGAATCATAACAGTTCTTAATTTAGTCCAAGAGTATAAACACAGATTCGAATAGAGAGAGAGAGAGATTTGGCATATTCTTTTATTCCTTTAATTTCATGTCGCAAAATAAAGCAAAAACGTTCAAATCTAGAAACAACTGACTTACAGAAATTAGATCTAGAATAGAAGAACAGCGATGCTAAGATTCGTATGTCGTTGCTCGAGGTTTGTTGATTTAGCCTTTGAATTCTTCACTTTGATTTGAATCTTCTCTTGAACAGATTTGAGCAGCATCTCCATGTCTTGAATTTATATTTTATTTTAATTATTTAAGAAAATTTAGAGGAGGGGAAGAAGCCATGAATCTTAGCAGCATAAGGATAGAAGAGAATTGGTGCAAAGAGTATGAAGACTAGGGCTGTTTATATAGCTGCTCAAGACCATATCGTACACGCAGCGATGAGTCAGCATTGAACCCGGTTAAGAAAATAGTCCAGGTAGGTAGATGAATCTAGACAAACCTTATCATACACGCAGTGCTGAGTCAGCATTGGGTCCCACAAGCTATTTTGGCATAGAAATTTGAATTTCGAATGAACTGTTTTGGCGTAGAAGTTTGATTTTTCGAACTTTTGAATTTCTGGAATTTATTTAACTATTTTATTCACATGAAATATTCTTATATGTATACAATTCCTCTAACGACCATTTTACGCGTATATATATACGCACAACTTTCATTTTATTTTCAAAATTCAAATGATGTTGCCATATTTCATTGGCTGTAGCCTTATCTTGAATTTTATCTTTCGTATACATATATTTTTGCATATATATATTTATATTCTCTTATGTATATATATATTTTCTTTATTTCCTTATATGTACGTTCTTATCCTTTCAAATTTTGAATTTGTATACGTACATATATTTGCATGTTCAGTTGGCCCTCTCTAAAACAAAGATAAAAAAAATTATGCTGCCGCCGGGGTTCGAACCCCCGACCTCTATGCTACAAATCCAATGCCTTAACCAACTGAGCTACAAAGGCTTTTGTTAGTAAGTCTTAGAACAATAATACTTATTGTTCTCTCCTTACTTCTCTTTTGCATGTTAGTTACGATACTTAAATTAAACAACTGCATGGATCTTTTTTTTTTCTTTTAAAAATTAATTGTACTTTAATTTGTAAATCTTAATGTCACAGAATTACGGGGTGTTACATTCTCCCCCACTTAAAGGATTTCGTCCCCGAAATCTTCAAGTTAGGAAGAATGTGTCCTACCATCCAATCACCCATCTACTCAACCATTCAATCACAGGCATTCATTGTCCTTAAAAGATTTCTAATGCTTTCATGTTCATATGCATAGTGTGTGTATATGTCTCTATCTAATGCAAAATCAGGAGGTCTACTGATTCAGTTGACCTCCTTAATGCAAATCATGTTAGTGCCATGCGTCCAATCATGTATGTAAGCATCCCTGGTCATGTAAATACTACATGCGTGCACAACCATACATCCATATGCAACGTCCATATGATATCATATCAAGTTCAACTTACAAACAAATGCATATATGTAAATGCTATATGAAAGCGTTCGAACTTGATCTAGTGTCTAATACGTATGCATATGCATCCACGAGCAACCATTTGCAACCACTTGCAACCATTCAACCATAACATGTTTCAAATACATGTTCACATCCATTATCTTCTACATAAAGATCGCAGATTCGATCTAGAGGATATACTTCGGAAAGAGAGAAACAACTATGCGTAAAGCTCCTAAACAAAGAAATCAAGGATGCACCCTTAAGAAAAAGGGTATGCTGCTAGTATCTAGCCTTCTTGAATTACTCCACTGTATCTTAACCAATTTTTACTCCACGATTGTGAAGTTTCTAAGCTCCATCTCCAAAATGAACAAATGTCAACCAAGTGTATATATTAGGATGATCAGAGGTCTCTCCTCCTATCTTATCCATCATGCCATAATTATAAGGGTCAAAAGGACACTACGTGCTTTTTAGAGCGCCTGCCACAACTATCCATCTCTCACGCAAACCATCCTAGTCGAACTCGACATTCCTCAAGTACAAGCCCCAAAGGCCTAAACCAATATCAGACAAGCACCCAAGGAATATCTCTTTAGACAATCTACATGATATGATATAAGCAAACTCGATAGCTATTCAAACCCCTAGTAACCAAAAATAAATGGGTCGAACCACCCACTGGGTTTGAGACTGATTGGGATCTTCTTACTATACAAGTACTAAGGTGCAGAGACTCAACTATGGAAGCAAATATGAACAAATGCGAAGCGCTAAATCCAAACAGAAAAACTAGATTCTTCCAACAGAAACTTTTACCACCTATCTCCTAGGTACGCATATTATGTACTTGCCCTTCTGAAAATCTTGTCCTTTGTTCTTGCCCTCGTCCTTAATTATATGCCCTATCATACCCGAGTAAAGATACTTCCTCCTGTCTTAGGTTTTATAATCCCTTCCTCCTTTGTGAGCCAAGTCTACATCCATGATTTCCCTCATCCTTGGGTTGTGCTCTTTTGCCAAACTCCTCATCCTTTTCCGTGTGTAATCATGTTGACAATTCTCTCGAAAGCTGCCTCCATCGTACAGAATCCCCTACAAAGCTTGAAAGAAAACTGGCCGCAGGTGAAACTACTACGGCTATAGATGGAAGTCGGGCACTACTTTGCCCTCCGATGAGGTCACCTCCTAGAAAGCCAGGAGCCCTAGAGACTCAAGAAAGAAGGAAACGAGGACTCGAACAAAGAATCAAAAGATAGTGCTTATGGCTTTGGGGAATATGCCTTTTAAAACAAAACTTTTCTTTTGAAAATGCTTCTTTAAAAATTGTTTTGAAAAATAATTTTTCAAATCTTTATCTGATCCTGTAACCTTCAGCTCTGATACCACGTGTAACACCCCACGTCCGTTAGTGTCACTCACAAAGGGAATGCACTAAGTTCTGTGGAGCATTTTGGGTAAAAGATGCAGATAAATTACATGACAGACAAATATTAAACAGCGGAAAATAGAACTTTGCTTTATTGATAAAATAGTCTGTACAAGATTCTTTTACAATATCAGAGTATCATCTGTCTTTACAAAATAAAGAAGCGTAAAACAACATTTTATATTCCCCAATGTAGCAAGAGCCAGCCATAGCATCTGAAAGAGAATCCAAGGACGACTTCGTCAAATCTTCAAGTTGGGGAAAGAGCAATGGTCCAATCTAATCCTGAGTTATATTATTCCCTCCTCAACTACCTGGGGGGGGGGGGGGAATGGAAGAAAAGAAGAGAAAGAAAAACAGAGTCAGACATAAAGCCTGAGTAAGTCAGTAACTTCTAGCAGGTGAACAGGGAAAAATGAAACGACATGAATTAACTGAATACAAGACAATACCATGATGATAGGGTCAACAGGATAAGATAAGATTACCACAAGATATACTAAGGCAAGATAAACTGGATATACTTTAATACTTTCTCTGCTTCACTATTACCTTATTATTCTGGTTTCTATATCTCTGCACCGCCTAACTAGTGTCTCTACTAGTAACGATAACGTGATCCCAATCCCTGTATTTTCCATCGCCTTCATGCATCCATTTATTAGTTATTACCTAGATCTAATCTAGGGTTTTCTATCAAGTGCCTTCTAGATTCAACTAGAACTTACGCTATCTTTCTGAACGCTTCTTGGATTCAGGGTTTATGCCACCTAGTTCCAAACTAGGGATTATGCTACCTGTCGAACGATGCCCTTTAGTCTAGGACACACCACCTAGAATGGTACACGTTCCTAGACTTTCCCCACGCATGTATCGCGAATCGTTATCGCTTGCCTAGATGCACATGTCCAGTAATGTGCGGTCCGAGTTCCGTTGTCAGGGCTACTCTAGAAATACGGAACTCGGTCGGGAGCTTTCAATATCTGCCGATGTAGATGTTAAGGTCTGTTTTTCCAGTGGCTATGGTCCCACTCGACCCCTCCCTCAACTAATGGAAGGCCACCCTTGTAAAATGAGAACTGTACGAAGGCCCCTATCTGCCCCACTAATTCTATGGCCAACAACACCCCGCAACCACAACTAGATAGCAAGTATGTGGTCCGTATGAGTCCTCCAGTCTTCCCGCTTCACGTGTCTCGCTTGACTGAAGATGGTAGGTAGACGACGAGTTGCTATCACAGGGCTTCCGTCTTCTCGTCGAATCACGCTGGTCCATCCTAGTCTTTTGGTTGCCATATATTGCAACCAAGGCATACCCTTGGCTCTTCTACCGCAGACCTTAACCTCTGTGTGCCCAGGCGGATCATCTGCAGCCTCACAGAGGGATACCAAGAGTACCCTCATGTCCCCTCGATGCCTCGAGCTTCGTATCCCAATTCGTTGGAGTCTTCTTTAAAATCAGATGGGCGTCCGCTCCTTCGTGTTATACTAAGAATTACTACTTAGTTCTACTAACTAAGTTTTACCACTTAGTCTCCAGGATCATTGTCTTCTTAACTAAGTTTTACTACTTAGTTCTCTTTCCCGTTAAGTTGGATTGGTTAAGTGTCTTTAGTCGATTCAAGCTAACTTAACCCTCTTCCCTTATCCTGTTAAACTGGTTAAGTGTTGTCAGTATTCATGTTGACTTAACCCCACCACAAACCAAGTCATATTGGTTAAGTATTTCTTAACCCTACCCATTCATCCTGTATTGGTTAAGTGTCCCTTTTTAATTTAACCTTTCCCACCGGTTTTAACTAAACCTGTTATTAATGGTTAAGTATCATCTCTTCGTGTCTTAGACTTAACCCTATTCATTTATCATATTCTGATGGTTAAGTGTTCAAGTTTACTTAACCCTACAGTCCAACCCAGCTAACATATTAAATTGGCTAAGTGTATTACTTAACCCCAACCTCTAGTCTAATTAACATGTTAAATTGGCTAAGTGTATTAACTTACTTAACCCCACCTTCTAGTCTAGTCAACATGTTAATTTGGCTAAGTATTCCCATGGACTTAACCCTCCCATTCTAGCTTTAACTGTGTTAAGTTGGTTAAGTGTTTCTATGGACTTAACCCTACCATTCTAGCTTAACAGTGTTAAGTTGGTTAAGTGCTCCTATGGTCTTAACCTTCCTATTCTAGCTTTAACTGTGTTGGTTAAGTGTTCCTATGGACTTAACCCTCCCCTTCTTGTTCTAGCTTTAATTAATAAATTAAAGCAGAAACCTCTCACATTAGACAGATATTGCTGCGGTTACTGGATGTGCCGGTCGGTTCTGGGCAGGTTTACACCGCAACTCAGTCTAACCTCGGGTTAGGCATATTCATGTTATCTAATTTCAAAGGGTTTTCTGATTAATTTCCAAACCTGGTTTTGAAAGCAACCATCCCGTTCGTCGGATCAGTTAGGGATAAGCAGGGAGGGCAGGAAACTTATATTTTCCAAACCCAAGCCTAGACACTATCCTCTCTGTCACCCTAGAACTTTTTGGTACGAGTTATGAAAAGGGGTGTTATCAAAATATCATTCTTTTGTTTATAAATTGTTAAAAATTTATCTTACAGCCCATTTCCCCCTTTTTAAACAAATTTGGCCTATATTCATTTGTCGCTAACAGACTTATATTCTAGGCCCAAATCTTGATTTGCCTAACCTACAGTTCATAGCAATTTAGATCTATCATCTTTATTTTCAGTTTATGCTAAACTATATTTTATATGCCAAACTAGATTTTCTATTCTAGTTCACCGTTTATGCCCAAAAACTAGATTTATTCTTCTAGTTTACAGTCTACATACAAACTAGATTTATTATTCTAGTTTTTCAGTTTACAGGCCAATACTAGATCTAAATTTCATAACCTATAATCCATGTCAAATCTACCCAATTCACATGTCTTAACACATGTTCTAAAATTGTGTAAATCAGAATCATGTTCGTTTCCAAACTATGCCAATTTCAAGCTTACAACTATATTTATGTTTATTTTTGTATTTTTCCCAAATCGCATTCCCACCGTTCGTATAATCGTGATTCAACCTAGATTGTAAATAAATCTAGATTCGTTGAAAATAGGGAATGAACCAAAGATGCTATGAAAAAGGGTGGACATAATAATTGGCATAAAAAGATTTTGAATAACGACGCAGGTTCAAGAATATGGGTAGACCTAACTTAATAGGTAAATTCCCACAGTCTAAAACCAAGAATAGACAGAATAGGTTCGAGAACATGGGTAGACCTAACTTAATAAGTAAATTCCCATAGTCTAAAACCAAAGAAAATCAAGAACAGACAGAATAGATAAATCGGGTTTTAGACCCAATTTCATAGTCACAAAACCTAAGCAACAATTTTCCTAGTCATGAATCATAGGTGTTTAAATCACCGTTGTTATGTCATAGGTAATACTTTATGTCCAAATCAAAGGCTTGTGTTCATAGTCATAGGCAAATGTCCTTAGTCATAGGCAATATTCATAGTCAAAAGGGAAAATAATTTCCACAGTCATAAGTCACCGTCATAGGCAATGTTTTATGTCCCAAAATCAAAGGCTTATGTTCATAGTCCAAAGGCACATGTTCTCAGAATCCATAGTCATAGGCAACGGTCTTAGGCAAAGTCTTATTTGTCCTTGAATCATAACAGTTCTTAATTTAGTCCAAGAGTATAAACACAGATTTGAATAGAGAGAGAGAGAGATTTGACATATTCTTTTATTCCTTTAATTTCATGTCACAAAATAAAGCAAAAACTTTCAAATCTAGAAACAACTGACTTACAGAAATTAGATCTAGAATAGAAGAACGGCGATACTAAGATTCATATGTCGTTGCTCGAGGTTTGTTGATTTAGCCTTTGAATTCTTCACTTTGATTTGAATCTTCTCTTGAACAGATTTGAGCAGCATCTCCATGTCTTGAATTTATATTTTATTTTAATTATTTAAGAAAATTTAGAGGAGGGGAAGAAGCCATGAATCTTAGCAGCATAAGGATAGAAGAGAATTGGTGCAAAGAGAATGAAGACTAGGGCTGTTTATATAGCTGCTCAAGACCTTATCGTACACGCAGCGATGAGTCAGCATTGAACCCGGTTAAGAAAATAGTCCAGGTACGTAGATGAATCTAGTCAAACCTTATCATACACGCAGTGCTGAGTCAGCACTGGGTCCCACAAGCTATTTTGGCGTAGAAATTAGAATTTCGAATGAATTATTTTGGCGTAGAAGTTTGATTTTCGAACTTTTGAATTTCTGGAATTTATTTAACTATTTTATTCACATGAAATATTCTTATATGTATACAATTCCTCTAACGACCATTTTACGCGTGTATATATACGCACAACTTTCATTTTATTTTCAAAATTCAAATGATGTTGCCATATTTCATTGGCTGTTGCCTTATCTTGAATTTTATCTTTCGTATACATATATTTTTGCATATATATATTTATATTCTCATATGTATATATATATTTTCTTTATTTCCTTATATGTACGTTCTTATCCTTTCAAATTTTGAATTTGTACACGTACATATATTTGCATGTTCAGTTGGCCCTCTCTAAAACAAAGATAAAAAAAATTATGCCAGCGCCGGGGTTCGAACCCCCGACCTCAATGCTACAAATCCAATGCCTTAACCAACTGAGCTACTGAGGCTTTTGTTAATAAGTCTTAGAACAATAATAATTATTGTTCTCTCCTTACTTCTCTTTTTCATGTTAGTTCGATACTTAAATTAAACAACTGCATGGATCTTTTTTTTTCTTTTAAAAATTAATTGTACTTTAATTTGTAAATCTTAATGTCACAGAATTACGGGGTGTTACAACTGGTACTTCAGAAAATGCGAAAGTGGATAAATATTGGCATGATGGTGGGATTCACCTACCTAACAGTAGCTCGTCTAATGTTACCAATGCATGGAATCTTATCAATGGCAAAAATTACTCTGTCTTGGCATATCATGCGGTCTGGAGTGGTGTTACGCGTAGTATCAAGGTAGTCTATGATAAAATGATGAATGCTTATGGTATACAGTTATTTCCATTGCATGCTAGGGTATGGGATTGTGGTAGTGCTCCTAAGGATAACATTCATCTTTGGAAGGTATTAAATAATGGCTTACTTACACTATCCAAACTTAAGAAAATTAATATGGTGCCTGCTACTTCTTTCTACCTTTGTAATAGAGAGGAAGAATTGACTGATCACTTATTTTTTGAATGTGTGTACACTCATTTCATTTGGGAAAAGGTATTGCTGCACTTTAATTTACATTATCCTTCATGCATTTCCAAGGTTGAATGGTTATACAAATTCAAAGCCACGTGATGGAAGACTACGAAAGGGGATCTTTTGTTGAAACTTCTCAATAAATTTTTATACATGGTTTGGATGGAGAGGAACATTAGAGTGTTTGGAGGAGTGCTTACTTCTAAACACTCAATGGTACTCGCTATCATTAGACATATGAGATAATAATTTTGTATATGTAGTGTGCTGGCACTTCGAACCAGCTTTGAGTTTCTATGCTTGTACAGACTCTTTCTCTTTACTCCTCCTCTAATAAACAGTGGCCTCTAATAAACAGTGGAACGGCCCACTATAAATAGCTGGCTTGCCCTTCAAAAATAAAAGTATGCAAGAATATGTTGAAGGCCGAAGGCATGGCAATATTTGCTTACTTATATGCAGTCTTTTATGTATAACTGATACTTGTATGCAGATATACAAGTATGCATGTTTTACATGCAGAAATTGAATTGTTGCACGAAAACATGCATGTATTGCATAAAATCAGCATATATGTATGTATTTATGCTGCTGTTTGACGCAGAATTGAAATAGATGCATACTTATATGCAATTATTTGAAGATACGTGCATCCGTCGATGCATTTTACTGCATTTTCGCTATTTTGTGTGTATTTTGATATTGACATGTTTTTTGATTGTTTCCCCCTTGATTTTTTTGACTTGTACTTCTTTTATTTAATTATGAATTTACGTGATTTTATTCTTGAATTTTCGAAAAATAAGGACCTAATTTACAATAAGTTTATGACTGGACCTGAGCCTAATTTTGAAACTTTACAGGGATGTGTGCCAAACGGACCCTTTCAAGTAAGAGAACGAGGATCGATTGCCTAGACCTTCGAATCATAATAAAAATGTCTAAAATAGAAACCATGCCCATGCCAACTGAGTTAGCTCCTCTTAGCGGACTGCTTCTTCGATACCATCTATTACGTTGTGGTTTGATTGAGGGCCCTTTGATTTTGGTACTATTGTCTGAGGTGGGTGGTAGTTGCGGCTAGGCGTTACTACAGACCTAGGTCCGTAATACCATATAATCCTTCCATCGGGTATAGCCTTGGTGCCTTGTCATATTATCCTGATCGAGTCTCTTACGATTTTGATTTGTACCGTACCTATGGAGTTCCCTCTGATAGCCACTAGTTTATGGTGGACTTTATGGTATCTATATAGACTACGACATTATAAACAGTGTAAGGGTAAAAATGTAATCCCACTTATGTTATTTTGAATATTATATTTAACCATAGATACTATTATAGTAGTGTATTGTATTATATGATATCTAGTTTAACGGATCCTAAAAGAATGGAATCCCAAACATTATTTAAGTTACTGATGCATTCATTTGAACACTTCACTTGAGTTGATTCACCATTGAGATTGTTACTCATAATTCGAGTGTTTTGTTTTGCCTTTATGCTTAGTTTGACTGAGGAGTCCAACTTTGGCGACTCTTCCTTTGAGTGTTGGAGATCCGTTCGAGATTAAGCTTGTTATCTATCTGCTATTTCTACCTTGGTGATTCAGTTATTTCATTTTCAACACTTGCTTATGTTCTAGACATTTATGTTTCTAAAATTTTCTAATGTATAAAATTATGACTCTGATATTTTATGTTATTTAATTTGAGATTTTGAATTTAGTAGCTTCATAAACTATAAAATTATTTATTCCGCTCCAAGTTATTCTGCTATTTTGTATTTGTGATCTACTTGTGTTTTATAATTTGATTTTATTAAACTCCATAATTTTAACAATCTGTTGTTCCGAATGATATGAGTTTTACTAATGTAAATTGTTAGAAAAAGTAAGATGTTACAGTTTGTCTCGAAAATAAAAAGTATTTGCAGGTACCAGATATCATTTCATTTGTCTGGAGAATAAAAACAACGTGAAACACATCACTATGTGAGTCACGGTTCGATTCACATAGTAAATAGTATGTGATGTCATCTTTCTAATAAATTGTTGATTCAAGATATTTTTGATTCACAACAACGAAGAAATGAAGATTGAATGAAGAATTATTTAGTATATTTACTTGTGTTTTTAGTGTGTTAGAATCTGTCAAAATCTATCCTCATCTGATATCACACAAACACAAATTTCTACGAATATACATACATACATACATACATACATATATATATATATATATATATATATATATATATATATAACACAAAACAACCATTACCGAGATGTTTAGCATTAGCCAATTGACTAGTTAGAAATGGACCAGTCGACTGGTAAGGCTAAAACAGCCCAGTAATGGCTAATTTATGTATATTTTGAATATATATACGTTTTATATTTTGACTAGATGACTTTTCAACCAGTCGACCGACCCAAAAATAACAGTCATTTTTCTGAAAGGTCATCTCCTTTCATGAAGATATTTCTATCCATTTCTGTATAGAAATGGTCGTAAGAATTCTTCTTGGAAGGATACTAATCTTCACGTATTATATATACATTAAAAACGTGATTTACAAATCACTGATTCTCATTCTAAATCTTAATCTTTATTTCTGAATATTCTTGCACTCTAAAAGCTTTCGGAAATCCAAATTGCTTTTGGATCATTGAATTTATTTCATATTTCTTGATTCAACAAGCAATTTACTTCCTTCAAATCTTCGTCAAAACATTCAATATCTGAGGATAAGATTATAGAAAGGGTGTACTCCAAACTGTTGGCTAATCAGTGTTACTTAGAACACAATCAGAAGTCAAAACTCCTATTGTAATATAGAAATCCCGTTGTTGTTGCGCGGGTGTGTTGGTTGAAGTCCTGTTCGAGTTGCTCATGCGTGAAATTCTGTTGTTGGTGTGCGGTGTGTTATAAACCTATTCCTCTACGTGAAGTGAGGGTGTTGCTAGCAAAAAAAAAAAAAAAAAAAAAAAAAAACAGAATAAGTATAAGACTTGACGTACGATAATGCTCCAAACCAGTATAAAAATCACTGGTGTCATTTACATTATTTTACTAATTTTACATATTGCTTATCTGTGATATCATTATATTTGGTTCATTAAATATTTATTTGCATAACTGTTGCATAGAATATTACATTATATAAGCTTCCGCATATTCTATCAATCCATATTACTCGATCCTACTCTAGCACTCTATCTAATGTAAACTCTCAACTTTCTTTATTGAGCCAAGAAATTTAAACTCAAAAAGAAAAGAATAATCTGCTTGCCTCTGAAAATCATGAGCTAAGTACTAGGATTGAAATAATAGAATTAGATAACTCTATTCTTAAAATAAAGTAAGTTGATATCACTAGACAGTCACTAATTTTAACAAAGGAAAAGAGAATTTATCTAAGATAATAGAAACCTCTCAACCCACATCTAGTAAAAAGGGAATAGGATATGTTCAGAAAACTAATATTTCTAAGAGATCAAAGTATAGTCTAAACCTAGCAAAATTGTGTCACCATCTATAAAGAAGTCAAAATCATTTCTACTAAGAAAAAGTTTTCTAAAAATATAAGTATATGGGTTCTTAAAATGAACAACTATTTGATTAGGAATAAATATATCATAACATTTTTAGAAACTGCGCATAACAAAAAATATTATATTTTTAAAAGGGACACTGAACCCTCTTGGGTTTGGTTTCCTAAGATCTAACTCTTAGGACCTAACGGAGGAAATGGGTATCAACGTCATTACATATTTTTTGCAGGTCCCACTCAAGGAGAGAGGAAAATGGAATCAACACAGTGGTTGCTCGAAACTTATGACAGGTGACAAAGAAATTTTAACAAATGTTATCTACTCAAAAGGAGGAACTGTCACATTTGGAGATAATTCCAAAGGATATATCATGGGCAAAGGCGATGTGAGAAATTATGGTATATCTAATTTACCTCATATTTCTGATGTTCTATAAGTTAAAAATTTAAAACATAATTTGTTAAGTATTAGTCAACTATGCGATAAAACATTTAAAATATCTTTTTCTGAAAAAAATGTAATATTTTTGATAAAAATCAAAATCTTATTTTTGAAGGTAATCGAGATAAAAATATTTATATTTTAAATATGAAGATTAATAATAATCCAAATATGTGCTTAATAGCAATTGGCAATGATCCTTGGTTATGGCACAAGAGATTTTGTCACATAAATTTCGAAACCATTTATAAAATTTCAAAAAATGAAATTGTTAAAGGTTTACCAAAAATTAATTTCAAACCTGAAAATTTATGTGATACATATCAATTAGAAAATTTAACTAAATCTTTGTTCAAATCTAAAAAGGTTATTTCAACTTTACAACCATTGGAACTATTACATATGGATTTATTTGGGTCAACTCAAATTCAATGTAACGACCCGAACTTCCCCGTACAGGAAAGCCCGAAATGAGTTGAGAACACGACGAATCAGAACATAAACAGAAGAATATTTCATTGCTTATTACAACAATTACATCAGAGTACAAGAATGTAACAGATATGAATAAATAATATACATTTGACAAATATCAGAGATTTAAATTACATTTAAATACATAGCAGCCGAAAAATAATACAAAACACAACTGAAAGAAATACACGGATACAGAGCTTTCCGAATATCATTCCAGCTGTAAACCAGGATCCTATGAATGTAAATCTGCAAAACCAAAATTACTAGCTGCCCGTGTGGAAAATATGGGCACCCAGAGTTTAGGTTAAAACAATAAACTCCAGGTCAGTCATGTGACTGGTGTGAGAACTCAAAACAGTTAATAAATGTTGTTTTAAAACAAGGTAAATCACGGGACCATGCCGTATAACACGGAACGGGTTTTCCCTCATGAATACCAGTGCATATAACAAACAGCGCAATGCTAAAATAAAGAAAATGAAGCTATTATAAGACCCAGGTCCCATCACACAATGCAACGCAAGCCGGAGGATAGGGTTTACCTTATAATTGCCAAATAATGCTTGATACGTGAAATTTCATATTTTATTATTACTATAAGTGAAGAAATCAACTTCAAATATAAATGTATCAATCATAGGCGGCATAGGTACCATTATATTACGTCTCCATATACATATATATTTACGACTAAAACCGAATATCACGTATTGGAAATTGGGTTTCCATCTATGAACCGAGGAAAGGGATTATCCTCACTGATTTCGAGACACGCTAGCAAGTGTCTCAGGATCCCCCGCAGTGAACCCCTTGGATCTTCCTGGCCGGTCACCCGTCGATGATTAGTTATACCATAAACTATATGTTACCCGGTTCTAACGAACCTCTAAAATGGTCAGTATGTCGACCATGTCCATCAGCCCCGTAGTGACCGATATAATATCCATCAGCCCTGCAGTGCCAATATATCCGAGGTACCTCGTCTCCCATCAAGTAATAATAGTGTGCAACATCCACATGAGTAAACAGTCTGGGCTCCATACCATGACCTTACCCATAGCTAGAACTAACATATGTCCAATTCCATGCAGTCACTATCCCGTTTTTGGTTCACACCTGGGTGAGAGGATCGCGAATTAACGCTATACACAAAGCGACGCTATATTAAGGCTATGCTTTGATCAACAACCACAAGACTCTGCTTTTCAACAAAAGCCTTAATCATTTGCATCTCAGCATGCCACATAGGTAATTCATGCCATGTGATTGATATCCATCAATATATAACCTCATAGCTCGCACGTCTCTGAGAAGGGCATTAAGCAAGAGAATAAATTCTCCATCGCCAAACAGATATATATTTAATAGAAATCAATCACACGGAATAAATCCAATGTCAGACACACAGTCCATTTACATGTTCGTTCTGGGTCTGAACGAAACCGGAGGCACCTTATTCCTCATCCCCTATGTCCAATACAGGAGAGAGGCCCTCGCATATCCGTCGATCTCCGACTACGTCTGGACGATCACCACTTAGTACCACATCTTGGGTGTACAGCCCAATCACGACATCAGTAATCATCCAAACGATGTGAAGACATCCGGTCTTCAACCACCGTCTTCATTGTCGACTTATCGTCGAATCAGCTATTCAGAATGGGTATAAACCCGGCCTTTCCGAATAACCCGCGTATATTATAAACAAGTGATATAAATACACAACATACGCCTCATTCCAATTAAGAATATTCTTTATTCAAGTATTCACATTCTTAGGGAAAGGTTACCATTAATTTTATCAAAGATAAATTCTTTTAAATTTATTCTTTAATCTTCCTTCGGATATCATTTCAAACCATATAAAGGTTTTCAAAACTAGTCGGGATTAGCGAACCACACTGAAGTAATCATTTATTTTATTTCCTAATCCCAACCTATTTATCCCATAGAGCAAAACTGGTGATACTCCATGTCTAACACTACGGTATTATCGGTAAGTATGAATTACCATTTCATGTTCAAATCTAGTTAAAGATTTAACTATCGCTTGGAGCAAAATTGGTGATACTCCATTCTCGATCATTTCAATCTAATTAAAGATTCATTAAAACTCCACTTAGTTTTAATTTTCCCAAAATTCAATATTAATGATTATATAACTTGGGAAATCATATCCTGTCTTTAACTGGGTTAAAGAACCTATGTCATTTAAAATACGGTTCATGATAAACCCAAAATCACATTACATTTTATTCCAATTACTAAATATAACTGGAAATTCTAATAATCTTAATTAAAAGATTTATTCTTTTCACACGTGGTTTAAGAACATTGTTACTGAAGATACCATTCCATCACTCTCTAACCGTAAATTAGTAAGAGAACAATTCCCTAAATATTAATCCCGTAGGCCGAAACCAACATCAGATCAATACCCAGGAAACCATTTAACTTAGCTAATATCCAATTAGTTACTAATTTTCTTAACTCCATTGGGTTTAAGAACAACATTTTTAAAGATACCATTCACGACAAACCCATAATTCAATTCAATTCAATTCCAATTAAATATTAATTAATTGGTAAACTTCATTAAATCTTAATAAAAAGATTTAATCTTTTCTCAACCGGGTTTAAGAACAGTGTTAGTGAAGACACCGTTCACGACAAACCCAAAATCTCATTTGATATTAAATACAAGGCTCTTAATAGAAAATATATCGGCTTATATTCAATATCAAATTCTGAAATCAACAAATATCGTATTGGAATAATGATATATATATATATATATATCTTCCAAATTCCTCCATAATGTCCTTATAATCACGGAATCCAATATCGAAATATTCCAAAGATAATTTCGATTCAAATCCATTCCAATTTATATATTGGAAATTCTGGTTATTTTTAAAACCATTTAAAATCCAATTTATTTATTTAAAATTATTGGATTATAATTCTAGATCATAACTAGTTCATTTCGATAAAAATATATTTTTATCTTTTCAAATATGGAATTTTTCATTCCAAATCTTTCCAAATCATTTATTATGATTTTACACAAATTATTAATATTTTTAATAATTTTATCAAGGCCCGTTCAGTCGATTTTCATAAACGATCATCGAACTGCACTTACAACGACCTTTTCCAAATTTGATTTGGGCATAATTCCAAATCCAACGTTAGATATTAAATCTCTCATATTCGTTTGAAATCTCTTTTCGATACGAACCCAACGGTCCGGTTTCAGGAGAATCCGAAGGTCGGATCTCCCATAACGTCAATTCGAAGTCAATGGTCGAAATTCACGAACGGTCGCTGCGCGGCGCGTTCTATTCAGGCCATTTAATATATATAATATATATTATATATATTTCGTCGACTTCCTTTCAAAATGTATTTTATAAATCGTTTTAATTTCGTTTTAAAAACGATTTCAACTTCATATTCAATTTTAAATCAAAATTGAATATTCCATATCATTAGTATATAAATGATAATATTTTCAAACATCAGATTTTGAAATCATTTCCTTTTCGATATTCATTATAAAAATGAATAAAATCGATATAAATATCGTTCGCGTCAAAATGGCGCATAACTAATCAACACGGCTTTATATATTTCAAATATTTTCGTGTCCATCCCAAATCGGACATCAAAAATCATATTCTGATCTTTAACTGAATATTATTTTAGAATATTCATTATTTTAAATTATTCGTTATATTAAAATATTCATTCTTTCTGAACTGGAATCAGACACAGTCAATTACCATATAATGTTGATTATATGGATTTCATACAATGCATGTATACAATAATAATGATACACAATCAACCATCATCCGAAGTGCATTCTACACTGCATAAACATTGAATATAAATACCTAACGCTTACAACGGCCTGTCAACCAATCGATCGACATACAACTAAACAATTGGGATTAGTGTACGTCAAATATCATCCCAGTGCCCGTGTGGGGTTTCAACCAACAAACACTGAATATTATTTGTGCAGTTAGGCGATGTGTAAAATATATCGTCCCAATCAATATCAGTCAAATGGGTGTTCATAAGCAAATCGTCCGATTTGTAAATGAATATTTATTCTCATTTCATTTACTCGTTAAAAATTATATTTTTAACGATAAAATATTTTACTTAACATATGAATATTTTATATAATCCATTTCACATCACAAACAATTTCAAATAACACAATACAATCAAGAAAACAAGTCATCCATGGTCTGTGGACGACGAGGAGCAGTTCATATATGCAGTTATAAAATAAATAACTGTACAGAAATAATTTTAGTGACGAGTTCTCACCTTGTGTTCCCCCCTCCATTCCTTATTGTCGCTCAGATTCGCTGTTCTGAATCCAACGCAATCTGTTTCATGAAATTTATATTAAAAATCATATTTGTAATGACGCTTAATATATTTAAACATCACATATTTATTCTCATGCTGTTCGTATAAAAATCACATTTTTATTCGCTACTACGTATATAAAAATCATATTTTTATATCGTTACTTCTTATATAAAAATCGTATCTTTATACCAAATTCATTTATACAAAAATCGTATATTCTTCTTACTAAAAATTATACTTTTCCATCGCTAAAAATTATATTTTTACATTGCTAAAGATTAGATTTTTACCTCGCTAAAGATTAGATTTTTACATCGCTGTTTACACCAAAATTGGTCTAAACACCCAAGGTACTAAAGCTGTACTTCACCAATGCGGCAGGAAAATAAATGGAGCCGTACTTAACAATAATTGAAAAAGAAAATGCGAGGGAAGTAAAATGAAGATGAGATTCAGAGTGGTTCAGCCATGGATTTGGCCTACGTCCTCTATGAAGGTAGTTTGCATTCTTATAATGAGGATTACAAAATACATGAATTCTCTCTTTTCATACATCTCTATATTCAATCAACATAAAATGTTTATATCTTGGATTTTAGCAAGAGAGTGGTAGAGTTTGAGGAGGAGAAGGATGAGTAAATGATTGAGAATAATGAAGATGTCTCTATCTTCTCCGATAACCAGACTTGACTTGACGCCATGGCCGGAAGAATAATGATGCTTATACCAAAATTACGAGAATGGAATTTAACAGCACTTTGTTGTCTTTTTCGATCTGATCCCTTCTATGTTGGCAGCTATGGTGTATTTATAGGCCAGCTCCCCCTGGGAAATAATCTGAAATCTGCATATGATAACTACGGGTCGCTCATTCCATTAATTACACACATGCCACCTCTTGATCGTGGCCAGCTGTTCTTAGCTGTATCTAACTGTCATGCATGAGTAACTCCATAAGAGCGAACATCCTGAATAGTTGAGAGGGCGACTTTAGTCTGTGCTCTTTGGGCGTGGCTATTTCTGATAGATTTTCTTGATGGTGGAGCGAGTGAGCGACCGATCATAGCTCCCTAATGTGGTTATGTCTGACCCGGAGTAAGAGGGCAACGATCCTTTTATCCTGGGAGCAGCTGGCTAAAGCTTGTATTTTTAGGTGTAAGCGTGCTCTTCTCAATAATTGACGTATGACCGACCGGTAGGTGGTATCTAACCAGAACGTCGGTGTTTGTCTAGCAAGGACACACAAGTGATAGGGGTTGTAATCCATGCGCGGTTTGTCAAATACACGTGCGACCTTGACTCCCGTTCTTTATCTTTATTGAGCCGCAACACTCTTAATATGTCGTGTGATTGGTCTCTGTCGTACCGAATGATTGACTTGTCCTGGGCTTGATGCCTGGATCTTGCTTTGTATAGTTGCATCCTATTCATCATAGGTCTTCAAGTTTGAGGATAACATTGTGTGCAACCGACCCCGAAGATGTCCGTTCTTCAGATCTTGTAACTCATTATGCGTATGGATTTTTTGAGGGATTAACACTTGCCCCTCAAAGTCCACGATTTCTTTTTAGCAAGGAATTACTGGCTTCGACATTATTGAGCGCAGTTACTGTTTGGCAGGTGTAACCTGGCCCATCGATGGGTCGGTCATTTGGAGATTGAGATCGCTTCCTTGGGGTTGATTGGTGTCGTTTCCTTTGAGCGAGATGCTTGGACCATCTTTCCATCATTACAAATGGTTAAATCATGGGGAAGTGGTCACGCCAACTGGATTTTGATGGGACACTTATCTCTATAATCAAGCACTGGGGTGACGTGGTGAGAAATGTTTTTGATGTGTGTCTTTTAGTATTCCTCCTTATTTTCTTATTTCTCACGTCAATTTCGTCGTCATTTTCTTCAATAAGGTTTCTCAACTGAAAAACTCCATGTTTCCTTCCACCACCGTTTTGTATATCACAGGTTTGTCGATTTCTACTTATTTTTGCTCTACCTTTGGACCTCACGGCTATTCACTGATCTATTTGCAGGATGGTTCCATCTCTAAAGCGGCATCGATGGGAAAAAAATTCTTCGATTTGGATGTCCCGATAGACGAGATTCAGTCAACCGGTCAACTATCTGTAAATTCCCGTTCCAGCCCTTCTTATGCGGAGCTTCAAACTATCTTTGACAGGCCACGCTATGTTCCTGGGCCATGCCGTCCTAGGCTTGCTAAGCGGTTCTGGGGGTAGAGCTTACAGGGAGTACCTTCCAATGTGAAGATTTCTCTGTCTGATTCTCATACTTTCTCTTGTGACATGATTGTCGAAAAATGTCAGATGTTGGCCCGTCTCGAGACCGCTGTGCATCAATTTGGAAAAAAGATGGATCTGCTGAAAGATCATTCTGCGAAGCAGATGAATGGATGACATACATTGGCCTGCGACCTCCAAAAACTTCACAAGGACAATCTCGAGCGCATTTCTATTCTAGAAGATGATAAGGCAAAGCTGATCTATGCCCTTAGGTCCAAAGATAGCATGGTTGCCTCTTTTACCCCACGTGATGTTGAGTCGGTGGTTTCCAAACATGGTGATGAACCTCCATCCTGTTCTGCTCAGACTAAGAGGAAGGTAGGTAGGCCAAGGAAGGTCAGAGATCGGTAGTTCCGTTTTCCTGTCTTTGGCTGTTTCCCTTTTGAACTTTAAGGCCGGTTGTGCAAGCGGGTGTCGGTCCTCGCTTGTGATGTTATGCTGGCTTATGACTTGTGCTGATCTTTGACACTTTTGTGATCCTGGTGAACGGTTGTTTTGTTGGTTTTGTGATGCTCTTTGTACCTCTGTCTGCCACACCTTGTCTCTTTTGCCCTGCTTTGCAACATTCTTATTTTTATTATAATCTTCCTGACAATCGCGCGTTAGCATCGTATTACGGATCGATCGTGCGTTAACGTTGTAGTACGGGGCGTTATCGTTAGCGCTATTAATATGGTATTACGATGGGTTTTATTATGGTTTTATTAAGCTGGGGTCCCCCAGTTTTTAGTATTTGTCTTGACCGGTGAGTTTCCAGTTGTTTTTAACTTTGGTTATTAAGCCATTTAGATTTTTTAATGAATATATGTTTGTACGTATGTTATGGTGTCTTCTTGATGCATTTTTAATGCGTGCCCCCATGGGAGGACTTTGGTTACAATGTTGTAATCCAATCTTGGCTTTGTTTGACTTGGTTAACAATAAAGAACAAGAATGGATTCCCCCTTTCGGCTGGGATTTCTGCTTTGTGCTGGTCTTTCCAATATGTTTGATCCTTCCCCTTTTTTATGCTTCATCCCGAGGAGTGGACACAAGTTTATCTCATCGAGTTTTTGTCAAGAAGAAATAAGAACTCGTGTCCTTCACCTAACAAGGTGCCCCCCCCCCCCCCCCGTTTTTTGGATTGGAAATTTTCTTTTTCCTCTTTCTTTCTTTTTTGGGACTTGTCGGTTTTTTCCGACTTTATGCCTCGCCCTAGGAAACAGACACCGGTTCACTTCGTCGAGTTTTTCCCAAGTCGGAGAACCCGTGTCCTGCACCTAAGAAGGTGTTTCATTTATGGGCTCAGCAATTTTAACCGTGGGACTTTCTGAGTTGCTTTCACCCCATCATTAATTCATCTGATTTGGCACCAAGCCTTTTGTTGGTCGTTTGTCAAAAGATTCGGTATTTCCTAATGAAAGTCGGGACTCCTTGAGTTGTTGTTCCCTGGTCGCTTGTTTTCCTACACAAAGAAGTCAATCTTTAGTTGGAGCTTGTGAATGAGTGATTTGCGCATGTAAACATAACTTCGTATTCATTTGTTTCACGTACATCATTCAAATGCGAAATTTTTGTAAATCTTTACAGCATTGTTAAGTAACATGTTATAAAAAATAATGAGGAATATGCTCGCTGTTCCATGCTCGTGGAATCTAGTTTCCATATGTGGTGGCCAGTTTGAAGGTTCCATCCTGGAGTTTTTGACATATAACATAGGTCCCTTCCCAGTTGGGTCCAAAAACCCCAGTACCGGTCATTATCTTCTTCAAAACAAAGTCTCCAATTTCGAAAGTCCTATGCTTGACTTTGGAATTGAAATGCCTTGCCACCCTTCTTTGATGTGCAGTCACTCTGGGTTCTTCTTCCTTTCTTCTTTCCTCGAGATGGTCGAGGGCGTCGAGTTGTAGCTTCTCATTTTCTTTGTGGTCAAAGTATATCCTTCTATGGGTGGGAACCTCCAGCTCCACTGGTATCATGGCTTCAGAGCCGTAAGATAAAGAAAAGGGAGTATGCCCTGTTGCAGTTTTATGCGTAGTGCGGTATGCCCATAATTCCAGTGGGAGCTCATCTACCCAACCACCTTTAGATTTCTCTAGCCTTTTCTTAATGGTCGTCTTGACGATTTTGTTTACTGCCTCTACCTGCCCGTTCGCTTGCGGATGAGCGACTGCTGAAAAGCTTTTCTGGATTTTATACTTGGCGTAAAAGTTTTGGAACTCTTCACTTTCAAATTGGGTTCCGTTGTCTGTGATTATCTTTTGTGTACCCCAAATCTACATATGATATTTTTCAAGACAAAGTTAATGACTTTCTTCGAAGTTATAGTGGCCAATGGTTCTGCTTCAGCCTATTTTGTAAAGTAATCGACGATGACAATTGCATATTTAAAACCGGATTTTGCAGTGGGAAGGGCTCCTATGAGGTCAATGCCCCCAGATTGAAAATGGCCATGGGCTAACCATGTGAGTTATAGCTGTGGATGGCATCCTTGGAATCTTGGCAAATCTTTGGCATCTGTAACATTTTTTAGTGTAGGCGATGGAAACTTTATTGATATCTGGTTAGAAGTAGCCGTATCGCAGGATTTTCTTAGCCAAAGTTTGTCCATAGGTATGACCTCCGCATTTCCTTTCGTGTAATTCTACCATGATCGCCTTTAACTCTTTTTCTGTAACACAACAAAGTAAAGGTGTAGAAAATCCACATCTATATAGTCGTCCGTCCTGAACAAGATAAAGAAAAGCTTTTTGCAAAAAAATTCTTCGCTGCTTGACTTCTGCTGGAAGTGCACCAGTGACTAGGTACTCTTTAATTGCGACATCCATGAGTTTGGCTCATCAGTTATTTCCATGATCTGGTTTATTTCAGCCTGCTTTGTGCTTGGGCTTGAAAGGATTTCCACTAGGACTAGCCCCATTAGTTGTGCGTCTCCTGTGCTTGCGTATTTTTCCAATGAATAAGCTTTGGCATTTCCTCCATAGGAATGTGAGATATGGTGTAATGCTCGAAAGCTTCCAATAGTTCCAGGGCTTTGGAGAGGTAATCCAGTAAGTTACCCATTTTGTCTTGGAATTCTTCAAAAATCAGACATACTACGATTTGGGAGTCACTGAAGATTTGTATATTTTTTTATTTGCAACTCTTTTGCTAGTTTTATCCCTGCGATAAGGGCTTCATACTCAGCTTCGTTGTTTGTTGACGAAAACTCTAACCTTAGAGCATAGCATAAAGATCTTCCCTCAGGGGTTTCGAGAACAACCCCTGCTGCAGAACAGTGATCATTCGAGGCTCCATCAACGAATAATTTCCACTGGATAGTGGTTTCGATATCATCCTCCTTCTTCATCTCCCCTCGGTCGGTAAATTCCGCGATAAAGTCGGAAAGTGCTTGTCCGTTGATTGCTTTTCGAGGGTGATATGTAATGTCATATTGACTGAGCTCCATGTTCCATTTTAGTAACCTCCCGGAGGTTTCGGGTCGGGATAGAATTTGCCTCAGGGGCTGGTTTGTGAGAACCCTGATGGGATGAGCTTGAAAGTAGGGACGAAGTTTCTTTGATGCAATAAGCAAGCAATAAGCGAGTTTTTCAAGTTTTGGATAATTAACCTATGCTTCGGACAACCTCTTGCTGATGTAATAGACTGGCTTTTGTACCTTCATATCTTCTCTGATCAATGCCGCACTTGGGGCATGGGCAGAAACCGCCGAATATAGAAACAAGTCTTCTCCATCACTAGGCTTCGATAGCATAGGATGTGTTGCCAGGTGTTGGATCAGTTCCTTGAAGGCTTTCTGACATTCAGAGGTCCACTGTATTTCTTTCTTTCCTTTCCTAAGGGCATCGAAGAATGGAATGCATCTGTCTGTTGCCTTGGATATGAAACGGTTCAGAGCCGCGATCTTCCCATTCAAACAATGAAGTTCCTTCTTGGTTCTTGGGGGACGCATTTCTCTCAAAGCTGATATCCTGGCTGGGTTAGCTTCTATACCGCTAGCGTTGACCATGTACCCAAGGAACTTGCCCGAACCAACTCCAAAAGAACATTTCAAGGGGTTCAACATCATGCCGTATTGGCGTAAGATATCGAACATTCGGGCTAGGTCCTCCAAATGGTCTATTGCTCTCTTTGACTTTACCAACATATCATCGACATAGACTTCCATTGTCTTACCAATTTGTTTTTTGAACATAGCGTTCACCAGTCGCTGATAAGTTGCCTCTGTGTTCTGTAGACCAAATGGCATTACCTTATAGCAGTATATCCGAGCTCAGCAATGAAGCTTGTGTCTTCCTGGTCTGGGCTGTACATCATGATTTGATTGTAGCCGGAATATGCATCCATGAAAGATAGTAGCTCATGACCAGCCGTAGAATCCACCAACTGGTTGATTCTGGGAAGAGGGAAACTATCTTTCGGGAAGGCTTTATCCAGGTCTGAATAATCTACACAGACTCGCCATTTTCCGTTAGATTTCTTTACGAGCACCGGGTTGGAGACCCATTTTGGATACGTAGATTCTCTGCTAGAACCATTCTCCATTAATCCGTCGACTTCTTCTTTTAATGCGCGCGACCTCTCCGGCCCCTGGGTTCTCCTTTTTTGTTTAACAACCAGAACGCGTGGATCAATGTTTAGCTTATGGACCATAATATCCGGAGATATGCCGCACATGTCGGAATGGTTCCATGCATACACATCAAAATTAGTTCCTAAAAAGACAATCAATTGATTTTTTAATTCAGGGCTTAACCGAGATCCTATATTCAACACACGGTTCGGGTCCTTTGGAATTACGGCTATAGGAATTGTGTCTTCGGCCGATGTCGCCCTTTCATCCTCTGCACTAGCTTCCCTACGATCGATCTCCTTTTGTAATCCACTATGCTCGCCGGTGCATGGACCCTTCTTTAATTGCTATAAAGAGGGTTTCTGGATGCGGGGGAGTGCCTCCGCATCCTTTCCCGAATCTTCTTTCTTAGCCTCTCTCAGCTCTGTTATATACAGTCTCTCGTAGTGATTTGGTCGCCTTTAATTACACCAGTTCCCTTTTCGGTTGGGAACTTCATAATCAAGCACCATGGAGCTAATGCAACTTTAAAACCCGAAAGAGTCGGTCTCCCAAGGAATGCATTGTAAGACGAAAACTCATCTATCAGGACAAACGTTTGTACCATAGAAACCCTTCGTTCCCTATCCGCCAATTCCATGGGAAAATCTATCGTTCCGATGGGTTGCATAGGTTTTCCTGTAAAACTGTGGATCTTATTTGGTTATGCGCGCACTTTCGCCATAGGGAGATTCATCTTTTGGAAAGTGTTTATTAAAATCACATTAACAGATACCCCTGTGTCAACCAGGACTCTTTTTACAACTGCAGGACCGAGACCAATTGTGATTACCATGGCATCAATAGTTAGTGTAATTAAGGCTTCCGCGTCTTTGTCTTTGAATGTCACTTCCCCGGTCGAGGTTTTGAGCATTTTCATGGGGAGCTCGTTGTTCAAGATCATGCACCCTTCTTCTTTCGAGGCATTTTTCAATTCATTAGCGTATCTTTCCATATCCGCCCAACTGTTCCTAGCCGGTGGGGCCCTCCAAATATCACATTGATTATTATCCTCGAATCGACTGATATTTGGGCTTCCTTACTCAAGTTCGGCTGGCTAACCACATTATTTTGTCCTTGTGCAGCCGACGTTCTTTGGGGATTTTTCACATACTCCTGGAGTTGGTTCTTCCTGATGAGTTCTTTGATTAAACTCTTCATGTAACTCCCCGCATTTTTAAATATAATTAAAAATGAAATAAAATATATGAAAATATGCTTAGATAGGTAAATAATGATGATGCATAAAAAGAATTAATTAATACATGGAAGAGAAGAAAATTTAGTTCGATAACGGTGTATGTAACGGAAAAGATAGTTAATTAATTTAATAATCAAGAATTAGGTAAAATGGACATAACCATTGCGTTCCTCTCAAAATTTTACATGAAATAGAGTCCGAGTTTTCGAAAATCGGAGTCCGGATGAAGAAGTTATGGCCAGTTGAAGATTCAGAAAATTTCAGTCAGCACAGAACCAAGCAGGTCGACCTGGGGGTCGACCTGGGGGCCAGGTCGACCAGGGGGTCGACCTACCACCCAAAGGTCGACCATAGTGTCGACCCCCCCTTACAGGTCGACCTGGTCGGCCTGTTTCGGGCCAGAACCCATTTTTGAGGCCCGGGACGCGTTTTGATGGTCCAGATCAGTTTTAGGGTTAATCCGATGGCTGAAATGAATTGCTACACCTATAAAAACAACCAAAGACCTAGCCTAACTCACACAAATCATTCTAACACCGTTATGCTTCTAAGTCTCCTCTTGAACCATGGCCGCCGTCTCCAAATTAAAGCTTAAGCATTCAAACTAGATTCAATTCAAAGATCAACGTTTCTACAACAATTCAAGAGAATAGATCAACGTCACTACAACGATTCTACAACAATCTCTGTTCTTAATTCTCGATCTACGCATTGTAAGTTCTAGTTACTTTGAGATTGAAACTTGTTAAATTTAATATGGACATGTTATAAAATGAAATTGGACCAATGTATGATAATTGATTCATATCTATTCTTGTTCATCTTGGACCTTGACTTTTTGGGTATATTGCTATGAAACCAGTTTGGACCTATTCATGTTATAAATTGGAATTGGACATGAGGTTTTACTTACTTTTAAGAACTAGATGAATAAAAGTAGTTTATGACAGACCACGGTTTGGATATACGATAAATTGTCATTCTATGACATGATAATCTTAATATCCAATTCAGATGTCATCACCTTATGTTAATATTTTGGATCTGGATTTGCAATCTCATTGTGGTGGATATGAACATATAAATTTGGGACATTTATAAATGACAACATTGTGGATCTTGGTCATTAACAATATTATAGTTAATGCAATTCTATTGTAAAAATTGGACTTATGAACCTATGATTAGATCCAAACATCCTATTATGTCATCTTAATAGTGTTGGATCTAATTTATGTGAATTAGTGAATCATCTTGTGTTTATCATGTTAAAACTAAATCTAAATTGTTAAATTAGATCTTAGTATGCTCACTATGACATCGCGGTTATGAATCTTTGTTTAAGCTATGACATATTATGATGCAAATTTGGGTAGATCTATTATAGATCCAAACAATGTTGACATTTAAATTGATAATCAAGTCTAAACTATCATTTATGCCTATTGTGCTAAGATTAGAATGTTTGGGACTATCACCTTATGCCATGACTATCAACTTATTATGCTAGATTTGAAAGTCTATTATTTTCTATATGCCAGTGATGTTGTAACCAATTATCTCGAGTTATATTATGCTAGTCTTGTAATCCCTTTATCACTTTATGCTCGTTATTTTTGCCTATCATAGTTTTGATGTTATTCTCTTTATTTCTAGCTTTAGATTTACTTGTAATTTAGATCGATTTACGTTTACATACGATGGGGACACGATTTGGGTAGATTAGGCAAAACTTGGATTGGTTATGAACATGAATCATAAACTTGATAATAGACATAAAGTGAAACATGAACATTGTTATAACTTGAAAAATGAAACATGGATATGACACTAGAATGAACTTAAAAATGGCCAACTCGAGGTTGGGTTGAGTTTGCAGTGTAAATCTGCCCGGAACCGCCCGGCGAATCCAGTGACTGCAAACAATAGGATCCAGTGTGGGTAGTTGGTCATATCGCACTTAAAACCCGATGTTAGACTAGGATGTGGTGTAAATCTGCCCGGAACCGCCCGGCGAATCCAGTGACCACAACATCTAGTCTAATGTGAGAGGTTGGGGTGCATTAATGAATTAATGTCACATGATAGGGTTAAGTCATGAACATGAAAGACAACACTTAACCAACTTGAAACATGATTGGTAGGGTTAGGCCATGAACTTAAACAACAAACACCTAACCAACTTGACACGTGAATTGTAGGGCAAAGTCACGAACTTAAATGACAACACTTAGCCAACTTGATATGCTAGACTGATGGGGTTAACTCTCGAATTTAAATGACAACACTTAACCTGCTGAACGAAAACCCTAGTTACGCGGTCCATTTCAGCAGTAAACCACTAGATGTATCATGGAACCCTGAAACTAGGCAGGGTGGGGCACGATTGCTGGGCTGATTGTAAGCGACCAGAACGACGGCTGAGTTGGTGCGCCAGTGTAGGTTCAGGCGGACTATGGTCGTGGACGTAGTTCGGAGTTGAAAAAGGAGGCATTGGGCATCAGTAGATTTATCTGTGCATCTTGATTTATGTCGGCGGTTGGCACCATAGGGCTTGATACACCCTATGTTGGACCTAGCACAGGTGACTACATTCGTGATAGGGCCGTATGACACAGAAACACAACGAGCTAGAACTTGTAGGGAGCCGATCGATTAGTGGATCGTTCCGTAGGACCTAGTAATGGGTCATTCACGATATTGGGCCAAGGGATCATTTTCATGATTGATACTTGACATGGGTTGGGCTACTAGTACACTTGGTGCAGCGAATCTTGAATATGCGATGCTATACTTGATCTATCATGTTATCTTAGTCTATCTTATCCATCTTGACATCATACTTATGTTTACTTTCAGTTTATACATGTCATGTTACATTTACCTGTTTTTATGCTGAAAGTCACTAGGACTTACCAGTCTTTATGACTGACCCGTTTTCTTTTCGCCTCTTTTCCTTCCGTTCCCCCCCAGGTTCTCAGGGAGGAAACTCTTGCACCTAGCTTGGATTTCGCTTGCTTTCGGTTCAGCTCATGTATGGTTTGGTCTTGAGCTATGCTATGGCTGCATTTCTGCTACCTTTGGGGAATTATGCTACTTTTGTTATTTTAAGTTTTATGCTTCTTTACTTATGCAAGGCAGAACTTGTTGTAATGGAAAATGATAGCTTTGACTATTTGGTACTTTGGATGTAAAAGGCTTTGACTATTTTGAAATAATGAAGTTTAGCTTTTGATTCTTCCGCTGTTTTTAAATATGTTATGTCCTGTGATATTTCTGTGTTTGTTTACCTAGATAGCGCTCCTCCAAAACTAGTGCATTCCCTTTGTGAGTGACCCTAGCGGAGGTGGGGTGTTACATTTGGTATTAGAGCAGTACTAGACTGGGCAAAAGTTTTAAAAACCTTCTAAAACTACTTATAAAGAAGAATTTATCAAGAAAAGTTTTATTTTTAAGGCTATTCCCCAAAAGCCATTAGCACTTTCCTTTGTTTCCTTGTTTGAACCTTTTTCTTTCCGATTTTCAGCATATCTGGGGATCTCAACCTTCCTGAGGGAGTACCCGTACCTGGCTGGTTCCGAAGGTACTTAGAAGCTAGGGCCAATGGCGCGGGCCCGGTAGATATCCCTCCTCCTCCCCCAGTGGTTGTGGTTCCTCCTCTTCCTCCTCCTCCTCCTCTTGGTAACGCTTTCGGAAAGATATGCAAAGACTTTAAAGCGATGGGCGGCAATGACTTCGTTGAAACTGAAACCTTCATTGAAGCGCGAAACTGGCTGAAGGAGACTGAAGACTTGTTTGTTATCTTCGATGTATAGGATCATAGGAAAGTTCAGTTGGCGGCATGGTTGATGAAAGAGGAAGCTGCATTTTGGTGGGAAGTCACCAACGCTACCAGGTCGGTTGAGACTTGAGCAGACTTTAGAGGGAGGTTTGGGCTTAAGTTTTTATCGTCAGCAAAAGAAAGTCTTCAGATGGAGAGATTCCTAGCACTCAAGCAAGGGGACATGACTGTTAAGGAGTACGTGAATAAGTTTAATTAGATTGCTAGGTTTGGATTGGATTTGGTTAACACGGCTCAGAAGAAGGCTCTACGATTTGTACGGGGATTGAACGAGTACATGGGGGCGACCTTTGAGAGCTTGGTGGATATGGCCCTACTTTATGAAGAAGACGAGAATGGCAAGAAGGAGGTGAAGGCTAGTGAGTCTCAAAACAAGAAGGTAGACTCCGAGAAAGGAGGCAAGAACAACAACAATAATAACGACAACAAGTCACGTGAGAAAAGAAAATGCAACTTCTGTGGTATTGATGGGCATATAGTCAAGGATTGTAGAAAGAAGAAGATGAAGATGGGAGCATGCTTTCAGTGTGGTGATACTGGACATATCAGCAAGAACTGCCCTAAGAAGCAAGGGCAAGGCCCGTAAGCAGGACCTTCTAGGGGTACTTCTTTAACTTCTTTTCCTAGATGCTCGGTTTTATCTTGTATATCTTTTCGATCCTATCTTGAGAACCTTAGGTAGAACCCTATGGATGTAAACATGTATTTGAAACATGTTATGGTTGATGTTTGCAAATGGTTGCAAGTGGTCGCAAGTGGTTGCTCGTGGTTGCATAACACACATTAGGCACTAGATCGGCTCAGACACATTTTCATATTGCATATGCATGAGTGTTTATACTTATTTATGGATGAAATTGAATGTGTTATCATGTGAATGTTGCATATGGATGAATGTTTGTGCACACATATAGTGTTTATGTGACTAGGACTATTTGCATACATGTTGGATTCAGGGCACTAAACATATTTTGCATTAAGAAGATCAATCAGGCTTGATCATTTGCATTAGATAAGGAACATATACACACACTTTCTGCATATGTTCATATAGCATTAGAAATCTTTTAAGGATAATGGTTGCTTGTGATTGATGATTGAGAAGATGGATAATTGGATGGTAGGACACATTCTTCTTAACTTGAAGATTTCGGGGACGAAATCCATTAAGGAGGGGAGAATGTAACACCCCGCATTTTTAAATATAATTAAAAATGAAATAAAATATATGAAAATATGCTTAGATAGGTAAATAATGATGATGCATAAAAAGAATTAATTAATACAAGGAAGAGAAGAAAAATTAGTTCGATAATGGTGTGTGTAACGGAAAAGATAGTTAATTAATTCAAGCATCAGGAATTAGGTAGAATGGACATCACCATTGCGTTCCTCTCGAAATTTTACATGAAATAGAGTCCGAGTTTTCGAAAATCGGAGTCCGGATGAAGAAGTTATGGCCTGTTGAAGATTCAGAAAATTTCAGTCAGCACAGAACCAGGCAGGTCGACCAGGGGGTCGACCAGGGGGTCGACCTGGGGGTCGACCTACCCCCCCAGAGATAGACCATAGTGTCGACGCCCCCTTACAGGTCGACCTGGTCGACCTTTTTCGGGCCATAACCCATTTTTGAGGCCTGGGACGAGTTTTGATGGTCCGGATCAGTTTTAGGGTTAATCCGATGGCTGAAATGAATTGCTACACCTATAAAAAAAACCTAAGACCTAGCCTAACTCACACAAATAATTCTAACACCGTTATGCTGCTAAGTCTCCTCTTGAACCATGGCCGCCGTCTCCAAATTAAAGCTTAAGCATTCAAACTAGATTCAATTCAAAGATCAACGTTTCTACAACAATTCAAGAGAATAGATCAACGTCACTACAACGATTCTACAACAATCTCTGTTCTTAATTCTCGATCTACGCATTGTAAGTTCTAGTTGCTTTGAGATTGAAACTTGTTAAATTTAATATGGACATGTTATAAAATGAAATTGGACCTATGTTTGATAATTGATTCATATCTATTCCTGTTCATCTTGGACCTTGACTTTTTGGGAATATTGCTATGAAACCAGTTTGGACCTATTCATGTTATAAATTGGAATTGGACGTGAGGTTTTTGTTACTTTTAAGAACTAAATGAATAAAAGTAGTTTATGACAGACCACGGTTTGGATATATGATAAATTCTCATTCTATGACATGATAATCTTAATATCCAATTCAGATGTCATCACCTTATGTTAATATTTTGGATCTGGATTTGCAATCTCATTCTGGTGGATATGAACATATAAATTTGGGACATTTATAAATGACAACATTGTGGATCTTGGTCATTAACAATATTATAGTTAATGCAATTCTATTGTAAAAATTGGACTTATGAACCTATGATTAGATCCAAACATCCTATTATGTCATCTTAATGGTGTTGGATCTAATTTATGTGAATTAGTGAATCATCTTATGTTTATCATGTTAAAACTAAATCTAAATTGTTAATTTAGATCTTAGTATGCTCACTATGACATCGCGGTTATGAATCTTTGTTTAAGCTATGACATATTATGATGCAAATTTGGGTAGATCTATTATAGATCCAAACTATGTTGACATTTAAATTGATAATCAAGTCTAAACAAGACAACTTAAATATATTTGAGTGTTGCATAATTGTTGTATATCGTAGCCTAAAACAAAGCCGAACCAAAGTAATGAAAATATGCAAGGAATAGGACAAAAATAATTGCAGCGTTCGCAGAATTCATTTTTTACCCTCAAACGTTGAATCATGTTAGAATAACCTAGTCGAAATGCATCTTTTGTTACCACTTATATTTATAATTTTAGCAATCATAGGTATTATCAAAAGTATGAAATTCATCATGCACAGTTAACGACGCTTGTAGAGGTACCTCTCTAATTTTTATCAGTTTGTTATTTTATGAAAAGAAAAAACCTAGTATAAAAGCTCTTGACTACAAAAAGCTTTCCGCTATAAAACTGTAGTGAATACCCTTGTCCTCACTCATAATAATGGAATGCAGGGTTAATTTTTAAAATTAAATTCAAATGAATCCATTATTCGATTATAAAAATAAACTATGGATATTGTTGCATTACCAATAATAGGATAAAGATAAAGTAAAATAACCGTTGGAATATAGAAACATACGAAAATGAATATTTACTTTCTATTTTAACAACTTGTAGAAAATGGTTTGAAACGACTATCAAGATTAAGGATATGTCTAAAAGTAATCTAGAAGTCCCTTACGATATGAAGGCAAGTTTCTTTTAAAATTCATTTTAGTGTGTATGTTGTTGCAGTAAAAGAGTTATTCACAGAATCTAGAAATGGATCATTCAGATAAAATTCATTCAAATGCTGCTGCTACTTACAATGTAGAGAATAACTATGATTTAAATGGTAAAAGGTAGAGTTGATCTTGTATTTGTTTAGAAATAGCAGTTTTGTAAAGTACATTAACATGATTTGACAATGAAGAAATCCTAAAACATAAATCCATATTTTCTTAATGTTCATGAGACTGGAACTTTCCGTTACAAAATTATACACAAAATACTCTGTTAGAGGATAATTAAAATATTTAGTAAGAAAATCAAAATGCTTGGCATTGAATGTAAACCAAAATAGCAGGGCAGACTAATGTTATGCTAAGTGACTTTAAGATATATTACTCCATTATGCTATATTTGCTGATCAAATTCTCACTTAATTAATGAGAAATTTATAATGTTCTTATAACAAAATTGGTCATGTTTCTCGCATAATTGCTCTCCATTTCATTAATATTTGTGCAATGAATATCGGTAGTTTATATATAATGAATTCAGATTTATTGTGGCTGATGATCTTTCCTCTTGATAATATACCCATCATGGAAACTTCCCATTACATAAGAGGAAAATAAAATCATTACAATACACATGTCAATTCATAGTAACACATGCTTATGTACGGCTTTATACATATTGATTATTTGTAAAATTTGCTTCAGTGTATGGAAGTGGTAGCAGGTTAAGTATATAGGACACACTTTCATTTTCTCATTGCAACTGTTTCAGTAAAAGACTTTGTAGTTGAATATAAAAGAGAAAAAACATTCATATTCTTAATCAGTTGTGCAATTCATGAGCTTATTGGATAAGACGCTACTAACTGACAAAAACATGTACCCATGAGTTGTTTCTGTCAAAGTAAGCCAATTTCAATCAAATTAAATAGTAATAGTAAACGATTATTTTATACCATAATAATAACAAATTATGAGTTAGGTATATGTGTACGTCATACGCCAAAACCAATCACTAATCAAAACCAAAATCAATTTCAAATGCATTACATAAGTATCGTATACAAACTAAATTCTTTGACAATGTCATTTTTGGTAAGGATGGCATAAATTTGCAAGTCAACAACTCTCTTAGCAGCTGAATTTTTTGGCATATACATGCAATCGTTTGATTTAAAGGTAAGTTACAAAATTAAAAACTAAAATGCTAACATGCTATATGACAAACAATGTATTATCGTATACTAAATTTTCCACTTAGAGTGTCCTTTAATTATGAAACTACTAAAAATGCAACAATCTACAACTCTAATCAAGGATGATGCAATTACATGACCTAAAGTTTTGATGTAGCAACCGCAGAAAATTACGATGTTTAACCTATGGCTATGAGAACACTATTTCATCTAGATACATGACACATGTCAGTGAAACTGCTGTTAATAGCAAAATAAACATAATTTCCGATGGATAGATGTTGAGAAATGAAACATGTATTCAAATTCAAAACAACAAAATACTGCCAGCAGTAGGGAAGTATAAAGTTATATAATGTAAACATAAATTAATTTAGCGTGGAGAACCTTTTTCATGAAATCGGCCAATCTTCGATGAAAGCAAAATAAGGTGAAAACTGGCAAGTATAGTGGAGTTGCTTGAAGGAGAACTTTCACTGCTGTTAATAAGAAAACCATTATCAGAATCAGTGAAAATCAACCACTTATTGATGCATTAAACATGCCAAGACAAACAAAATAGAAACTAATATTTGCAACGACCGTAAAATTGGACAGTCATTGATAAATTGGAATGTTATTTTGTGTTTTCATATTTAAGTGTCTTTTAAGTCCAATTTCAACATTGATGAATGCAAAATTGACAAAGAGTGTACTGAAACATAGTCGTGGGTGAAAGGAGGAAAGACAAATCAAGCTTCAACCTAAAGGTGAAAAATAGTGCTGAAGCATTTAACTTTTACCAAATCCGTACTTAGTTTAAAAAAAAGAAAAATATGTCTGTAACCATTACTCAATAAAAAGGTATCAAATAAGAAAAAATAAAATGAAAGACATAATGTCCTCCTCAATGAATTACCATTTATTCTTCCCTAACTTTTCATTCATAGCAGTAAATCTCAATTTTAAATTCTGCGAGCTAGCAAAAGCATCAAATTCTACCATATTACATCGAATGACTAAACTATAGGACCTACTCTCATCAAGTAGCAACAAATTATCTGATATATGACCAAATAATGCAAATTCGCCATCATTATAGCATACAATATGAGTAACATAAACTGTAAATTTGCACAAAACTTACTAAAGTTATCCAGATATATAGGACATAAACCAATTTTTTGCAAAAATATCAGAATAAATGGTAGCACAATTTATGCATATAAAAATTGGGAAACTCTACATGTGTACAAAATATTTAAAGTTATTTCTGTAAAACCAAAGCATCCACTTAAGATTAAAATCTTGATATGCTGTTCAGAAATCAATTGGAAAACTTGAGCATTATATCGAATTTATTCAATGCCTGAAATCCATCATATGTTTTAAAAAAAATTGTAAAGACCTATTGAACAAAGTAGGGATATCTTTTCGCTTATCTCGTAAGAAGAAAGTATCTTTTTGCTTATCACTGTTTGAAAAAATTTCAACACATCAAGACAGAAGGAGATGGCATCTCCAAATCCAGTCAATTGTGGAGTTATCAACAAAATACACAGGGAAAATCAAGATATTTTCTATCTATATAGCAGGATAACCATGGAGCTTCGTAACAAAGAAAACTCATTTCAATTCTTAAAGATGTTCAAAAAACACCCAAAAAATGGAGCAATGGAAAAAATAACAATTAATATTACCTATACGCGACTACCATTCCAGACGAACTTCTTGGCAGACGGTTGAAAAAAGTGCTAGCCATCGATGATAATCAATAAATCAATAATTATTGATTAACAACTGTAAGAGGAAAAACAGCTACCTTAGGCACAGGGAAACATGCGGGCAAAGATTGCAATCCAGTGTAGACTGGGGAATAAAACGACGGTGAGAAGGGGCATGAACGACGAAGAGCGGAACAGCAGTATGCCAGGTAGATCATTCTTTTTCCCCTAAATTCCTTTTTGTTGTAGAAAACCGCTGGAATAGGGCAAACGGTGAAAGGGTAAGGAGAGAAGGGAAAAAGCGAGGTCCTGAATTTCATAGACAAACTCTAGTCTAGTGGTACAGTTCGCAGGAGAACGAAATAAAAAGGCGAATTTGGGGAACGAATTTGTCGGTCATTTGCAAGACGGTTCAGTTAATATTGCAGAAGGATCACTGTGAGCGCAGCATTAACTCAGTAATTATAATATAGTACAAGTACCAAACCCGTGCTTCGCACATCGGTTTGAGTTAAAAAACTAATAGCATTATATTACAAGGAAGAAAGTATTGTAAAGCCCAAGTTTCATTGATTAATGTTTAAAAAAAATATAATCCACATCATTTTATGAACATTTAGCGATTGATGTTTCAAAAAAGATGCTACATATCATTTTGTGAAATGATATATATATATATATATATATATATATATATATATATTAGATGATCAAATCAACCAACTTCCATTCAAAAGGATAGGATATCGTTCAACATTTAAAATACAGTCGTTGGCTAGTTGAAAACAACATATATTGTCTTTAGCACAACAAATATTGAAGGAAATAAGAGTCAAAACAAAGAGGTCACTATAACCACTCAAGCTTACCTAAGACGTAAATAGTACCCCAACAATGGATAGGCTGATTAGAATAAAATGTCAATGTGATATTTCCGTTACTAATAGCTCACATGTAAAATGCATAACAATAAAGAATAATTGAAAAAAAAAAAGACAATTGAATCTAAAAAGAAAAAGTCTTGAGTTATGAATTACAGTAACCACCAAACACAATTTATGGTGTTTCTCTTTATGCTCAAATGCACCATACGCGTGAGCTAAACAACTGGGTTCACTTTGATTTATCATATCTAATCATGTCCATGTCAGCATTTTGATTCCCTACAGTAGTTCAGTCAATCAAGCCAGTTCTCATTCTCATACAACTGATGCAGCACAGCGGTTCACACATGAATTCTTCTTTTTGCTGCTGGTGTTCTCCTACTCATTTGCATCTCTCATTTTATAATAATGTTTTCCGAGTATTGTTCCTCCTAGTCAACACCCCTTGCAGGCATGACTCATTCTCCCGTCCGTCATAAATTCCTACCTCCGCTTTCACACTCACAACTCAAAAAAAAAAAAAAAAATCCTGATTGTAGCAGAATTTTAAGGTGCTGCAGCTCCATTTTATCCTGGACAAAGAAATACAACTAAACACCAATGTAAGTTTATGATAAAATTACAATGTGTTATCTGATAAATTTTAATATGCAGCAGCAGCTCCGTTTTTTTATGTGTAGCAGATTTCTAACAATGAATATGATAAATTATAGAAATACAACCAAACACAGTACTGATAAAGAAACAAAATCCTAAAGTCAAGCGTATCCCTCTATTAATCTGTTCTTGTCTATACTATAATATAAAAATTGAGTTTGGTTTGGAGAGCTCACAGCCTCTCTTACCAAATTTAAAACTCAGATAAATAATAATCAAGCCAATTACTCCAATGTCTGTTCTTTTAAATATTGTATGAATATATATAACTTCTCCTAGTTTCTCAATATGTTAGAAAACATCATCAATTTGAATTGTTTTAACCGTCAATAATATCCTCTTAAATTTTAAATGAAACATGAATGGCAAGGTATACATACTAAATGTCCATTTTAATGTTCAGAAAAGGGATAAAATCAAATTTTAGGTAAATATAAAGAAAGGGGTAAACATAATACAATAAGAGGGATTACTATTATTATACTTGGACAAAAATAGAAAAATTAACCGTGAAGCAAATTTTTTGACATCAATTAACAAATTACCGATGCCTACCATTTCTTTCCTTACTCTTTAGCTAAAAAGTAACTGATGAAATTTTAATCAAAAGAGTATATGGCATATATTTCGCACTTCATTGATTATGCTATAATATACACGAACAACAAATGTTTTTCTTCTTCTACAAATCCAATATGGACAGTGTTCATAGGCAATGAAATTGTTTAGCATCCTGTATATGAAGAAGCCAAATTCAGTTTTGAATCACATTAAATTTAAAGCGTCCTATGAATGGTATACCTCTATGTTTGCATATCCTTATGGAAAAAAATCATTTCTTTCTTAAAATTAACCAATTTCTCCCAATCACTAGAATTATGAGTAATTTACATACTCAAATGAAAAAGATAGTGAAATGATAATTTTTAATATGCAAATGTAAATAATTCATATGAATCGAAATTCTAATTTACTGAAATCACGGAAGTAAGAATACAATCTATTTAATGCGACTTACTGTTATGGCCGAATACAAACTATTTCCGCATTTCATGCACGCAATTCATATGAGAGTAATAGGCCTACTGCACACAAAAAATGAGCATCCAATTCAACTATTATTGTGGTAGGTAGGATTTTGGAACAGTAAAAAATATTGTCACACAAATCTGAGTGTTACATAGAGTTATATAGTCATATAATCCAAGATAGTTTTTCATTGCCTCCTTATAGAATGAGCAGCACCATTCTTTTTAGCACTGTCATTGTTACAGCTGACACATTATTTGTTGAAGCAAAAATAGCCAAATTTTTTGCCAATGTTTGGCCAAATATGATCAGTGAAATTTACTGTTTTTTTCCAATTCTTTCAAGGACACAACTCCAATGTTATATGCCAGTCTTCTTGTTGAAATTACTATCATTGGAGTTTATGACATGGTCGGGAACCAAAGGATATGGTAATGGACATGATGGCTTAATTAACAAACTACAGTAAATGAAAAGGCATATTACAGATTTCAATTATATTTTTCTGAGCTGTCTTTTCTAGTTTTATTCAATACAACTATAATGGCAATTTACATTAACATTCCATTGTGGTCATTTATTAGCAAACGGTTTTACTAATTTCCAGCAATGGACCTTCATTTTATAAAAATATTTTTCACTATTTCAACCAATTATTTCTACTAAAAGATACTAAGGATAAATATATAACCATATAGAGAATGTTCATAGGAATCCACTAAACATATCAATTATATGAATATATATAACCATATAGAATGTACATAGGAATCCACTAAACATATCAATTATATGAATTACAACTTCACTGTATGTTTTATATGAGAAAATGTTGCAGTTACAATAAATTATTTGCTTAATAAATGTGCATCAAATCAATGAATGTTATAAATGCAAAAGCAGCATTGACATACATTCAAAAAAACTTAACATAAATAAAAATGGCTATAAATGAGGATTTTATTCTTACAGTTACTTTTGTTTAGTTTCCCTTTTGGTACATGAAAAGTAAATGTAATTAACGCTGCACAAAATTCATTAATGATAACACCTAACTTCCTTTGGCTTTTTTGTTATAGTATTATACACGTAAATGAAACTCTAGTTTTACAGCAAAGGATAATAGAAAAAGAAATTTTTAGCATAGCACAAAGCATTTGAAGTTAATGCTATATGCTGAGTTTTGTAACATAATTATATATCATGAGAAATTGAAATTATAAAATAAAAAGTTAAACATTGCTGTTATGCTTGCCATTAAAATATTTTATGTTTAGTTCCCCGTACCAATAAGCATGCAATATTTACAATAAAAGGTGGTGCTATAAACTACGAAAAATGCATAAAGCTTTGAAATCTGATAAATGCTTATAAATAATGAAACCCAGGGGAAAAGAATACCTTGGAGTGCATGATATTGATTACACAAAAACAAAAGTTTGAACAACTATTGTACGTGAAAAAGTAGAAAAAATTGGCTTGCAGTTTCACACGATAGTTGAATTCCACAAAAATGAATTATCAAAATAAAAATCCCTACTATAGACTTTTTGACAAAAACCTGGCATGTGGTATATACCTTGAATATTATAATACAACGGAGCAATTAGCATCTGAACATGAAACACATCCTGGCTATGCATGCATACAACAACAATTGTCATAAGGTTAGTCCACAAAGCTAAATAAAAACTTCATGAAAATGTATTATAGTTGACAATACAATTACATTGTAAACGGAATTGTATTTTTTCAATAATACAAACAGTACACGTTGGTCTTATTTATAATGTAAAACATTGGACTTTAGACAAAACAGAAAATAGATGGGCCTTGGCCCATATGCATTACATAATGGACAGGTATGAAGACAACTGTATTCTCCATACCCCCCGCAAACCCTATTTTCAGATCTAGGGTTTGAAAGCCAAAAAAATGGCTGCTGCTCTAAATCATCGTATCCTTGCTTCCGCCTTCGTCTTCCTCCATTTTAGCATCGTTTTTACTCTCTTCATGTCTTGGTCTCCATGCAATAGTCTGTTTTCATCCTTTGTGTTTGTGGTTGATGACTTCAAATTTCTGAAGTCGAATCCTCTCATGGTGATGGAATTTGAGGCGCTGTTGATCGATCTGTGCCAAGATTGAGATTTTGGTGCCGATTCACGCTTCAAGGTTGAAGATTTGCTGGAATTTGCTTCTAGGGTTTGAGATTTGCGTTCGCCACTTTGAAGTTGAGGTCTTTTGATCTCTGCAACACACAGCTTGTCTCGTAGGCCTTCAAATCGAGTTCTGGACAGAGGTTTGGTCAGTATGTCAGCTATCTGGTAAGTTGAAGGTACGTAATTCTCTTGAAGCTTATTTCTTTGCACAAGTTCCCTTACAAAATATATGTCAATTTCAAGATGTTTAGTTCTAGAATGCAATACTGGATTTGCTGTTAAGGCTATAGCACTCATGTTGTCACACCACACTGTTGCTTTGGTGCTTGAGTTGATGTTTAGCTCACTTAATAGTGACTGTATCCACATTATTTCTGCTGTTGTACTTGCAACACTGCGATATTCTGCTTCTGTACTAGATCTAGGCACAGTACTTTGCTTTTTAGCGCACCATGATACTGGATTCTTACCTAAATATATGCAGTACCCACTTGTGGATTTTCTATCATCATGATCATTTGCCCAATCTGCATCTGAATAGGCATTAATATTTAAGTTGCTGCTAGGTTTCATTATCAGTCCCTGATGGATTGTCCCTTTTAAGTACCTTAAAATTCTTTTAACAGCTTTCCAGTGATCACTCAGTGGTTTTTGCATAAATTGGCTTGCTTTGTTCACACTATAAGCTATGTCTGATCTTGTTATAGTGACATATTGTAGGGCTCCTATTATGCTTCTGTATAACTTTTCATTGCAAGTGGGTTCACCTTTTTCCTTGCTAAAGTGTAGATTAGTGACCATAGGTGTAGGCAGGGAATTGACTTTGTTCATGTCTGACCTTGCAAGAATTTCTGAAATGTATTTTCTTTGACTCAGCTGGAGTTCATTGTCTTTGCTTCTGCTGACTTCAATTCCTAGAAAGTATGATAGCTCACCAGGTCTTTAATAGAAAATTCACTGTTCAATTGGTTAGTGATGCTTCTGATTTCATCATTGCAATTGCCTGTGATTATAAAGTCATCTACGTAGATTAGAACATAGGTCACCGTATTGGCTGAGAATTTTGTGAATAGTGAATTGTCTGATTTTGCTGAATTATATCCAAATTTTGATAGGGTTGCCTTTAGCTTGTTGAACCATACTCTAGGAGCCTGTTTTAATACATAAATAGCCTTGTCAAGTTTGCACACTACATTGTTCCTTGAATTTTCTTTTAGTCCTGGTGGCAATTCCATATATACTTCTTCCTGCAAATCACCATTTAAAAAGGCATTATTAACATCAAGTTGCTTAATGGTCCAATTCCTATACAAGGCTATGGTTAAGATGATTCTAATTGTTGTTGGTTTCACAATAGGGGAGAATGTTTCACTAAAGTCCATACCCCACTGTTGTGTGTAGCCTTTTGCTACCAGTCTAGCCTTGTATTTAGAAATTGTACCATCGGCATTTCTTTTTATTCTATATGTCCATCTACACCCAATGATGTTTTTATTTTTGGGTGTTTGAACAAGATGCCAAGTTTTTTTCTTAGATAAAGCATTTAGTTCCTCCTGCATCGCTAGCCTCCACTTATCATTCAACTTGGCTTGTTGATAAGTGGATGGTTCAGTATCATCAAATTCAGTATGAAATATCTTTGGTTTGAATATACCACTTTTAGCTCTTGTCACCATTTGATGTTGATTTTGAGGTTGAGGAACTTCCCTGTTTTCTTCAGCTTGATTGCTTTCAGTACCATTATTTCCTTCATTGCTCCCATCATCATGTTGTGAGTTATTGTTATTACTATCACTGTCTGCATTTTCATGATCTGATGTACTACCAGGAGTCGAGTGTTGTGCAATTCTTGTAGTTTGTGTGTTTTGTGTTTGCTTGATATTATAATCAGTTATTGGCACATGCATAACCTCATCTGTTTGCTCAGCAAATTGTGGAACATGAATTCATGGATTGTAAATCTTTTTTGTGGTTTTGCATGTGTTACTTCTGAATGGAAACACTTCCTCATTGAAAATGACATGTCTTGATATATAAATTTTTCCATTGCTATCCAAACACTTATAGCCTTTATAATTGCTTGCATAACCCAAGAATGTACATGCAGTAGATCTATAATCAAGTTTGTGTTTATTAAATGGTCTGATATGAGGAAAACATAAACATCCAAAAACTTTCAACTCATTAAAATTTGGCTTGATTTGATTTAAAACTTCTATAGGACATTTCATGTCAAGTACCTTAGTGGGTAATCTATTTATCAGATGAACAGATGTAGCAAATGCATCTGACCAGAATTTCAAAGGTAGTGATGCATGTGCTAACAGTGTTAGCCCTGTCTCAACAATATGTCTGTGTTTTCTCTCAATCATCCCATTTTGTTCAGAAGTGTGAGGACAAGTTAATCTGTGTGTGATACCCTTTTTGTTGAAATAATCTTTCAAGGGTAAAAATTCCTTGCCTCCATCACTTTGAATAGTTTTGACCTTATGACTTAACTGATTTTCAACATTAGCAATAAACTGCATAACTACATTGTATGTGTCAGATTTTGATTTCAGAAAATATATCCACACATATCTTGAATGAGCATCAATGAATGAAATGTAATACTTGTACCCATAGTCATTGTTAATTGGTGCTAGACCCCATAAGTCAACAGCAATTAATTCTAAAGGGTTCAAGTATTCAGTTTCAGAATTGGAAAATGGTAATTTGTGGCTCTTTCCCATTTGACAATAAGTGCACACATAGTGATTTGGAATAGCAACATTAGTGTCAATACTAGCTAGAATTTCTTTCATAATTTTTATGCTTGGGTGGCCAAGCTTACAGTGCCACAATTCATATGTCATACAGTCATTCTCTGAATTTAATTCAGTCACGTTGCAACACTTATTTTTTGACTTAGTTTTTCTGGGATTTCCAGAATCAAACTTGTATAAGCCATTTTGTTCCCTACCCTGCAATAAAATATTTCTAGTCAGCATGTCCCTAACTATACAGTAATTTGGGTAAAATTCAAATGACACTTTGTTATCTTAAGCACATTGTGACACACTGATTAAATTTTTTCTTATATGTGGTGCACATAGCAAATTATTTAAATAAATTTGTTTAGCACCATTAATTATAGCATGTCCAGTGTGAGAGATGACTATAGAATTTCCATTACCCATAATTAGAGACTGCTTACCTTTGTATTCACGATTGCCAAGATTAAGATTGCTTAGGTTATTTGTGACATGATGAGTGGCTCCTGAATTTGGATACCATGATTCATCTTGAATGTCTTATGTAGTAGCAAGGGTTGAGACAGTTTCTTGACTGCTTTTAGCATCAGCCTGACTGTTGACCATATTGATATTAGGATTGTTGTTTCTGTTGTTGCTATATTTCCTTGCTGATTTACATTGTAGTTGTTTTCAAACCTAAAGTGACATTTATTTGCTGTGTAGCCTACTTTTTCACAAATCTGGCATTTTGGCCTGTTGTTGGAGTTCCATCTTCCAGCTCTTCCTCTTCCACGATTTCACTGTCCTCCTCTCTTGTAAGTGTTTGGGTTTCTTGAATTACTTTGTTGATTTTTGTTTTTCCCTGTAGTAGTGTAGTTTATCGAGAGGTCAGTCACTTGATCTTTCTTTTGTGAAAGTCTGCCTTCATGAGACAATAACATAGAATGTACACTCTGTAATGAGGGTGTGGGTTCTATTAATGTTATAAGTGCCACCACAGCTTCATATTCATCTTCCAGTCCTCCAACTATGTATAATACTTGTTCTTTTTCTTCGATCCTGTTTCCAGTGCATGCTAATTGGTCACATAGGTTTTTAACTTTCATTAAATAGTCATTCATGCTTAGATTTTCCTTCTTTATATTTTGAAGTTGCTTCTTGTGGTTTAACACTCTGGCTGATGATTGACTTGTGAAAGATCTTTCAAGTGCTATCCAAATATCATGTGATGATTTAGTCCCAATTAGCTGAGGCATTATTGATGCACTAACGGTAGACATTAGCCATGCACTAACAAGATTATCTTGTCTTTGATATGATGCATGTTCTTGATTAGGAATTAGACTGTTGTCTGCACCTCTGGTGTACTTAGCTGGAATAGTTTGTCATCCATAAGGATATTCTTCTAATCCATAACCTTTGGCTGCTGTTTCAACCTGCAGTTTCCACAAAAGATAGTTGGATTTGTCTAGTTGGATTGAGATGATATGGCTTTATGGCTTTATGATCGATTTGATGAGTTCTTCAGTGCTTTCTGCGCTGGTCTGATTTGATCTTGCTGATGATCTTGGGGAATTTGGAGGATTTGTTTCAACCATGATTCCCAGAATGTGATGTGAAGAATATCAGTTTCGGAAATTGCTACACGAAAAAGGTAAATGTCTCTGAACTCTTTGTTTTTGAATTGAAATCTTCTGCAAGATTTCTTCAGACTGAATTTGCAAAGCAACCAGAATTGCTAAAATGAAGATTACCAGAAGATTTTTATAAGCTTTGAGTCTGATTAGCAGTTCTTGGACGGCTTTTAACTTCGGATGATTGATTTCTTTGGATGATTTTGATCGAAATTGAGTTCTTGAGACACTTTGCCACCAAGCTGTGTTGTTTAAAGACTGATGCAGCAACTAATTGTATGCGAGGCACAGTTTTTGCATACACAGCCACAACTCTCAAATGATAGGACGCAAATCTCAGATGAGAGGTACCCAAATGATGATAATTTCCTGATGGGTGATCTATCTTTTGATAGATTTGTAGAGATATATATATATATATATATATATATATACATTTTTTTTGAATATGATCTTGATGCTGTTAGCACTCTTTTGGCTCTGATACCATAAACGGAATTGTATTTTTTCAATAATACAAACAGTACACGTTGGTCTTATTTATAATGTAAAACATTGGACTTTAGACAAAGCAGAAAATAGATGGGCCTTGGTCCATATGCATTACATAATGGACAGGTATGAAGACAACTGTATTCTCCATACATTGCATATATATATATATATATATATATATATATATATATATATATATATATATATATATAACAGTAATATTTCACGTTAGCATCATTTGTTGGTTGTTTGGTAATCTAAACTAAAAATTTCAGAAAGTGTATGTCCATGGCTTTAACACATGTTAAAAGCTAAGTGTTACCGCACCACATTATTGGGTTCTTCAACATAAAGATACAAAAACCTCTCATGGCCGACCATAAATATTCACAAAATATGCCTTAATTGATACATGTTTATGGAAATAAGCCTTAATAGCTTATACCAAAAAATAACAATGCCACAAAAGATAGACGCAGAAACAATACCATAACCACAGTAACAATTAAATGTTAATTTATTACATGCTAATTGTATAATAGTAACACAGAGAATGCAAAGAAACTGAATATTGTTTGAACAAAGCTAGGGAGAAATACATAATTGAGAATGATAACATACATTCAGTAAGAAAAGGAATGGAAATTAGAACGGAAACCTGTTCTTTGCAACAATAAAAAACCATGCGACTCAATAGGCCATGGAGGGAGTGATTGAGTGAACATAAGGGAGATGTGAAGTGCTTACTGGAAATATGAGAATGAGAAAATTAATAAAATGTCAAATGCATATTTTTCATTCTTATCGATCGAATTAGCATAAATTTTATAAGAGAAAGCAACTTTATTGCAAAGAGTTAACTTGAAGGAGAAATCAACAAATTCATTAAAACAAATAACTTATAACATCCATGATACTATAGCTCAATAATATAACTTAATCAATGAAGCGAGGTTACCACTATGCAATGTGCGAACAAAATTGTGATAAGAAAGTTTGCATATCAATTGAATACATTATTTTTGTAGTAAAAGCTTTCCACCTTTGTTGGAGAAAAGGATAATTAAATCTATGTGAGTTTGTAAATGCATGATTCAAGTTGTATGAATTAAAGTTGGTAATAAAATCTTTAGAACATCATGGAAGAAGTGAAAGGCAATCAGGAAGAAGTGAAATAAAATCTTGCAGGTGGCAACAAAGACAATATAAATAAGTTTGCACAAACAGATATGTTTACAGCTGCATGAGCTGAAATTAAAATATAAATCTTTAGAAGATTAATCAAGAAGGGAAAGGGAATCAGCAAGAAATGGAACAAAATCATTGCATCTAATGGATTACACCATTGAGGAAAAGCGAGCAATGTGAGAAGGAAAAATCTGAGTTAATGGAATAAGCAGTCAATGGATTGGATTTTATAAAATTGCAAAACTGTTCTAATTGGGACGAAACTAATTTAAACTTTTTAAATCACTAAAATGTTCAAAGAGGGAATAAAAAAAATTAAAATACCCATTTTCCAAGTTGACCAAAAAAGTGTTCACAAAGCAATTCCCTTTTTAGTAAAAGAAAATCATTACAGTATGAAGTAATACTACCACGTCAACCAACAATCATAATGTATGTTGTACCATTCAAATATGTTTGATTCCAATGTAAACATAATTTTAAAGGAAGATAATAGGGTACACATGAAATAAAAGGAGTACACATGAAAATAAACAGAACCAAACCCATCTTAAAACAGGAAACAAATAACCTATAGATTGGAAAAAATTGAATCATGCTAAAAGATTGAAAACGTACTGTATATTTTGAGCAGAGTACACATGAAAATTTGGACAGTTGAATTCTATATCTAAATATGTACTTTCAATTGTTGATAGGCAAACAAATGATGAATTTGGAAATTTTATTTCCATAACATTTCAATAACAACAAATCAAGATGATTTGTAAATTCACAGAAATGACCAATATGGTTAAACCTATCCACATATGAAAATAAACAAAACTAAACCCCCTTCTTATGACACAAAACATATAAGCAATGGATGGAAAAATTGAATTGTGCTGAGAGATTGAAAACACTGTGCATTTTGAAAATAGACATAATAAATGTGTTAGCATGTTCATTAATACTCCAAAGATTTGGCAATACATATGTCAAAACCTCATTCAAATTTTGCACAGTTGAGTTCTATATCGAATTATGTACTTTCAGACATTGATAGGTGAACAAATGATGAATTTGGTAAAATATTTTCCATTATAATTCAATAAAGGCAAACGAAGATGATTCGTTAATTTTCAAAATTGACCAATATCATTAAATACATCTATAAATAAAAATATTGCAAACCAGATATTGAGTAAAATAATAATTTATAAGATGAAAGTTAGGAAAATAAAATGTACTTCTAAATCTACACTCAATGTGTGAAAGGAGAAGGACCCATTTCAAGGTAATATTCAACTTCAAAAATTGTAATTTGAAAATTAAGATGAAAGCCGAGGGTAGAAAATTGAAGTACTTCTTTGAATTTGAAAAAACAAAATATTGTTAACAATATGAAAGTAAAAAAGTTATATAATATAAATATGAGTCAATTTTGTATGAACGACCTTTTTATATGAAACCGAACTATCTTAGATGAAAGTGATATAAGGCGAAAACCAATATGTAAAGCGACTGTAAAAAAAGGAACACACTGTCATGAATTAGTTAGCAAACTATTATTGGAATAAATTAATCAATGGAGAACAAATATTTATTGAGGACATAAACATGCCCAAAAGGAACATGTACAAATAGGCAACCAAATATTTGCAATAATCGTAAAATTAGACAGCTATTGATAAAATGAAAAGCTACTTATTTTGTGAAAATCTTGTTATTAAGAACGCGGTGCCCGATTGATAAGGCACTGAGTGTAGTGCAAGATGCAGATTCAATTAAAATTAAAGACATGGTATACAATAGGATCAATTCAACCAATGTTCAAAAAAAAAATTCACCTATTGTCCTTGCTCATGTCTACATTGACATTATAATACGCATTGGTTCATATCATGTTTATTCGCCGTACTTTACATGGTACAAAAAAGACCACTTGTGCATATCAAATTAAGGTGATTATTTGTTGACCATAACACATCAGCAAATGGAAACTTGCTTTTGTTGCTAATTGTATAAATTTTACTATAAAGTGAATGCTCATATATGCCTACTTTTTTTGTATATAAGTATCTGCCAGATAATATGCTAAAGGGTGTGGTTTTGGAGTCACCACTTGATTTATTAACAGCTAAATATTATCTATGAAAAAACACATTAGGGTTCGTCCACTAAACTCAATTTAAATCAAAATAAATATGGTTTGTTAGAAATAAATATATGAATTTAAATAACATAGATTGAAGCATCCACTAAAACAATCTGGTTCATATTATGGGGGTTCTACTGCTTATGAAGTTGCTCATCATAGCAAAAGCTCTACAGATCTCTGTAGCTTTTTATCGCACTATATTTTAACTCCGTTTCAAATTTATTATTTGTCAATGGACAAAATGAGTTACAAAAACCATTTATTTGTAGTGAACTTATAAGTTTAGCTTGATGCCCATCCATTGATAAAGATCCAACTCTTATGTCATACGGTTAGCCTTAAATGTTACGGCTAAGCTAAAAGATTTTTTTTTTTAAATTAGAAGTATTTAAAAATCCATTACAAATGATATTAATAAATTCTGAATCCATTAATTCATTATGGTTGTCTCCAAGTCCTTGTAAGTTTATTTGCATAAACTCATTGATGCCTATGTATATTCATATACAGGCTAAAAAACGACCAATAATTCTATGAGATCTATAATTGGAATAGGATCATTAAAAAAATTACCTAACTATGAAAAAAAGGTTTCAAATTATCGTCACTCATCATTACTGAGCTAATCTATTCAGCGAAGTTATCCATCTTTTACCTCAGATTTACATCATTGTTCTAACGCAATTTGAAAGGATAACTAATCATCATCACTCAGTTATAGATTTGTGGAAATATAGCAAATATTCATGAGTTGGTGAAAAAATCGATTCAGTGGACTATTATACAGGGTATTAGTACAAGCAGAACATTGATTTTAAGCAAACATTATTTTCATTACGTGGACCCTCTCCGTAGAATAAATTCACAATTAGTTCAAAAAAATTGGCAGATAAGTAAATAAATGGACGATGTGGAAATGATAGAAAGATCACCTACAACCGATGACTTGTTGATGCCATTAGGACAAATCGATGGGCACTTGTGAAACAGTGGTAGCCGTAAGCCACTGTTGATAGGGCGGAGAAAAACATAGCGCAGTAATGGAGCGAGGCTTCGTTGGGAGAAAATCTAATCGTTTTCAATTTAGGGCTAGGTCGAAGATGGGGAATAATTAAAAAGCAATGAAAAGAGGATGATTGGGGATGAGGGTAGAGATGTAGACTATTCAATTAGAGGAATCGTTGTTTTCCGCCTTCAATTTATTGCAGCGACGGTTGAGTTTAATTTAGTGAAGAGGCTTGAGAGCGCTTATTGGCAAACTCAGGAATTATAATATAGTATAGATAAATAAATTAAGGACTGAATCTTCGAGAGATGCTCCAAGCTGCTGTCTAATGCTTGAGGTTTCTTTTATGTTATCATCTGTTTATGTGTAGAAAGTGCATAGAAATGATGCAAATTCACAACACAAGTTATATTTTCAAGCTAGCAACTGCAGTATTATAAAAAAATGCAGAACTTTTGAGGATTCATATGGGATAAGTCCATAGTGAATGCAGAGCCGAAGAGTTACGTGAGAACGGACTTCCAGCATATAAAGGAAATGGGCGGAACTCACAGCTGTGACCTGCACATGGGAGCCTTCATCCTTTCCTACAACATGTATTCAAGTATAATCTGTACTTGTTTAAGCACAACATGCCCTTGGCCGCTCTTATTCAGTATTTAAGTATAATCTATATGTATGGAGAAGTAAAATAATGTTAAATTTGAGCAATATTTTTTCTTTTGAAATTTAAATTTGAGCAATAATATATCAGTCAAAAATGATAAAAAAATCGTTAATATAATAAATAAAAAATTATGATATAATACGTTTTCCAGTTTGTAGGAGTAGCTAAGAGATTAAGAATGGTTACATCAAACTGCCTAGTTATTTAGGTTTCTTTATATATAGTTAAACAAGTAACGGATATTATTACCCGCCGTTCATAGCTCGGGGGGTTTGGGGTTGGGAGATGGGGATCTAAGCAGTGTGCAGGCATGTTCGAATCTGGCTGTGAACCATTTTAGGAGCTTTACACATCCGTGTGCGACGACTAAACAAAGCGGGGTAGACACACGACATGGGGTTTACTTAAGTGAGCATTAATATATACTATGATCTTAATGTTCCCCATGATGTAAAAAAAAAAGATAATTGATATTATTCATTGTCTTTGAAGTTTGAACCATATGTTTTTAATTAACATCATGAAACTGTAAGCAGGGTAGGTGTTAGAGCATGAAAATCTACAAGTGCACGACGTTCCATTTATAAAAAATAACGATGAGCATTATTTTATTGCAGATCATAGAATTCATATTCCCTTCTTGAGTTTCAGCCTGATTTATCATGGTGTCTCCTGGTATTTGATGACTGTAAGCTCCTCCTCCTAATTATGTAGCTTACACAATTTTAGAGCTAATATGATATTTTGGTCCAAATATCCATGATAGAAAATGCTTCACCAGTTGAACCTTTACATGTTACTGGTTCAATCGGCGATACCCATGCTCATGATATTTATACATGGCTTGATATGATTACTGCTTAGATACAAACTTAGAGTTGATAGAACTTGATTAAATTAGTTCAGATAGTTTATCATCAGCTCAACTTCTACTCTCAATGGTGGATCAAGCCAAATAAGTCATATATGAGAAAAAAAATCAGCTCAAAATCAATGACTATATACCCAGCCAAATTCCCCAAAAAAATCATCTTTTCGCTTCTATTCTAAATCCACTGCCAACATAGACTAAGCTAATGACAAACCATGGATCTAGCACATAGTAGATTAAAATCTTCATAATAAGAAGAAAAAAAATGAGCTAAACCATTTTCGAACGACAAATCTAAATTTGGCTATAAAAATTATGATTTAAACTTAAAAAACAAGGAAAAATAAAATAAAAGAATGATACCTGGATTGAAGGATATTCAACAAAATTGCAATTCTGATAAATCGAAGGTGTGACGCAAATTTGAAATTGTTTGCAGGTTGTTTTGGGAGGTGGATTGTTTTGCGGATTAGATCTGATAAATCGGTTGATACCTAGATCGAAGGATATTGGATTAGAGAATAAATACAGAGAAAAATGGAGTGAATCAAAAATACGAGAAGAATTAGGGACGTGGAGAAGAATTAGGGATACGAGAAAAATCAGGTTACGCAAAGAAAACAATCGAAGATGCCGCATTAGTTTTTTGCTTCAGAAAATTTTATTTTGTCCAACAGATAACAAGCACACCTCTTTAATGGTCGGTTTGATAATTGTATATATAACTAAGTTAGTCTCGTGTAGATGCACAGCTGTAAAAAATAATAATTTTATATTAATACTTCTAGAAATATACATATAAATAATTGTAAGTGAATGATTACATACTAATACTGTAGTGACCCGAAAATCCCCCTTGCGGGAAATCCTCAAATGCGCTAACTTTGGGTATACAACAATCAGAACAACAACAAAAGACTTTTATAAACATCATATAATGTTACATCAGAGTACAGAATATCAGAGTACATCGAAAATAATATAGCAAAAGATAATTTACAATAAATGTAATACAATCCATAGCGGAAATATAAACTAACACATCGGAAGACTATCAATGCTCTGGACACAACTTTAAGGTTTGATCCAGAATCCTGCTCGAGATAAATATCTGCAAAACAAACTACTCGACTACCCGTGTGGAAAAAAGGGGCACCCGAGTTTGCAAGGGAAAAACAAACTACGAGTCAGTCATGTGACTGGTATGAGAAATCTTACCTAACTTACCTAATAATAGGGCTAATCACAGGACCACGCCGCTAACGCGGAACGGGTTTACTCCATTTGATTGACAGTGCATAAAATAAGTAAATCTTTTGTTAACCGGCCTTTTGGTCTGGTTACCAAAAGTACTCAAGACGCGCTCGACTCAACTCATCGCGTGAAGACGGGGCCAAGGGCAAAACTCAGGAAATCCGGGAGGAAGACCGAGGGGGATCGCGCCAACGGACCTTGACCACATCCGCCATAAACCCACTTCGCACCCTGCCAAGATGCGAAATTTCAAACCTCTGAGGTACGAAATTTCGTACCTGTAAGGTATGAAATTACATACCTGGGAGGTGCGAAATTTCGCACCTCACCCAGGTACGAATTTTCCGAGGCTAAAGACTAGAGGTGCGAATTTTCTGTAGATGGTCCCCATTTCTACCTACTCCTACCTAACCCCTACCTAACCACTTCCTATAAATACCCCATGGCTTCACACTTCAAAAGAGAGAGATACTTGGACCTTGAGACCTATATAGAGCTTCATTAATGGCATCTCCTCTTTGAGGAAGAAGAAGGGCAAACTTTTCCACTTTACTATTTCTTGCTAATATGACTATTGTAGCTTCATATAACATAGTCAATGAATGTAATGAGAGGGTCTCAACCTTGTAATCTTTCAAGTGATCAATAAAATTCCTACAACTCTTCAAAGTGGATGTAGGCCCTCATTGAGGCCGAACCACTATAAATCTCTTGTGTTATTTACTGTTTATGTTCTATAATATGTCTTGTCTATGCGACCATATTATTAATTCCTAGTAATAAGGAATCTTTGGTGTTTACGACATTTTTGGTCGTCAACATTTGGTGCTTTCATTGAGAGAACTCGGATATTGCGTCTTTCTCGCACCTTACCATCTCGACTTCGACGAGCCTAAGGTTACTTGCCTAACTTGCCGTCGAGTCCGCTTACGGTGGTGAAGAAGTCAAAGAACGCAATGATCGGCTCCTCAGCCGCCGCCGAGGACGGTACATCTCATCCACCTCCACCGGTAGACATCCCGGCCACTAATGAGAATAAAACTACAATTGCGGACCCCGAAGTGCCCGTAACCCAAGCGCAAATCCATACGCTTAATGAAAGGTACGAGAGTACGACTGTCGAGCTTAACCAAGCGCTAAGGAATAACATCGACCTTATGCGGCAACTCCAAGATAGTCAGCGCGTCGTCGCTCGACTTCAACTAGCTCGGAGCAACGCCTGACCTTGACCACCAACATCGAAAATTTCCTCTTCCAAATCAAGGGGCCTGCACCAACGAAGAAGGTTTAGCCTCATCAACAACGTCGCCGTCCGAACAAACGCCATCGACAACGGCAATGGCAACGGGTATGCCAACGACGACCGTACCACTGTCACTTATAGCGTGGGCACCCAATATCGGGACTGCTCTCGCCTAGTCATCAATGACGGACCCGCTCTTACTAACCAACCTCCTCCTCAACAAGACCTAACGGCCGCCCGCCGAAACAACGAACCAACTATTATGGAAGGCCGAACCCATCCGGAATAGGACCCGCGTGCTCCCGCTCCACATCGTCATGCAAACTCGAATCCCGTTACAGATGTCGAGGACATGGAAGAAAACAACCCGGACATCCACCATAGGAGGCGTCCTCGAACCCGAACTCCGGAACCTCGCCAGAACCCATGGGTCCCAATGGCGGACCCTCACCCGACCTACCTTCTCGACATGGTCCGAAGGATAGTGAGGGAGATGCGAGGAAATGTGCATGAATCATGGGAAGCGCACATAAGGCGCAACCCTTTCACTCGAAGAATTAACGAAGCTGAATGGCCGCGACGCTTCAGCATGCCACAAATGCCGCTATACGACAGCACCACTGACCCTTGTGCTTTCTTAAACCGTTATGAATGGCAAATGGACTCAAGCAGAGGCGACGATCCAGTCAAATGCAATTCCCTTCCAGTCTTCCTTTCAGGAATCGCCCTATTATGGTTTTCCCGCCTTCCGCTCGACTCCATCAACAACTTCGGCCAATTAGCGACACAATTGGTAAAGAAATTCCGAATGCATATCCCGACTCCGAAGAACGCCCTCGCTCTTTCCAACCTATACCAAGGGCCTGCGGAGTGGCTCAAAAGCTACCTTTCTCGGTTCAATGTCGCCCTCTACGAGGTCGAAGATCCGGACACGCGCACTATACTATTCCAACTAGCTAAAGGCGTCCTCGCTACTTCGGAATTTGGAGCATGGATTGACCGAAAGCAACCAAAGAGCCTCGACACTTTCTACGAGAAGGCAGGGCAGTTCTTGTGCCAAGAAGAAGCAAGGCGCAACCGCGTCATCGAGACTTCTCGCCCTAATATCCCTCGAGCAGGCACCGCTAACAACCATCATAAGGGCGAGAAGCAGGAGGTCCCTCTAACCCAAATACGGGGCCAGCACCCCTCAAGCAAAGGCCAAACACCGGGGGACAAGGAGGTCAGGGGAGCAATCAGGTACAAACCGAACCAAGGAAGCCTAGCCCCTACCAATCTTATGAGACGTACACTCCGCTGAACAAAGATCCGGAAACTATCTACCTAGAGACATGTAACACTCTATCATACAAGAAATCCCGCGTTAGGGAGTCAACTGATGTCGAGAAGAGCTCGGGAAGATACTATTGATACCATGACATGTATAGGCATAACACAAATGAATGCCGATAGCTAAGGGATGCAATTGAAAAGCTCATCCGAGAAAAACGGCTTGAACAATACGTTCAAGAACCTTTTCCCACCGAAACCAACCCAAAGCCTCCAGCGCCAGCTTCTCGGACAGCCACCAAGGCAGCCGCAGGACCATCTAACCCGAGGCGGGGAATTGTGATCAATACCATATGCGGCGGGCCGGATCCTACACATGACAGCTTTTAGAAGATGGAGGAATACATGGGCTCCATTAGGCACACAACTTATGAGGCTTGCTTTGATCCCAATGATTCTATCCCAGCCAAGCTCCGAAAAACCATGCGGGATGACATCACATTCAATGGGAGGGAGTCCACGGGGATTGAAATCCCAACCATCGATCCTTTGGTTATCACTGTCCAAATTGGCGCTGCAACTGTGCGAAAGATATTGGTCGATTTAGGGAGCTCGGTCAATATTATCTTCAAAGCCGCCTATGACCAAATGAAGTTAGAGGCAAGAGATCTCAAACCATGCCACTCCACGATTCATAGCTTTAATGGGGCATCCAGTTGTCCGGTTAGAGTCATCGACCTACCTGTCGAACTCGGCATGGGGGATCGGAGCCGAGTCCGCATCCTCACCTTCGTGATTATCGACATCAACTCATCGTATAACGCCTTCCTTGTGCGTCCATTCCTCACGGAGTTCCGCGTCTGCCTATCGCCATGGTCCTTCCTTATGAATTTTCCAACGGAAAACGGGATCAGAACAGTCAGAGGTGACCAAGTCAATGCCAGAGAATGCTATGCAATCGAATGGAAGAACACGTGCAATAGGGACAAGGGAAAAGCAGCACCGACAACCTTTTGCGCCAAGACCGCTTCCGCATAACAACCAGCGACGTCCGAGCCATGGCTCAGATGCCACTTCCGTCTTTCCAATGACCTCGATCCAAGGAAAGACGAAGAGCCCGAATACGAGAGACCTACTCCCGTCGATCCTACAATAGATGTGCCCGTCAATTTCGATGACCCATCATGAGTATTAAAGATAGGGTCACACCTTCAGCCGGCAATCAGAGACGACCTTATAGATTTCTTGAAGGCTAACCTGGATGTGTTCGCGTGGACTCATTCCGACATGAAAGGCATAGATCCGGCAATCGCCTGTCATTCTTTAAGCATAGACCTTAGGATGCCTTCAATTAAACAGAAGCATCGCTTCCTAGGACCCGACAGATCCAAAGCACTTGAAGAAGAGGTAGACCGCCTTCTGAATCACAACTTCATCCGCGAGGCCAGCTACGCCGAATGGGTATCCAGTCTGGTCCTAGTCAAGAAGGCTGATGGCAAGTGGTGAACATGTATCGACTTCTCAGATTTGAACAAGGCATGTCCCAAGGACAGCTTCCTGCTTCCAAAAATTGACCGACTAGTTGATTCGACCGCCAGATACCAACTGCTATCCTTCATGGATGCTTACTCTGGTTACAATCAAAATATGATGAATCCCCACGACCAGGACGATACTCCCTTCATAACTGACCATGGGCTTTATTGCTATCGCGTCACGCCTTTCAGTCTCAAGAATGCCGGCGCCACCTATCAGCGGATGGTTAATCGCCTCTTCAAAAATCAAATCGGGAAATCCATGGAGGTGTACGTGGATGACATGCTAGTTAAATCAAAAACATCTAGCGACCATGTCCATGACCTCTCTGAAATGTTCGATGTCCTCCGCCAATACGACATGAAACTTAACCCTCTAAAATGCTCCTTTGGCGTCGCCTCAGGAAAGTTTCTAGGTTTCATCGTCAACGCCCGGAGCATCGAAGCTAATCCCGAGAAAATCCAAGCTATTTGGGAAATCCGAGTCCCTGAAAACATCTAAAACATTCAAAGTCTAAGCGAAAAAGTCGCCGCCCTAAGTCGATTCATCTCAAAGGCCACCGATAAGTGCATTCCTTTCTTCGATTTACTTCGAAAGGGGAAGCGCAACTTCGAATGGACCCCCGAGTGCGTTTCTGCATTCAATGAACTCCTGGACCACTTAGAGCGACCACTCATTTTGTCTAAGCCAGTAGACCATGAGGACTTATATGTTTACCTGGCTGTTTCTTCACAGGCAATTAGCTCGGCGCTAATACGACTTGACGATCGCACTCAACGGCCTGTTTACTACATCAACAAGCGATTGACGGGGGCAGAAAAGAACTACCTTGTAACACCCCGTATTTTCTGTAAACATAAAAATAACAAATCAAGGTATAATTAATTTTTAGGAACAGAATTAGGTGAAACGGGTTGCGCCATTGCGTTCGTCTCGGAATTCTACTTGAGATAGAGTCCGAATTTGCGTAAATTGGACTCCGTATGAAAAAGAAATCCTTAAATTAAATATCGCAGCAAAACATGAAAAAGAGGAATGAGAAAAGAATAATGTTTAGCGTTGTTCTAACGTTTGTAAGCAAAAGACTTAGTAGCTCATTTGGTTGGAACACGTGATTAGCATACAAGAGGCACAGAGTTCGATCCCCGCTTGCGCCATATTTTTGTTTTAGGGAAATGGCTTAAAAGTGGTTTGGTGTAAACGCAGTTCTAAAAGTGGCCTAGTGTGAAAATGGGTAATTAGGAAGACAGATAAAAAAGAAAAAATAAAAATAAATATATACATACATACATACATACATACATATATGACGTGTACGCATCATGTGGCGTACGTGGCGCATTTTTGTTTGTCAATGATTGTTTTTTTATATGGCCTTCTCTGATTGGCTTTTGTGACAAATTTAATAAAAATATGTGGATGCATGCAGTAAAAAGAAAGATTTATGCATGTGTATATATATATATATATATATATATGAGTAATTAATGTATGAAGTAAAGGAAGAATATGTAAACATGTAATTGAGCTTATGCGTTTGTGCTAATTTGTCATCCATGTTAATTGATATTAAAAAAAAAAGTATGTTAAGTAGGCATTTATGTTCGGTTGATTGTCATTTATGTTTTTTTGATGATAATGTGATTAATCTTAATTTGTGTGAATACTTATGTCAATTAACATTAAAGGGAATATGATAATTTAAGGAATATGATAATTCGTCACTTATGTTAATTGACAATAAAGAAAAAAAAGATGTACATTTGGTACATTAACGTTAAAATAGAAGGTTATTAATATATTAAATACATTTGCTGAGTCATTAGGGCATAGGTGGTTGTTTCTGGATAACTCTAAAGGGCTTAGATGGTCTTGATTAACTCTAAGATGATCTAATGGCTCTTATTAACTTGAAATCCTATAAAAAGGACCCCTAATCCTCAACCCTAAATCACACAAATTCATTCCAAGAGCCGTCATGCCACCAAACTCAACCTAGGATAGCCACCATTCTCTTTCAACTAAAAGAAAATTAGAAAGCTACGAAGTGAATCAAATCTAAATTTAAAAGAGCGACTAGTCTACATCAAAGGAAAGCTATTCAGCTTCAGAAAACAGATTTCAGAAAAACGAGACTTGCCTATATTCTGTAAGTACAGTTATATTTTCGATTTAAACTTTAATTGGAATTCATGACTTGTAAGAAACTGATATTAGAACGGTGCCTATTTGTTTATCTATGTGGGTTCATGTTTATTCATGTTATTTTCCTATGTTATATTCTTGTGTTGAAACTACTAGATGATGCTTATATATTTAAATGAAATTATCATGTTTTGTAATTTCCTTATGTCATATTCTTGTGATGAAACTAATTTGGATTGATGTTCTCATGTAGTATATTTGTGGTTTTTATATGTTTACATGAAGCCATCATGTTTGTTGATTTTCCTAAGTTATGCCATATGCAAGTTCATGAGGCTAAGCTATGTTCACATAATCCTATATGTCTAAATTCACATGACATTATGATTAGATCTATATACGTTAATTTAAACATGTTTATGTGATAAACCCAAGTTAGTTATATATATGTTAATTTAAAACATGTTTATGTGATAGATCCAAGTTAGATCTAGATATATTAATTTAATGTAAGTTACATGTTTTTATGTTAGATCCAATTTAGATCTACATATGTTCATGGGTATGCAATTTAGATCTATATATGTTCATGGGTATGTAATTTGGATCTATGCTAGTTCTCGCAATTGTGATTAATAGATCCAATTTATTCACACTTACATGCAACGTCAAGATTCATACATATATTTATATGTCAAGAATATATTTATTGTATGCAAGTTGTATGACATGATTTCACAAAGTTTATAAGAACCTATCATGTTGTGAATTAATCTATCATGGTTAGAAACTTGGTGATTCCCTTATGCTATGTTGCATACAAGTTGTTAGGCTAAATAATGTTCATACAACCTTATATGTTTAGAGCTATGTTAAGTAGATCCAATTCCACGCAAGTTCACCCATACATGCCAAGTCTAGTTTGTGTAGATCTATGTAAAGTTCACATGCTTATGATTCATGCAAGTTTATTATCATATGCCAAATTTATATGTCGCATTTTTTTACGCTGTTGAAATATTACATGCTCTATGCTTTACCCATTTTATGAGTTAGGCTAAATATCGAGCCTAACACTATGTTTAATTTTGCGAACATACAACGGGGGTAACGTTGGGGAAAACATGAAAATTAAATGTAATTGGCATGTTTGTCACATAAGAATGTAAATGAATAGTGGCATGAAAATGGTATAATTTATATACCAAAAATTATGTATATGATTTAGAAGGAAAGTGGGCCATGACAATAAATTGTTGACAATTTACATATAAATATAAAAAGGATAAATATGTAAATTTAGAAAAGACGAATATGCCTAACCCGAGGTTAGATTGAGTTACGGTATAAAACTGCCCGGAACCGCCCGACAAATCCAGCAACCGTAACAATACCTATCTAATATGGGTGGTTAGTGCATTGAGCACAAAAAGGACCCGAGGTTAGACTGAGTTGCAGTGTAAAGCTGTCCGGAACCGACCGGCACATCCCGTGACCGCAACAATACCTGTCTAATGTGAGTGGTTGGTGCTTTAATGAATGAATTAGAGCTAAGCAAGAATGGTAGGGTTAAGTTAATGAGAAAAACTTAACCAATATAACATGAATACTAGGGTCAAGTTAATAAGAAACACTTAACCAATATAACTTGATTTGTGGTAAGGTTAAGTAAAAACAAGAGGATAACACTTAACCCATATAACATGATCTGTGGAAAGGTTAAGTTAACACAAGAAGGCAACACTTAACCAATGTAACATGACTAGTAGGTGGGTTAAGTTAACTTGAATTGATTGATGACACTTAACCAATACAATAACACTGAAACAAGGAAAAATGGGAAAGTTATGACTTAAGATATAACGTAAGGCTAGAAATGTGGGAAACATGGGTGGTACAACTTATAATATGAAATAAGTTAATCTAAGCAGGAAATATGGGAGAACACCCGTACGCTATCATTTGATAAAAAGAACTTAAGTCATGCTTGAATTCATAAGTAAAGCTTAGTTAAAGAGAACTAAGCAACGAAAACTAAGTATCAAACCTTAGTTAAGAGAACCAAGTAATAAACCTTAGTTAAAAAGACTAAGTTATAAACCTTAGTTAAGAAAACGAACGATTCAGGAAGCTAAGTAATAAACCTTAGTTAAGAGAACTAAGTGGTAAACCTTAGTCAAGAAAACCAAGTAGAACACGAGAAGGAGCAAACGTTCATCTGATCATGAAGAAGGCTCCAACGGTCTAGGTTACGAGGAACGCGGCTTCGAGGGGACGTGAGGGTACTCTTGGTATCCCTCTGTGAGGTTGCAGATGATCCTCCAGGGCTCACAGAGGTTAAGGTCTGCGTTAGAAGAAACAAGAGTATGCCTTGGTTGCAATATAAGGCAAACTAAAGACTAGGATGGACCAGCGTGAGGCGGCGATATCTAGACTAGCCCTATGATAGCACATCGTCGTCTACCTACCATCATGAGTCAATCGTGATACGCAAGTGGAAAGGCGGAGAATTCCAAAAGACCATATACTTTACTAACTAGTTATGGGTGAGATTGGCCAATAGGTTTGTGGAGGCATAGAGGGCCCACGTACAGTTCTCATTCTTGATTTTTCTTGGGTGCCTTTCATTAGTTGAGGGAGGGGTCAAGTAGGACCATAGCCACACATAGATAAAAACAGACCTTAGCATCTGCATCGACAGATAACTTAAAGATCCCTACCGAGTTCCGTGTTTCTTGATTAGCCCTGCCATGGGACTCAGGCCGCACATATAGAGGACATGTGCAACTAAACATCGATAACGATTCACGACACGTACGTGGGGAAAGTCTAGGAACATATATCGCTCTGGGTAGTGTGTCCTAGACTAGGGAGCATCGTTCGATAGGTAGCATAATTCCAAGTTGGACCTAGGTCGCGTAAATCCTGAATCCAAGAAGCATTCAATAGGTAGCATAAACCCCAGTGGCCCTGGGTAGCGTAAACCCTGCTTGAATCTAGGAAGCTCATTTTATTACAACACGTGAAGCCAGTGGAAATGATTATTAGTAGGTGCAGAGAAATAAGAATGAGTGCGATAGTATACTTAGTTTATCTTTCCTTGTCCTGTCCTATGTTATCTTGCTACTATAGTATTGTCCTATATTCAGTTTTATTTCATTTCATGATCCTTTTCCTGTTTAAATGCTAGTAATCACTGGACTTACCAGACTTATGTATGACCTAGTTTGTTTTCGCCTCTTTTCTTCCATTTCCCCCTAGGTAGTCAGGGAGGGAATAACTCAGCTTAGTTTGGACCGTATCTCTTTCCAAGCTTGAAGATTAGTTGAAGTTTTGCTTGGATTCTCTTTTTCATTGCTATGGCTGGCTCATGCTTTATTGGGGAATAAAATTGTTATTTTATGCTTCTTTATTTTGTTATGCAAGACAGATACTCTGGTATTGGAAAACAATTTTTGTACAAGCTATTTTATCAATGAAGTAAAGTTTTATTTATTTACCGCTGCTGAAATTGTCTGTCTTGTAATTATTCTATGCCTGTTTACCTAAAATGCTCCACTGAAGTTAATGCTTTCCCTTTGTAATTGACCTTAACGGAGGTGGGTTTTTCATACCCAAATCTCGAGAAGCTGGCATTCTGCTTACTAGTGTTGTCCCGAAAGCTCCGACCATATTTCCAAGCTCACCCTATAAAAGTTTTCACTGACCAACCTATGCGTCCAGTCCTACAACGACCCGAGGCATCCGGTCGACTACTAAAGTGGAGCCTGGAACTAAGCCAGTTCGAGATAACATTCATTCCTCATCGAGCCATCCTTGGACAAGCCCTCACCGACTTCATAGTAGAGTTCACAACCCCCGAAGAAGCTTCTACAGATGACACCGGAATCCCCGACGACACATGGAAGATATTTGTGGACGGGTCCTCCAATGATAAGTGCTCGGGAGCCGGCATTGTACTTGTCACCCCCGAGGGACGCTCAATGCACTACGCACTAAAGCTAAACTTCCCCTCTACCCACAAAGATGCTGAATACGAGGCGCTGATAGCCAGACTAAGAATCGCCACCGAATTCAAGCTGAAGATCATTCAGGCCTTCTCCGATTCACAACTCATAGTGCGTCAAGTAAAAGAAGTGTACCAAACAAAGGGGAAACGACTTGCCCTATACCTAGCCCAAGTTCAGGAACTACTCGCTCACTTCGTTATCACTCACATTCCGCGAGAACAAAATGAAATGGCCGACTCACTGGCCCGATTAGCCAGTTCCGAAGACCCGTAACTGTTGGGCTTCGCCCCCGTCGAAATACTTGACTCCCCCAGCACTAAACTAGCGCAAACCAGTACTGCCGTGAGCATCAGACCCGAGCCAGAGTCATGGATGACGCCGATCCGAAACTACCTACAACAGGGGATCCTCCCAGAAGGCTACAAGGAAAAACCAGCGCTCACCTGTCAGTCAGCCCGCTATCTCCTTATGGGCGGGATACTCTGTCGACGAGGCTTCTCAGTCCCCTTACTCAGAAGTGTGGCCCACGATGAGGCCACCAAAATCCTAGTCAGCATACACGAGGGAGAATGCGGCGACCACACCGGTGGACAAACCTTGGTCAGGAAGATACTACGAAACAGCTATTACTGGCCCACGTCCAACCAGGATGCCACTGATTATGCCTGCAAGTGCGACAAATGCCAACGCTTCTCGAAGATCCCGAGAGCCCTGCCAACGGAACTAACACATATGACCAGCCCATGGACATTCGCCATGTGGGGGATCGACATCATTGGGACTCTTCCCATGGCCAGAGGTGGGGCACATTACGCCGTCGTCGCCGTTGATTATTTTACCGAATGGGCTGAGGCCGAAGCTCTCGCTGCAATCACTACCAAGAAAATGATCAGTTTCATGGTATGCAACGTCATCACCCGATACGGGGTCCCTCAGGCCATCATCACAGACAAGGGCACTCAATTCGAGAGCGCAGAGTTCAAATCCTTCTGTCAGCGGCATGGCATCGAAAAGAGGTTCTCAGCTGTAGCGCACCCCCAGGCTAACGGACAACTTGAGGTAGTTAACAAAGTTATCAAGTCCATCATCAAGAAGCACCTCGAGAAGGCCGGGGGCATGTGGGCAGACGAACTTCCTTTAGCCCTCTGGGCATACCGCACCATGCACAAGACAGCAACCACGAACACTCCCTTCGCCCTCTCCTACGTGTCCGTAGCCGTCATCCCCATTGAGCTCGAGCTTCAATCTCATCGGTTCACCTACTTCGATCCAAAGATGAACCAGGATTTACTTATGGGATCACTCGACCTACTAGAAGAAAGAAGAAATGAATCCAATCTATGAGCCGTTGCCCAACGACAACGAGTCGCCCGGTACTTCAACTCTCGAGTCCGCCACAAGGACCTCAACATCGGCGACCTTGTCCTAAAGCGGGTTTTCCCTCCTCCAACAGGCCTCGCTCCTCGTTGGGAAGGCCCATACTCTACTACACGAAGGCTCAGTGATGGAATTTTCAACCTAGCGACCGTGGACGGAGCCGAACTACCAAGGACTTGGAACAGTGAACATCTCCGCCGCTACTTCACCTAACTTAGTACATGGTTGTATACGCTTTCCAGCGGTGTTTTGTTTTCTAGCAATTCAAGGCATTGTAAAGGCGATTCATGCCAAGTATTATTAATGGAAATGATGTTCAGCTTCCTACCTCTTTAGTCTATGTTTACTTCTCGCGTGACATGATTGAATAACCCTAACGAGTTCGCTTCCGTGTAAGCCACCGACCGCTATGTCGATCCCTCGTACGGGGGCCGAAACCGTCGTCCGGTCCACGAGCCAACCTCGCAATCTAACCACATTGGCACCAGCCAGCACCCCGAGCACGGGAGTCGGCTACGCTACTCGAGTCGTCAGCCCGTGGCGCGGTCGAGTATAAATAACCTCTAACTCGAACCTAGGCCCTGTGCCAAGGCCGAGGATAAATCGTTCAACCACCCAACAGCCAGCGAGGCGATACAAACTCCCCCTGAACTACGGGTGATGTTTGAGTACTTGGCGCAGCACCAAGACCGACCTTAAATCGTCACTTCCCCAAAGCTCTCAAGGCTAAGGGGTAGCCCACGACCACGGTCGGACCCCACGGGCTGATGACTCAGGCTTCTCTTTCCAGGCGAACGCCGCCGCCTAAAGGCTCGCCTCAACCCGATGAACGATGGGAGAGCCTACTCCGGACGGACAGCACAACGCGACGTCTCGCGCCTCCGCTACCTTGAGGTTAACCCAATAAAAAAACAGCAGGCGTACAAGCTGGCTTCGCAAACTACGGGTTTCCTAAGCTGAGGGAAACCTACTAGAAGCCTGCGCGCTACCTCACCCTTCTGGAGTCACAATCCAGAGTGCGGTACCCTTGCACACCCCTCTGAAACCACGGTCCAGAGTGCGGTACACTATCACACCCCCTTGGGATAATCAACCCAGGGCACGGAACACAATCACTTTTCTGTTAAGTGTAACGATAAGAAAGTCTATGCAAGTACGGGACGCCCGAAAACATGGGAAGAACATCCGAACATTTAACACAAAATGCGTTCTTTACTAATTCATGTTTCATTACAACACACACACATTACAACCCACTACATAACTAATATCTCTCTTTTTTAATGACAGGGTGTACATGAGAACCACACCGTGCCTTGAAAAACCTAAAGCGAGGGCCGAACTCGCGTAAACTAGCGGACTACACTACCAAAATGATCACTAAATATATACCTAGGCAACTAACGCTAACCATGCTACTTCCTGTCTTTGTTCTTCTTCTTTGCAGATTCGGCACTCGAAGGTTCATCCCTGGAGCTGGGCCTTTTCTTTCTAGATCCGCCTTTTCCACTCCGTTCCTTTTTGGAGGTGGCCGACTCATGAGAAGCCGGGAGGATCCTCTCATCCTCCCCATCGCCACTAGAAATCTCAGTGACATCAGCGGGAGCGGTAAGCAGCAAAGGCATCGGGGTACCACCTGCAGGCAGGCCTATCACTGCGACGCTCGCCTCTGGGGCAACTTTCCCTTCCCCTCTAGCTTTTGCCCTGGCCTCCTTAGAAAGTCGTCGCTCGATGAGCTTTTGGGACAAGTGACCCGAGTCAACGCCCCCAGTCTTCTTGCAAGCTTCAATGGCCCTTTGCTGAGCCTCCTCATCCACCACCCTCTTCCTCTCCGCTTCTGTATCAGTCTGCTCCTGTGTAACAGTCACAACGGCCCTCTCCACAGTTTCCTCCCTGGTCTTGGTAGCGACCTCCTGTTTAGTCACATTAACCTGCCTCAATTCTTCCCTTGTCGAATCACGGACAGTTGCACTTTTCCCATCCACCTCCTCTCCGTCATCAATGAGACCTTCATAAACGCTCGGAGTTAACCTTATCCCTGAGTATGTGTCAAGGTAATCTCCGCTCTTTCCAGACTGCATCCCCTCGGGTCCTGGCCCAGACCCGGTCACTTGGGGAATCGCGATGGCAAGGCCCGATGCCGCAGCTGATCCATAAGTGACTGTACAAGAAAAACACGACCTGTTAGTCCACAAATTCGGTAACCACATACTCTTCTAGAATGCATTGCAAAGAAAATTTACCTCCAGCTAATGAAGGCGTAGCACAAGCGGAAGGGGCACTCGGCGCTACGGGCAGTGTAAATCCACTCTCCCCCGACTCCAGCTATTCACGACCATGCTCGGTCGAAAGCTGAGTCGAAACTATAGGGTCAGTCGCTGGGGCCGACCCCGGTACAGGCGGCCTGTAAGAACTTCCTTCCACAAGATCCTCCGTTACCACAAGACTACCAGGCACGGCTGATTTCCCCTTCTCGGCAGTAAGCCTCTCTAACCTCTCTCTCTCCGCCTCCTCAAGAAACAACCTTCTACCCTCTTCCAACTTCCCACGCTCCTCCTCAATCAGGAGGTCAATCATAAGTTGTTGTTCATCTAGGGTCCCTGCCCCCACTCCATGCAAGAAGGCTTCATATGGAGCCAGTCTTTCACAGGTTCGAGCTAGTTCGCAGGAATAATCAGGCATCCAAGAAATCCCATGAAACTTTAGGACTTTAACAAGCATATCCTTTATGTACGCCTCTACAGACAACTGTGCCCGGTACTCCGCGTCCGCTAGCTCATCCCTCAGCTGCTCAACCTCTCTGAGAAGCTCGGCTTCCGATCCTTCCACAATACCTCGCACATCCCGATTACTGGCCTCTGCCTCCTCTTTCTCATTCTTCGCCTCCTCGAGTTCCCTCTTCAGGCGGTCATTGTCCACCAACAAATCTTTATTCTCTTCCTGGAGCTCGAAGACCTTGGCATTCTCTCTCTCCAAATCCATGCAAGCTTGGTCCACCTCGGCCTTTTCCTTCTTCAGAGTCATGTTCTGGGTAGTTAGATCGACTATCGTCTCTGTGTACATAGCGCGGGACTCATCGGTATCCTTTCTGAGTGCTTCATACCCTTGCCTCAGCTCAGCTGACAAAACCAGGAGATCCGTAAGTCAATATTAATGATCCCTAGTAAACAAGAAAGGGGGAAGAAAGTAAAGACCTACCTATTTCCGCATTTAAGCTACAACAGAGGTTTTCTCAGCATCAATAGTCACCTAACGATTCATGAGATGCATGTTCTTCTCCTAATCAACTCCGATAGATCATGCCAATATCGGGTAAGCTCACCAACCTGGTAAAACGCGGCCTCCACATGCGTCCATACCTCTCCATATGTCCTATTAGGAGGCGGGCGAAGGTCTGGGAGAGATGGCAGCTCGTCAAAGTAAAATCGAGGGAAGTGTTGCTCCAAAAACACTCTCTTCTCTACGGGGGAAAGCTCTTGGATTTGGGACGCTGTCAAATCCTACGTTCTTATCATAGCAACCCTATCCGGCCTCGGCTGGGCTAGTGGGGACTCTTCCCCCTCGAAGTCTGGATGGGGGCCGACAGAGCATTGACGGGCAGGGTTGATGACGAAGTGTGACTCGGCCCTCCTTCGTTAAACCGTGATCCCCCTCTAGGCACCCGAATCAGAGGAGGAGGGGGAGGAGTCGTAAAAAATTGAGGCATGTCCTGTTGACGATTTCCACTGCCATGACCCCGTGTGGGCAGAACGTCGCCATACAAACTAGCTCCTCTCTTGAAGGAGCCTAGAAAAGCACTCTCGGAGCGACGGCGGTCTGCACGACTTCATCCTCCGCTTCTTCAGGCCATGTCACATGTCAGAAAAACAAAGCAAAGTCAGTAAAACGATGCACATCCGCACTCTTCTATGCAGCATGATGTGTATGAGTGTATGTCCTAAGTGCTCTCTCAACAAACCAGATTGTTCCCCAATCGCGGGAGTTAGCCATTCCGCGGCATGTGCTAAATCCTCCATGCTAGCCGCGCTCGGCCACAGAGACAAGTCCACTGGAATCGCGTCCAGATCGGCAAACTGATCCACTTCCTCGAGAGGATTGGCGGTCTCTGGAGAGGTCACAAGAGAGTGAGGACTGTCTAGTGTTTCTTCCCCACCCCTCCCACCAGGGCGGGACAGAAACGCCAAGAAGTCCCTCGTCCCGAGCAACCGTCTCCGCACCACCAGTCTTGCTACCCCCGACGCCTTCTTGGAACTTAACAATCTTCTTCGGCCCAAGCATAGTAGGGGTCGCTTTTCTTTTCATAGCAGAGGCAGTGGTGGCTTCCGTTGTCCTCTCTCTTAACACACCACTCGCCACGGCGGGCCTAAGTATGGCCTGACCGACCGAAAGCAACCCAACGCGCCGAAGGCGGTCCTGGTCTATCACAGTATCCGTCTTTCCAGAAGCTTCAGGAATAGCCCGCAGGGCATCAAGACGTTACTGATACACATCACCAGTTGGCGCCATGGGATTTCCTGTCACAATCCGAAAACAATGAGACGCGAAACCCGATAACATTACGAGGAAAGATCGAAGGCACTCACTTCCTTTTATCCACCTCCTTGCAAATCCAGGAGGGCAGCATACAAAGAACCAGTCGTATTTAATCACCGATGGTAAGGGCCACTTTCCAACAAAGAACCTAGTAGTCGTAGGCGCTTCCAAGAACCGTTGGGAGGACGATCCGCCCGCTGATCGCCTAAAGTGAAAGAGAAACCGAATATCCTCTCCAGTAGGATCCCGATTTAGAAAATCTAGGAAAAGAATGCAAGTATCCAAGAGCGCGGAACAAGCATTCAGATGTAGCTGAGAAGGGGCAAGGCCGAAATAAAACAACATTTCCCGAATAAAGTCATTGGCCAGGGGCATGCACCAGACGCCGCAAGCATGTCGATTCCAAGCAGTGAGAACTTCGGGCGGTGCATGGGCCCTCTCGTCCGCTCTGGGGGCACGAGCCTCTCCCTTCGGGATGCCAAATCGTAGGGACTTCTTGTGAACTGCCGCAACATCCATACGCGATGGCACCGAGTCCGGTGGATTGTCCAAAATAGCCGCATCAGGTGGCATATCCGACGCTACTGGGACAAGCGACTCGTCTCTGCCCATAATATCCACATTCTCCGACTCAGAATACACAACTGGAGAATGCACCCTTTCCACACGTTCCCCATGCTCCGACACCTCAGGCGAGCTCCCCGACTGAGAAGGAAGCGAACCCTCGGTAGTCTCAGGCTCGCTACTTCCCAAGGTAGTATTGTTCGTAGAGCCAAAAGTATCAGACGATGATGAAGAAGCCTCGGCTCCCTGGAGTTTTCCGGTCTGTGATCTTGTTTGCATGGCTTGCTATACTTCAATATACCAGTGTTAGACATCACAGTGAAATAACCTGTACCCCTCGTGTCGGTGAAAATTAACGAGTGTGTGCAATGTAATGCAAAGAATGAAAATGCAAATAGGAATTCTAAAAAATCCTGACAGTTCGGTCATAGTCCAGTTTTTGCTCTATCCTATGTGAAAATTTTAAGTTCCTATCCATGCAGCTACCGATGTCAACATATAGTACGACCGTGCAATCAAAGATGCAGTGTATAAGTCCGAGAGCAGGCAGTCAGGAAGTAGAAGTACGAAGTGACAAAGGCCGAAGATTCAAAACCCTAAGGATCGAAGGTCCAAACTAAGCCTCTCAGGAAATCAAACCCTTGGGGCTCGAAAAGCTCGAACCATGCCAGTGTTCGAAAATTCGAACCCAAGGGGTCGGAGACTCGAACCCTCGAGACTCGAAAATCCGAACCCCTGAGGGTCGAAGGCTCGAACCCTCGAGGTTCAAAATCCGAACCCTGAGGGTCGAAGTTTCGAACCCCCGAGGTTCGAGAAATCGAACCCCAGAGGCTCGAAATCACGAGCCCTCCAGGTTCGAGAAATCGAACCCCATAGGGTCGAAATCCCGAACCCTCGAGGTTCGAAAATCCAAAACCCACAAGGTCGAAATCCCGAACCCTCGAGGTACGAGAACCCGAACCCCATAGGGTCAAAGTCTCGAACCCACCAGGGTTCAGGAACGTCGAACCCCGTGGGGCTCGGAGGTTCGGTCTCCATCAGGTTCGAGACTCCGAACCTCGCACCTCAGGCTCGAGGCCTCGAGCCTCCTCCAGCCATCGCACCTCGACCTCCCTTCTCCCTTCCCTCCGTCGACCTAGTCCATTACCTAAGAAAAAGTTCTTATTTTTAGTCGAAGGGTCGAGGTTCGAAATTTTCAGAATAATGGCGTAAGATAGAAGAAGTAAAGGAGGAGCGCCTATTTATAATAAAAACCAAAAGTCCCTTCGTATTCCGGCCCCAGGCTCGAAATTTCGAGCCTACGGGCTCAAAATTTCGATCCTCTACGGTTAAAAATTTCGAACCTCGCAGCGGGATTCTTCGAACCACCACAGTTCAGAGATCCGAACCCCCGTGGTTCGAAATTTCGTACCTACCAAAATATATATATATATATATATATATATATATATATATATACACATTCCCTCTCGACCATCTCGCTCGTAAAGGCATACAACACGCAACGCGTAAGTCGCCAAAAACGCGCGATTCCGACGCCACTCGAACACTTAGCCACAAGAGCGCGACGACAAAAGCGATTCGCCCGCCTTTCCTCAACGGACGAGCCCCGCTAGCTAACATATCTTTTCCTATGATTTGCTAGATATATCCGCAACCCTCCCATCATCTCAACTTTCATTCCGAAGCACAACCTACCAAGATAAGATGTACTTCGGGGGGCAAATGTTAACTGGCCTTTTGGCCCGGTTACCAAAAGTACTCAAGATGCGCTCGACTCAACTCATCGCGTGAAGACGGGGCCAAGGGCCAAACTCAGGAAATCCAGGAGGAAGACCGAGGGGGATTGCGCCAACGGACCTCGACCACATCCGCCATAAACCCACTTCGCACCCTGCCAAGGTGCGAAATTTCGTAGCTCGAAGGTACGAAATTTCGTACCTTACAGGTACAAAATTTCGTACCTGGGAGGTGCGAAATTTTGCACCTAGCAGGTGCGAAATTTCGCACCTCACCCAGGTACGAATTTTCCGAGACCGAAGACTAGAGGCGCGAATTTCCTGTAGATGGTCCCCATTTCTACCTACTCCTACCTTTCCTATAAATACCCCATGGCCTCACACTTCAAAAGAGAGAGATTCTTGGACCTTCAGACCTATATAGAGCTTCATTAATGGCATCTCCTCTTTGAGGAAAAAGAAGGGAAAACTTGTCCACTTTACTATTTCTTACAAATATGACTATTGTAGCTTCATATAACATTGTCAATGAATGTAATGAAAGGGTCTCAACCTTGTAATCTTTCAAGTGATCAATAAAATTTCTACAACTCTTCAAAGTGGACATAGGCCCTCACTGAGGCCGAACCACTATAAATCTCTTGTGTTATTTACTGTTTATGTTCTATAATATGTCCTGTCTATGCGACCATATTATTAATTCCTAGTAATAAGGAATCTTTGGTGTTTACGACATTTTTGGTCGTCAACATCTTTCAAAAACAACGTAACGCTTTTTAGAAAAATGAAACCATTATTAGACTCAAGTCTCATCACATAATGCAACGCAAACCGAAGGATAGAGTTTTATCTTATAACGATCAAAAATGATTGATATGTATAAAACAATAATCATTTGATATTATTACTAATGTCTAATCAGTTTAAAACACTTTCAAAATAAATGTATCAATCCTAAAAGGCATAGTACCCCATCCTACTATGTCGCCATATATAGGTTTACCATCAAATCCGTAGTGTCATATTGGAAATTGGGTTTCTATCATGAGTCGAGGTTAGCAATCATCCACACCAATTTCGAGACACTCTAGCAAATGCCTCAGGACTCGGACGCTGGCGAGCCCTGGTTAGCAGCATGGTCGGTCCACAAATACTTTAGTGGATTAGTTAAGCCTGAACAATACGTTTCCCGGTCTTATTGGACCTATCACTTGGTGAATAACGACCAATATCCGAGGCGCCTCATTCCATCATCCACATAAGTAAAAATGTCTGGGCTCCATACCCTGACACCACTTCTACCTAGAAAGAAACGCATGCACTCCCTGCCGTCTTCATTCCATTTTTGACTCATACCGGGGTGTGAGGCTCGCAAATACACAAAGCTATGCTAATTAAATCTATGCTTTGACCATCAACCACAAGGCTCTGCTTTTCAACAAAAGCCTTGATCATTTGCATCTTAGCATGCCAAATTCACAATCCACGCCATATAATTGATGTCTATCAATATATAACCTCTAAGCTCGTACGTCTCAGAGAAGGGTGTTAAGCAAAGAATAAATTCTCCGCCACTAAGCAGATATATTTTTAATAGAAATCAATCAACACATAATGAAATCCAATGTCAGACACACAATCCATTTACATGTTTGTTCTGGGTCTGAACGAAACTGGAGACACCTTATTCCTCGTCCCGTATGTCCAATACGGAAGAGAGGTTCTCGCATATCCAGACAATAAACAAGTACGTCCCGACAACTACCACTTTAACCCTTTCAAGGCAGCAACTCCAATCAAAGGATCAGTAGTCGTCCATTCGATGTGAAGATCGCTGGTCTTCAACCACCGTCTTCAATGTCTTCGTTTTTAAATTGTCATATAATTATTTGAAATGAGATTGAACTCGGTCTTTTCAAATAATTCTCGAATATATATAATTCAAATCATTTCATATCGTTAATATTATTTTATAAGGATTTATCGCTATTTTTTTTATTTATATATAAAAATAGGCCATTTAATTCGAACGACGTTTCAGGTCATTTCGTGGCCCTGACGCTGTTTTTATCCAAATTTGAATTACACCTTTCTCGAAATCTAAGCGTTGGATCTTAACAAATTTAATATCATTGGAAAGATCTTTCTAAAGAGAACCTAACAGTTCCAGTTTTGGGAAAATATGACGGTCGGATCTTTCGGTATAATCGTTTAAAGTTACGATTCCAAAACGCGAACTACCGCGCGTGATTCGTTTAATTTTAATTTATATTTATATATTATGTATGTATTAATATAAATCGTTCAACGATTTCACTAACATGTTAAAAGTGATGTTTTCAACAAACAAAACATATATTAACATATAATCATTATCCTACTTTGCTAACATGTAAGTGATTACATTTTAATGAATCAAAACACATTATTATTTTTATCTAAACAAAACGTGTTAAAAGTAACATTTTTATGGCAAATTCTATTTTAATAAGTCATTTTTTTTAATCTAAACAAACATGTTAAATGTAACATGTTAACGACAACACCTATTTTAACATGTAATTCTTTTTATCTAAATAAACATGTAAAATGTAACATGTTAATGATAAATTCCATTTTAATGTGTCACTCTTTTTAAATCTAAATGAACATGTTAAATGTAACATTTTAATGACAAATTCCATTTTAATATGTCATTCTTCTTAATCTAAATGGACATGTTAAATGCAACATTTTTTATTACAAATTCCATTTTAATATGTCATTCTTTTTACTTTAAATGAACATGTTAAATGTAACATTTTTGATTACAAATCCTATTTTAATGTGTAATCCTTTTATCAATTGAATCAAAACATACACTAAAAATGTCCTTTTTAATGTTTAAACAATTTCTGACGAACATGTCATTTTTAGTAATTAATCATTTTTAATGAGACTAATCATACATTAAAAATATTCTTTTTAATACCTAAACAGTTCCGAATGAACATGTCATTTTTAATAATGAATCATTTTTAATGAAACTAAACATACATTAAAAATGTTCTTTTTAATCTCTAAACAATTCCTAATGAACATGTCAATTTTCGTAATGAATCATTTTTAATGAAACTAAACATACATTAAAAATATCCTTTCTAAATCACTAAACAATTTCTAATGAGCATGTCAATTTTAATAATGAATCATTTTTAATGAAACTAAACATACATTAAAAATGTTCTTTTTAATATCTAAACAGTTTCCAATGAACATGTAAATTTTAATAATGAATCATTTTTAATGAAACTAAACATACAATAAAAATATTCTTTTTAAATCTCTAAACAATTTCTAATGAACATGTCAATTTTAATAATGAATCATTTTTAATGAAACTAAACATACATTAAAAATGTTCTTTTTTAATGTTTCAACAATTTTTCCTAAACATGATTCTTTTTAATAATGAATCTACATATACATTAAAAATTATCATTTTCATTGTTTCAACAATTTTTCCTAAACATGATTCTTTTTAATGAAACTAACATAAAAAATGCCATTTTTAATATCTAAACAATTTTAATGAGCAAAACCTATTTTAACATATAATTCTTTTTGTCTAAACTAACATGTTAAAAGTTTATATTTTTAACTAACCAAAAATATAATTTAACACATGCTTATTTTAATCTCAACTAACATTTTAAAGATTATATTTTTATCTAACAAAAATATAATTTAACAAACGATTATTTTAACCTCAACTAACATGTTAAAGATTATATTTTTAACACCCACAAACATATTTCAAAACATGACTATTTTATTCACTTCCTTAACATGTTAAAAATTATAATTTTAACACACACAAACATATTTCAAAACATGACTATTTTATTCACTTCCTTAACATGTTAAAAACTATATTTTTAACACACACAAACATATATCAAAACATGTCTATTTAATTCACTTCATTAACATGTTAAAAATTATATTTTTAACACAAACAAACATACTTCAAAACATGTCTATTTAATTCACTTCATTAACATGTTAAAAATTATATTTTTAACACACACAAACATATTTCAAAACATGACTATTTTATTTACTTCATTAACATGCTAAAAATTATATTTTTAACACACACAAACATATTTCAAAACATGACTATTTTATTTAGTGATTCATACATACAATAAAAATGCGATTTTTGTTGTACAAACAAGAATTGACCACAAACACAATCAAATTTCACACCAAAATACAATCAAACAAGTCGTCCATGGTGACATGACCCGAACTTCCCCGATCTCCGAAGAGAAGAGAAAGAACGGATTGTGTTGAGAACACGACACATCAGAACACGAACAATAGAACATTGCATTGTTATTACAGCAATTTACATCAGAGTACAAGAATATAATAGAGTATGAATAAATATTATACATTTGATAAATATCAGAGAACTAAATTATACTTTAGCAGAAAAATAATACATAACACAACTGAAAGAAATACACGGATACAGAGCTTTCCGAATATAGTTCCAGTTGTAAATCCAGGATCCTATAAAGAAAATCTACAAAACCAAAACTACTAGCTGCCCATGTGGAAAATAAGAGCACCCAGAGTTTAGGTTAAAACAATAAACTCCAGGTCAGTCATGTGACTGGTGTGAGAACTAAAACAGTTATTTAAAACTTTACTTTAAAATAAATTAAATCAAGGGACCATGCCGTATAACATGGAACGGGTTTACCCTCAAGAATACCAGTGCATAAAACAAACAACGCAATGCTAAATAAAGAACAATGAAGCTATTATAAGACTCAAGTCCCATCACACAATGTAACGCAAGCCAGATGATCGAGTTTTACCTTATAATAGCCAAATATGCTTGGTACGCGAAATTTATCTTTTATTATTACTGTAAGTGAAGAAATCAACCTCAAATATAAATGTACCAATCATAGACGACATGAATGTCCCATATCACTATGCCGCCAAATATAGGTTTACAATTAAAACCTCAAAGCTCGTATTGGAAAGTTGGCTTTCAATCATGATGGCTACTGATTCGAAAGATCGATCACGTAGTGCAATTCCCAACGGCTTACGTCATAGGCATGCGAAAATGCCGTAATGCACATCTGCACTATATCCAGGATATCGAGTATCACCGCGGCTTATGTCCTAGCGAGAAAGAACACTGCTTACTCTATCCTTCTGGGAATCGAGGGGTGTGCCCTATCCCAAAACAAATCTCGGTCGACTGAATCCACGACAACACTAAGTCATCTATCACGAAAGTACACTAATCAAACCATCAGTTCACCATCATACCGATGTGTGAGGCTCGCGAATTAACGCTACACAAAGTTGTGCTATTCAAACCTGTGCTTTGATCATCATCCACCAAATAATTTTTTTCAAGAAAAGTTTGGATCACTGCATCTCAGCATGCCACACTATCAATCCATGTTGTACCATTGATTTCTGCCGATATATAACCTCTAAGCACGTACGTCTCAGAGAAGGGTGAAGTAAGTGAATAAATTCTCCTTCATCAGACAGATATATATTAAGCAGAGATCAATGAATATAGCATAACAGAATACAATGTCAGACACACCATCCATTTACAAGTTCGTTCTGGGTCTGAATGAAACCGGAGGCGCCTTATTCCTCGTCCCGTATGTCCAATACAGGAGAGAGGCCCTCGCATATCCAGTAGATCTCCAAGTACGTCTGGACGATCACCACTGTAGCACCGTCAAGGTTGCTACTCCAATCATGGGCATCAATAGTAACCCATCCATTCGATGTGAAGGTCTTCGGTCTTGCACCGTCTTCAATCTCTTCGACTGTTAGTCGTCGAATCAGTTATTCAGAATGGGCATAAACCCGGTCTTTTCGAATAACTCGCATATCTTATAATCAAGTGCTATAACAACACATCATATGCCTCATTCCAATCCAGAATATTCTTTTATTAAAATATTCTTTTCACAATTTAAACCAAATTAAGGTTTTCCAAACTAGTAGGGATTAGCGAACCACACCGAAGTAATCATTTATTTTATTTCCCAATCCCAACCTATTTATCCCATGGAGAAAAATGGTAGTACTCCATATCTAACACCATAGTGTTATTGGTAAATATTAATTACCATTTCACGTTCAAATCTAGATAAAGATTTACATATCGCTTGGAGCAAAACTGGTGATACTCCATTTTCGATCATTTCCCAAATTAGATAATTTAAATTATCACATTCATATTTCAATCTAATTAAAGATTCATTAAAAATCCACTTAGTTTTAATCTTCCAAAAAATCAATATTAATGATTAATCAAGTTTCTGGAAATAAATCCTGTCTTTAACTGGGTTAAAGAACAAATGTCATTTAAAACACAGTTCACGATAGATCCCAAAATCACATTCCATTAATTATGGAATCTTCACGGAAAGCAGATCAATATATAAAATCGATATCAATTTTCGTATCCGACCAATAATATAAATGGAATAACGGCAAACCCTTTTAAATTCCATATGTATTAACAGTCTTCCTCCGTAGAAGCTCACTTTGATTATTATCAAATCGAATTCCATTCCATTTCAATTAAATATTAACTAATTGGTAAACTTCATTAAATCTTAATGAAAAGATTTAATCTTTACTCTACTGGGTTTAAGAACAGTGTTAATAAAGACATCATTCACGACAAACCCAAAATCCAATTCGACATTAAATACAAGGTTCTGAATAGAAAGTATATCGGCTTATATTCAATATCAAATTCTGAAACTAATGGATATCGTATTGGGAATAACGATATCTGTATCTTCCAAATTCCTATAACACTATCCGTATAATCACGGAATCCAATACCTATTTCCATTCCAAACCATTCCAATTTATTCATTGGAAATTTATGGTTATATTAAAAACCATTCACGAATCCAATTTATTTTATTTAAAAATTATTGGATTTCAAATCTAGTTAATAACTAGTTCATTTCGATAAAAATATGTTTTTTTTATCTTTTCAAATATGGAAATTTTCATCCCAATTCTTTCCAAATCATTTATTATGATTTCACACAAATTATTAATATTTTTAATAATTTTATTAAGGCCCTTTCAGTCGATTTCCATAAATGGTCATCGAACTGCACTTACATCGACCTTTTCCAAATTTGATTTGGACATAAATCCAAATCCAACCGTTAGATTTCAAATATCTTATATTCGTTGGAAAGCTCTTTTCGATACAAAACCAATGGTTCTGGTTTTAGGAGAATCCGACGGTCGGATCTCCCGTAATGTCAATTCGAAGTCAATGGTCGAAATTCGCGAGTGGCCGCGTCGTGCCGCGTTCTATTCAGACCGTTATAATATATATAATATATTTATAATATATATTTCGTCGTTTTCCATTTAAAACGTATTTTATAAATCGTTTTGAATTCATTCTAAAAATGATTTCAACTTCATATTCACTTTTAAATCAGAATTGAATATTCCGTATCATTAATATATAAATGATAATCTTTTCAAAATATCAGATTTTGAAATCAATTCCTTTTCGATATTCATTATAAACATGAATCAAATCAATATAAATATCGTTCGATCAAAATGGCGCATATCTAATCAACACGGCTTTATATATTTCAATAATTTCATGTCCACCCAAAATCGGATATTAAAATCAAATTTTAATCCTTTACTAAATATTATTTTAAAATATTCCTTATTTGAAAATATTCATTATTTTAAAATATTCTTTTATTTCTGAATTGGAATCAAACACAGTAAATTACCATATAATGTTATTTATATGGATTTCATACAACACATGTATATAACAGCAATCATAAATAATCAACCATCATCCAGAGTGCACTACACAACTGCATAAGCATAAATAATTAACGCTTACAACAGTCTGTCAACCTATCGATTGACATACCACTAAACATTTGGGATTATTGTACGTCAAATATCATCCCAATACCCGTGTGGGGTTTCAAATCAACAAACACAGATTTTATTTGTGCAGTTGGGCGATATGTAAAATTTATCATCCCAATCAATATCAGTCAACTGGGTGTACATAAAAAAATCGTCCAATTTGTAAATGAATATTTATTTTATTCATATACGCGTTAAAAATTATATTTTTAATGATAAAATATTTTATTCAACACATGAATTTTTTATATTCCATTCCACATCACAATTGCAATTAATTTTCACAACACAATACAATTAAACAAGTCATCCATGGTCTATGGACGACGGGGAGCAGTTCATATATGCAGTTATAAAATAAATAACTTTACAAGAAATTATAGTGAGAAGTTCTCACATTGGTCCTTTTATTTCTAAATTTCTTAACTGTTCGGATTTGAATTCGCCTCAAATTCAACTTGGTTCTGTTTCTGTTCTGGTCTCTTCTGAAATGTAGTGCTCGACTTTACGATTTCAACGGTGCTTGGTTTGCTAAAATATGTGCTCGTATGCACAAGATATGACGATGTAAACATAAATTACAATTTATGATAATTAAAATTTAATGAATTTAATGAATCTACACATAATTTATTATTTACCTCCAGTTAAAAAAAGGCCGTATTCATCTTCTTTCTGCTAACGATACCACCGAACCCATTTCGTTCAAACACTAAAACCACTTGCGCCGCCCTCCATATGATGCCGGACCACCATCTGAACTTGCCACGTCAAAGCCCCACACCTCGCCGACCTGTCGCACGCCATCCCATGACGTTCGAAGCCTTCTTGATGCCGGAAAGTGGCTGCAAACGACGCATGTTTTTGAGCAAAATCCGGCCGACTCAGGCGCCCAAACCCCATCATCGCCGTTGACCTTGTAGATCCCACTACCCCGAACACTTTTGCTATTGATGATTCATTTGATTGATGCGTGGATTTAACGAAAAAAGAGGGAGAAGGATTGAATAAAAATCGCCGTTGATTTATGCCTGGCGGCGGAAATCATTACTGAAGTTAGGGTTTCCTTTTGAACGATATTATATATATATAACTTAGTTTAATTTTATTTAATTTGTTTTAAAAGTCAAAATCATTACAAACTCCAATTCAAACCCAACGACTGTCTCCCCTAGCCAAATACCCCCATTCCGAACACAATGGGATATGTTTTGTAAGCCAATTCAACTGTTTTGATTAGTTTTTGTCAAAATTAAAATATAAAACAATGTATATTGAATTTAAACGTACATTTTAATTTACCGAGGCCACATACTGACTCCAAAGATTCTAGATAAATAAATCTGGCTATTTTTGATGATACGGTCCTAACTAAACTAATTTCATCGAATTTGGAGACCGTTTGAAAAACAGTCATTTTTAAATCGATTAAGTTCAAACTGAAATTACCAAAACACGTTTAAATTCACCACGCTCACATATTGATTCCAAAAATTCTAAAAATTGGAATCTAGCAATAATTTGACATTCTGGATCCAATAAAAATGGTTTCATCGAAAACGGAGGTCGTTTGCAAAACGGCTATTTTTAAGGGCTATATATTATATTAAAACATATATAAATTCCACAGCGACTTTTCTAAATTTTAAATTGGATGTAACTTTCAATTTACATTATGAAACCTCAGTTTCTTAACTTCGTTAGAAAGATATAGTTAATCAGATTCTAATATTTCCCGTTTCGTCCAATTCTGACTTATCATGAATTCTGTATATTAAATTGATAAAATTGGCAATGATAAAAATTTAATTTTAAATTGCCAACGATAAAAATTTCCTTTCTTCAAGTTAAACTACATATAAAGTTAAAACATTCTCTATTAGCAAAACGTTCATATTAAGAATGTAAATTCATAAAATAATCCATACATATTTAAAGCATACTTTAGTCGATTATATTAAAACTAGGAATTCTTAAGTTACATCACAACCGCTATATTAATTACTTTGCAGAGAAGTAAGATTTTTGAATGTATTTTATATTTTCATTATTGCTTTCATCCAATCTATGACAAAAACAAATTTGCATACATAAAAAAAGGGTAACAAATGGATATATTTTAAAATAAATTAATTGACATATGTGTCAATCAATGCCCAGTTAATTTCTTACATGCACAATTAAACCTTTGTCGTATATAAAATTAAAGACATTTCTATGTATACATATATAAGATAATTCGAATTTATACTAATTAATTACAGGATATGCAGTTAACCTTTCCATAGTATATAAAGTTAATAAAATAGAAATCATGCACAAATATCTAATAAGTAGAATATATTGACAATTAATGCACAATTGATTGCTAATATATGCAATTAATTCTAATTAGAAGAAGCATTAAATATAGAATTTGGACCTTACATATTAGATTCAAAATAAAATAAAATTCTAAGCCGAAATTCCAAATATAAATATTTATTTTATGGCAATTTTTATTTAAATACCATTTTAAATTAGATAATTTAATTTAATAATTTTATTGAGTTTGTTTTAAATCAAATAGTATATAAAACCTAATTTTAAGGTTATTCTCAAATTTTTTATTTCGTAAAAATAACCAATTTATACTTCATATTCCTCAAAATAGCTTTAATTAAAATTTAAAATTGGTTCTGAAATTCCGGGTTGTTACCATCTCCACCACTTAAAACTTTTCGTCCTCGAAAAGGAACGGAGTTCAAAGTTGTTTAACTAACCAACTCAACTTTCATTCTTTTATTGGTTTCAATAATTTTATTAGTTGAACTAATAATCACACAACACAATCTTCAATCAATTAGTGGATTAGATTTTCAAATATATGTATCTTATTTGTATTCAAAAATCATATTTTCTAAAATTGGATTATATATATATATATATATAATCACAAATACGTTAATTATAAACTTTTCACTCTCAACTCATCCTAAGGCATTACTAGTACCCTCTCTAACAAGTTTTCTCATTCTAGGATACTACTGATCCTATCTCTAATGAGTATTCTTTTATAGGATATTTGTAATCCTACCTCTGTTGAGTCTTTTGTTCCGTTCTAACGAGTTGTACCCTAAAGATTTAAATTTAACCAAAGATCCGATACCAACTGTAGTGACCCGAAAATCCACCTTGTGGCAAATCCTCAGATGCATTAACTTTGGGTATACAACAACATTAGAACAACAACAAAAGACTTTTATAAACATCATATAATGTTACATCAGAGTACATAATATCAGAGTACATCGAAAATAATACAAAGGAAGATAATTTACAATGAATGTAATACAATCCATAGCGAAAATATAAACTAACACTGCGGAAGACTATCAATGCTCTGGACACAGCTTTAAGCTTCGATATAGAATCCTGCTCAAGATAAATATATGAAAAACAAACTACTCGACTGCCCGTATGGAAAATTGGGGCACCCGAGTTTGCAAGGGAAAAACAAATTCTGAGTCAGTTGCGTGACTGATATGAGAAATCTTACTTAACTTACCTAATAATACGGAGAATCATAGGGCCACGCCGCTAACGCGGAACAGGTTTACTCCATTTGATCGCCAGTGCATAAAATAAGTAAATCTTTAAAAAAAATGTAATGCTTTTTAGAAAAATGAAACCACTATAAGACTCAAGTCCCATCACACAATGCAACGCTAACCGGAGGATAGAGTTTTACCTTATAATGATCAAACATGATTGATACGTATAAAAAAATAATCATTTGATATTATTGCTAGTATCTAATCAATTCAAAACACTTTCAAAATTAATGTATCAATCCTGGATGGCATAGTACCCCATCCTACTATGTCGCCATATATAGGATTGCAATTAAATCTGTAATGTCGTATGGGAAATTGGGTTTCCATCATGAGTCGAGGCTAGGAATCATCCTCACCGATTTCGAGACACTCTAGTAAATGCCTCAGGACTCGGACGCTGGCGAGCCCTGGTTAGCAGCAGGGACGGTTCGCAGATACTTTAATAGATTAGTTATGCCTAAAAAATACGTTTCCCAATCCTATTGAACCTATCACTTGGCCAGTAGCGACCAATATTCGAGGCACCTCATTCCATCATCCATGTTAATTTCGATATTGGAATCAACACCAAAGATGTGACAAAGCACTTTACCAGATTTAGCAAGGAAAAGTAGTGTGAGGCCGCAATTAAAGATACACTAAAATCGTAAGAGTAGGAACACAATGTTTTTATAGTGGTTCGATCCAATGAGGATCTACATCCACTTTCATAATAGATTCCATTATCAGTATGTAGATTACAAGGTAAACTTCGCTCTTACTACAAGCTCAATCACTCTCTTACATAAAGATCTCATTCAAATTCTTCAAAAATGATGAAGGGATAGAAAGCCCAACGGAGATTTTGTGTGAGTGGAGAAGAATTGGAATGTTTCCTCTAGATGCTTGTACTTGGATGATGAATCTTCATGTCTTAGGTCTCCTAGATGGATTTGATGGAGATCAAGATTAATTGTTGGTTTGGTCTTCACTTGATGTGTGTTGGAACTCCTAGAAATGGTTGAAGAAAAATTTCAGCAGCACTTCGTAGCCATGGAATCCGTCCCCCCTTTGATGAAGGAATGTGGGGGGTATTTATAGGTGGAGTTCAGACCAGGTGGCAGTTATTTAAATATTATGCTTTTGCTTTAGGCCGTTAGCGGGCTGGGGTAAATGCTACACGATCTAAAGTAAGGTGAGACGTGCTAAGCAAGGCGGAGCGGTCCAACTCATTTCATATGAAGGTAGTGCGAGTCAAAGGACGCGGAGCGGGCCTGGTTGAGACATTACGGGCATGGACAAAGCGGAATGACCCAAACATGCTTGGATCGGGTTAAACTAGAATGACGCGGTTCGGGCCTGGTTGAGACATTGCGGACTTGGACAAAGCGGAACGACCCAAACATGCTTGGAGCAGGTTAAACTAGAATGATGCGGTTCAAGCCTTAATGAAACAGGCTAAAATCTTTAGCGAGCTAACCTCTGAGCCGACCAAGATGCCTCGATGACTTAAGATGTTCGAACATGTCAAAGCTTTGTGAACACCACATATTATTTGAATGACCTAGGATGCCGTAATGACCTAAGACATTTATGTGAGTTAAGGAACTCATTGAGCTAGAAAGGACACGACGACCCAAAGGGCCTAATGACCTAAAATCATAAATTAACCAAAACATGCTCACTTCTTTCTGGAAAATATTTTATAGGTTAACATCTACCCCTTGAAGTTCGTATTTATTAAAAATAATACGGGCTTCGAACTACGCTAAATTAGCATGCAATTTAAGATTTTAAGTCGTTTGGGCCTTCTGACCGGGCGAGCCCTTAGAGTATTTTATTCCTAGGTCGCCCAGGTGCTTAGGTCGTGGCAAAGTTTTATGCCGTCGTGGATTCTGGGTCGCACATTAATAAGTGTCCATTGGTATTCTTCTTGGGATTGGACAGCTGATTAGACCGTCGTGGGGCCCTATGGGCTCAGTTTAATTATTGAACTTTGCCCTCATACCTTCATTAGGTCCTCATTCTTTTAAACCCCCCTCTTAAGCTAAAAACCCTTAACAATGGCGGCCAATATCAATTAAATCCACTGATTCACATCATCATCAAAGCAATTGAAGTTTGAATAATCTCTTGGTCTTATAATCAAGTTCAAAGCTCTCGTCATCAGGAACCAGGTGTGACTTAGGGCTTTTACTTACTGTGTGTACATGTACATTTTAAGTTGAACTTGATACTCCTAGACTTTGTGAGATTACTGCTTAGTACAATTTCAATTGTGCGTTCGATGACGACGTTGATGAGTTTAGTGACTTTGAGCTTGCCTGTTTGTGATGATTTTTAGCTTAAATTTTGTGTACAAACTCTCACAATTAGGTCGTGGCTCTAACAGCTAAGAATCATGTACCCTAGAATAATAATCTAGCCCAATTACACAGATTTCTGACGTCCTTAATTTACAACATCATGCCTTGCTGTTCCTATCAATAGTCGAAGCGTCTCTGCTAATTGTATATCTTAGGTCGCTATTTTGCAATGACTTGCGCTGAATTAGGTCGCTGTAACCACTTTCAAGCTTTAGTCACTAATCGCACTCTAGGTCATTGTGTTAACTCAAGGCTTTAGGTCGTCATCTCAATCCTAAATTTTGGGTCGCTAAGCCCTTGCTGTTTTAGGTTGTTCATGAATTAACAACTTGAAGTAAAAAGTCTTCATGTGGAAGCGGACTGTTATAACGACCTAAAGCTTCTTGGTTGTGTGGAACGACCTTAAGTCTGATACCTTACATAACGACCTAAGATTCTAGGGCTGGTAGGAACGATTTGAAATCTTTTGAGTAAGCTGCCTTCTGATTCATTGTTTTCCTCTTAACATTGCTATTTGCACAGGATGTCTAAAAGAACCGAAGGAACTTTAAGTGAGGAGGTAGCTCGCAAGGACTGCAGGTTGGAAAAACTCCCAATGTCGGAGACTAAAGCCATCCCCGTTTCCCCCAGTTTGGCAGAGCTAAAAGCCATCGTAGACAAACCTAGTTATGCTTCCAAACCACACACCTCCGAGCTTGCTGATCGTTTTGAAGGCTAGTGTCTTCAAGGAGTGACCTTTGACCAATCTAGCTTGGATATATATCTGTCTGACAATCGCACAATCTCTGAAGATTTGGACATCATAAGGAATCACTTGCTGGCGCAACTCGACTCTATCAGGACTTAGACGAACAAGCTCCTTGATGAAATTGGTCATTATTACGCGCGCAAACTAGGAGCCTGTAACACCTTTGCTTGTGAGCTTCAATGATTGAATATGGAGAACATTGAGCTCATCACCACCTTGGAGAAGGACAAGGCCACGCTCATTAAAGCCCTTAGGTCTCAGGATGAGATCATTACTGAACTATCAAGTCCTAGTGGCAAGGCAGAGGTGACTGGTACTTCTTCTCCCGCTCAAGGTGGGGAATGATTCACTGATGGAAGGAAGTGGTTCTCTTGTTTGTCTTTTGCTGTTTATCTTTTATGCTTTCATGTTATAGACCGGTTGTATATGCGAGTGCCGGTCCTCGCTTAATACACTTATGATATTTTGCGTCCAATGTCTCCGTATTAGACTTGTGATGTAGTGACGTAACTGTATTTTGCCTGACGCACTTCAGACCTTTGTCAAAATTTATTTGCTATGGCAACCTTTTGACTTTGAATTCATCTGTCTCGTGCTTCCTATTCTACACTCAATGCAAATCTTTACATAATTTTGGACTTATACTCGTTATCAATTGTCCATGTTAATATTGGATTAGTCAGTGAAGAACTATAAAGAACTTTGACCTACGTTGAATTAAATGCTAGTTTGGGACCATCTTATTTGACGGATCAAAGCTCACTAAATATTGCTCGCATATCCATAGTATTGTAATTCAAAATTGTGTTAATCGCTTAAAGTTAACCTATCAGCTTAGGTTGACTGTAGTTTCTGGACGTTATCACTCTAATGACTCATATAAGCCTATTCGACACTTTTTGCATTTGAGACTTTAGATGCTACGTAAGTGTATTTTTTATTCTTTACATCTGACATTTCAGATGCCACGCGAATAATTCGACACTTTTCACATCTGAGATTTCAGATGCTACGTAAGTGATTTTTTTTTATTCTTCACATCTAACATTTCAGATGCTATGCGAATAATTCGACACTTTTCACATCTGAGATTTCAGATGCTACGTTAGTGATTTTTTTTATTCTTCACATCTGACATTTCAGATGCTATGCGAATAATTCGACACTTTTCCCATCTGAGATTTCAGATGCTACGTAAGTGAATTTTTTTATTTTTTATTCGCCACATCTGACATATCAGATGCTACGCGAATAATTCGACACTTTTCACATCTGAGATTTCAGATGCTACCTAAGTGAATTTTTTATTCTTCGCATCTGACATTTCAGATGCTACACGAATAATTCGACACTTTTTACATCTGAGATTTCAGATGCTACGTAAGTGAATTTTTTTTATTCTTCACATCTGACATTTCAGATGCTATACGAATAATTCGACACTTTTCACATATGAGATTTCAGATGCTACGTAAGTGAATTTTTTTTATTCTTCACATCTGAAAATTCAAATGCTATGCGAATAATTCGACATTTTTCACATCTGGGATTTCAGATGCTGCATAAGTGAATTTTTTTTATTCTTCACATCTGACATTTCGGATGCTACGCGAATAATTCGACACTTTTCACATCTGGGATTTCAGATGCTATGTAAGTGAATTTTTTTTATTCTTCACATCTGACATTTCAGATGCTACGCGAATAATTCGACACTTTTCACATCTGGGATTTCATATGCTACGTAAGTGTGATGAATTGGTTGTTTTACTATCTCGCGGGGTGGCAATCAGTACCTTTACCATATGCTTGACTCAGTAAGTTACTCTGGTTTAGGGGCCTTAGCATTAAACTCCTCACTTAGGGAGGTGCCCCCTTTTGATGAATGTTTCAGTTTTTCACCTATTTGTCGTGGCGCTTGCTCACTGTTTGAATCTTTGCGACTTTTTCGTTTACTTTTCAAGGTAGTGTTTTAGCCCTTGAACCAGCATTGTTAGGGTCGCTACGATACAAAAGTAAGCATTCGACGACTAACTTGCAATATGACATCAGCTTTTTTACAAAAGTTTCGATCTGGCATGTAACTTCGCAAGTGAGAAACTCATTCAAACATACATGCTCTTAGCGGCAGGGCTTAAGTTCAGTGAATCGCCTGCAGGTTATTACAGACTGTTTTACAATAAGTCTTGAATGCAACTGAAAGTAAAATGCAAGACAAAGCATGAACTATGGAAAGAAGTAGAGCATAAAGTATGGATATAGCAATGTTGATGGCTCATTTCAAGTCACCCAAGTTGGAGCACCCTCGATAACTATTAAGATGATAGTCAGTCTTGGATTGGCCAGGAAAGAAGCCACATTGTTTAGACCAGACTGATCATTTGATTCTCTAGGGCCCTGAGGAATTGTAGAAGGATTCAAAGCCTGAGGATTCTTTACATATTGTTGCAACCTGTTTTTCCTGATCAATTCCTTGATGAGGTTCTTCAAGTGTGGGCATTCGTTAGTGTTGTGACCAGGTTGGTTGTGAAACCTGCTTTATTGCTTATCCTCACCGGGTTTGGCTCAGCATACTCCTCAGAATTTTTAGTTTTCATATAGATGTTTTCAGGAGTGTCGTTTAAAGGACTTATCTCTGACGAATTGAAAAGGCGTGACTTCTTAGCAGCCATGTTGTCGTTTCCACCATTGATTCGCTTTTGCCCCTGAATACTCTTTTGGTTGGATTGCATGGCTGCACTTGTGGGAGCCTCAAGAAGTGGGTTACCATCAACGATCTGAAGGGGCATAAGATTTTCGTCTATCCACATGTATTCTTCTGCTTTTTTTATAGAACTTATCGAGCGTGGTCAGTTCTTTCATCTTTATCCATCTTCTGAACTCACTCGTTTTGTCAATAGCATCGAGCAGAGCCGTGAGGACTATGCGCGGCTCTGGGTTTATCACTTCTGATAAGGAGATGTTGAATCAACTAAGGAAGGCTTTGACAGTTTCCCCTGACTTCTGTTTCATGGCGAAGAGTGTTATAGCGTCCTTGGCTTTGGTAGCATATAAGAGGAATTGCCATTTGAACTTTTTGGTCAGATCGGAGAACCGATCTGTTGATCTTAATATTTGAGTCAACACCAAATATGCAAGATGCACTTCACTATACTCTCTAGAATAGTGAAAATGGAGCCAAAAACTAGGAAAATGCAAGTAAAGAGAGACACCAAGTTTTTATAGTGGTTCGATCAAGCATGACCTACATCCACTTTGTCAAATGATTTCACTATTACTTTTAGGATTACAAAACAAACATACTCTCTCAATACATTCATGATTCACCTCACTTCTCTCACTCTTTGACTTAATAAAGTTTCTATGAGAAATGAATGAGATCTTCCAAGTATGGATGTTGACAAAACCAATCCAAAGTCTCTCACAAGTTTTGATGAATCTTCATGTCTTTGCAACGAATTCAGAGATGGATCTTTGAATTGAAGTGTTTGAGATGGTCAAATTACTTAGAAGAAGTTGAGAATAGAGTTTGGCAGCCCTTCGGGATCACCAAGAAGCCTCCCCATTAAAGTGGATATGAACCTCTATATATAGGAGTGAGGGATGGGGGTTATGTAGCTTTGAGAATCTGGATCAAGCTATTATGTATTTATAGAAATGCCACTGAAGTTAATTGTCAATTCCCAAGCTTCTGCCTAATCCAAAGCCTCTCGAGCCGTTTTAACATGCTCCAGCCCGATCCAAAACCTCTTGAGCCGCTTAAACATGCTGCAGCCCGGTCCAGTTCATCTCGAGCCGAACCAAATGTTGCTGTCCGATCCAGCTGCTTCTCGAGCCAGATGTTCCTACCCGATCCGAAGTAATAAGGCTATGCCACAACACCCCGATCCGAACCAAAATGTTTCTGCTCGATCCAATGTATTACCAGACTGATTCAAAGCTGGCCGATCCATTGTATTATGAAGCTGGCCGATCCATTGTGACTCGAGCAGGCCGATCCATTCTGTTATGAAGCAAGCCGATCCATTCTGTACCAAATTTATTGGTAACATTTTTTCCCCTTGGAGTTCACAATTTTACTCGTGAAGATTGTGGGCTTCGAAACATTTTGAATCCATGACATTTGGTGATCTATCGGTCTGTCATTGTGGGTTTCCAATTTGGATCGGGCTTGCTTCTTTCGTGGCCCATGTTGGTTCTGATCGGTTCGATGCCTGGGTATTATAAATGACCCGTTACTTCCGCTTTTTTCTTTTATTTCACTTTGGCTGAAAACCTTTTAATGGCAGCTACCTCTTTCTGAAGCAAATCGTTTACTTCTTGTTCCCGAATCAATTCTTCACTCTAATTAGCATCAAGTTCCCCCTTTCGATCAACTCAAGCCAACAGTCGAGCTCTTCAAACTCGAACTTCTCCAAATTCTTTGAACTTGAACCAATTTTCAGCTAATCGCAGGTATCTCTTTCTCTTTTTGATGATCTTCTTTTGGTTTTGGAATTGGGTTGGAGTGAATTGGATACGAGGAACTTATGCGTTGCCGATTTTGAGTCAGTTCTTGGAATTTTTGGGTTTTAAATTGTGGATTTTGGGTGCTGAAATGATTTGAATACGGTTTGAATGGGTTGGTGTTTGTATGTGATGAATTTGGCTTGCAAATCAGTCCTTGAATCTTGATTTTCTTACAATGCATGTAACGTGTTTGGTGAATTGCCTGAACAGGGATTTTGCTCATGAATCGGGATAGTGTTGAACTGGCCATGGACGATCCAGTTTGGATCAGTTCGGACCGATCCAATAGGAACTGGTTATGACAGATTCAGTTTGGATCGGTCTGGGATGATCCAATTTTGGATCATTCGTGGCTGATTCAGTTTGGATCGATTTGGACTGATCCAATTTGGATTTGCCTTGGCCGATTCAATCTGGATCGGTTCGGGCGTATCCATTTTGGATTTGCCTTGACCGATTCAATCTGGATCGGTTCAGGCTAATCCATTTCGGATCTGCCTTGAACGATTCAACCTGGATCGGTTTGGACTGATCCATTTTGGATCTGTCCAGTTCGGTTCAATCTGGATCGGCCTAGGCTGATCCAATTTGGATCGGTCTTGGCCGAATCAGATTGAATAGGCTCTGGCTAACTCAATTTGGATCGGTTTAGGCCGATTCAAATTGCATTGGTCCGGACCGATTCAACTTGATCTGGGTGATTGATCCAATTGAGGGTCTAATCCTTTAACACTTACCACCCTGCATCTAATTTCCAATCATGTCTATTTGTGTAGAAATGGATACCAAACAGAATTCTCGTCAAAATCTTGAAGTAACATCTAAGTCTGCATCGGCCAATACTTCTATAATTGCAGAAAATCCTTCTGGAGTCGATGCTAATCTTGAATTCCCAACACGCAAGCCCTTGACTGGAAAACCTGATGGCAGTAAACCAAACAAACTGGGCAAACGTGGGTATAAGTCGTTATGTGCTCAATTTAGTATATCAGAGGATGAGTCTAAACTTCCAAACGATGATGATCTTGCGGATAACCCTCCCTCTGGATATGTTATTGTCAACCGACACATGTTGACGATGGGTGGTGTGCCACCTTTTAACCCGTTCATAGAGATGTTTTTAACGCATCTAGCCGTTGCCCCCGTGCAGCTTCATCCAAACAGTTACGCTATCCTGAACTGCCTTTACATACTTTTCATGAGAACCAAGGAGCGTCCTCCATTCTTCGAAGAAGTTTGCTCTTTATATATTCTTAAAAAGAAACAACCTTCACCATCGATCATTAGCTTGGAAGGGAGGTACCGTAAAATTGTAACCGATTTGATAGACAACGCCAAGGGCTACCTAGAAAATTATTGTTTTGTTCTTTGTTCCGACAGTTTTTATGGGAAATGGATGGAAGGAGGTAAGAGAATATTCATATATTTTCTTTTTATCCTTTCAGTTAGCTTCCATATGTGAAACCATTCTTTTTTATTTTGCAGTACTGCCTTCTTCTTAACCAAATGTTAAGATTGACGATGAGTTGTACGAAACCTAACAAACCATACCCGAGGCACAGAGAAGTAGGAGATATCTGATCACCGAGGAATTTCTTTACCAGTATTATTTGCTTGATCCTTCCCGTACTCTCAAAATGCAATTGTTTCCTAATACGAGAACTGTGGGTAAAAGCCCTACTCTTAGGTCTCCGTCACAAAAATGCCTTATTACTGCAGGAAGCAGTAGCACACCTCCTAAGGCTAAGCTATCTTCTATTAAGGAAGGGAAGTCCGATCATGAGAACAGGCGAGGTGGAAATGTTAAGAAAGTAACTGAGGGAGGTGAGGAGGACCTGACTTCTTCACGAACTCTACCTGACCCGGTTAGAGGGGATAAAGTAGACGGAGATGCTGAAGTTATTTCTCATGACAACACTGGCGTCAAGAAGACTTCTAAAGAACTCTCTACACTGGTTACACCTAAAGGTTATTCTTCGGACACCTTTAAGGATTTAAGTGACATTAGCTCTTCTAAACATATTTTTCCTCGTGATGTCTCATTATCAGTTCCTGCATTGTCTGCAAAGGATAAAGCCAAGAGGGCCCTTGACATAGGAAATTTCACCGGATGCCCCTTGCAAGGATCTCTGTTCCGGTAAAACTGCTGCCAATGCCTCTCTTACCATTGGTTTGTTACTACATTGCTTATTACTTTCCTAAACTTTCCTTTTTGAAACTGTTTTATCCTCTATTGATGTGAGTATTGAATTTTAGTTGGTTCTTTTATCACAGGTACAGGAGCAATGATAAAGTCCTCATTCTTGCAAGATTTCAAAGAAAAGCGAAATCAGCAAGATCCAAAGCGTTTTCTAAACAAACCTCGCCCTTTAGAACATCCCCGTCAGCCCGATCCTTCTCAGTATTCACAAACATTCCACGACTCTCGGCCACTTCTCGAGCTTCCTGAAACCGAAGAACTGAGGCGATGGAGGAAGGATGATGAAGCTCGACGGGAGGAAAAGGAGAGGAAAAAGATTGAAAAGAAAAAGAAGAAATCCAAGCGAAAAGATGCTGCGGGTGAAGGAAATAAGAGTGATTCTCGAAATCGCCATAAGTTGGATGACTCTTCTATGCCAGACATTCACTCCACCTTCAAGGAAATGTCCCTGGCCTCTCCATCAATCACTCCTGTCCCCGTAACCTTGAGACCATCATGAACAGGCCGTCTTATATTCCTGGTCAGGCTGATTTTGGCCTTGCTGACCGGTTCCCAGGTTGGAATCTCAGAGGAACACATCTCAATCTGGATATCTATCCCAATGACAAGCGAGATTTTCTTGAACAGTTTGATAGCTTGCAAGGTAGTGCATCTTCACAGTTTGATGTGGCTCAGAATCAGTTGCAAACAACTAGGGATCATGACATAAAGCTGAACAAGCTCAAAACTGAAGCTGAGAAGCAATTAGGACAGTGGCGGATCTTTGCTTGCGAACTTTCAAGAGTTAACGACATTAGCCTCAATCGCATTGCCACCTTATAGAGTGACAAGGCCGAATTGATTAAATCCATAAAATCACAAGAGAAAATTATTGCTTCTCATTCCAAGAAGGACTTAGAATTATAAAACTTAGAGTTGGAAAATAAAAGGCTTAAAGAGGATCTTGCTGCTGCGAAGCTGAATGAAAATGCTCTATCAGCACAACTACAAGGAGCTCAAACTGCTAGACAGATGACCGAAACCCTGTTTGCCATGGAAAAGGACTTATCAGCTTCTCATCAACAAAAGAATGCCACTCTTCGTGAGAGGGTTGCTTCACATAGCACAGCCCTTGAGAAAGAGAAGCTTAAAGCTGCCGCTGATCTTGAGAGGGTTCGCTCAGAAGATGAAGATTCCTTTTTTGACTTTTATGTCTACAGTGTTATGAACAAAGGAAGCTTGTGCTTCTTGGAGGAAAAATTCGAGATTACTCTAGCTCGTGTTTGGGAGCGAATTTTAGAAATCAATGAAGGACTTCGCAGCGAAGACGATCTTATTGGGGGTCTTCATGATCCAGATTCTCTTAATGCTTTAACCGTGGGGAAGGCTCAGTTAGCAGGGACGAGAGGCCTTCTTGAAGACAAAGCTGGATGTTCGGGCGAACCCATTCTCGATACAAATGTGGAAACCCATACGGACATTATCAATGTTGAAGCCTCTGATTCGTAGACTCTTGTTGATCCTTCCAGCCCTCAAAAAGACAAAAGTGAAGGTAACGATGCTGGTAGCCCTCTTGATGCAAGCGGGCTTGAGGTCGAAGCACGTACGAATATTGAGGCGAGTCTCACGGCTGCAGGTAAACCTGAGATTTCTCAATTCATACTAAACCTGGACCGGTTGTTCGCTTCACCTGGAACAACTACGTAGTTAACTCACTACTTGTCTTCCTTAGGTATAATCTCGCCAACACTTCCTTCCAGTGGATTTACTGCCATGATGATTGAAGCCACAACCACTGACTCAATTGTAAAATTGACACCCCCTGCCCCAGCTCTTCCTCCATGCCAGGGTGATAAGTCCCTGGTTAATGTCTTGACCCCGGGGTCCCTAGACACCAAGATTGGATCAATTGCAGACTTGGACAAGGACGTCGATTATTTCACAAGCGAAGAGGATTCAGATCATACTGACGAGTCCCCCGCAAAGGACAATAATATTCAAGAAAAACGGGGAATGCCTTCGAGCCGTAAGAGAAAGACGACAGTCAAGAAGAAGAAGAAGAAGGAAAAGGCCATTATTATATCTTCCTAAGAGAGTACCAACAGCGTAGTGATCAAAGACGGAGATCAATCGGTCGGACCGACTTTAAGGTCTAGGAGCTCGAAGAACGGAAAGAAGAAATAATGCCTCAAACCAGTTCCCTTATCTTGTTATTTTCTTTTATGCACTGCATTTAGACTGGATGTATATGCGAGTGCCGGCCCTTGTTCACTACCTTTACGCTTGTTACTTTGCGCACACATATGCCTCGTAGTTTGTGCTTGACTTTGTTACTCTGTGATCTGATTCTGTGCTGTTTAAAATGAAACTGTGTTCTTTTTATTGTAGTAGAACTTTGCCTTACTTTGCTGCTTTGCATTCTTCACTTATCGTCTTCTCATGATTGCAACACAAAAATTTTACACTGTAAATTACTGGTTAATGCAATACTTGGTATAAGAATGATCGTGTAACACCCCGAATTTTAGTTAATACTAAAATTCACTAATTGCAGAAAAAATAATCTCAGATGTGGGAATTGGGGGTAATGGGCTGCGTCATTGCGTTCTTCTCGGAAAAATACGCGAAATAGAGTCCGAGTTTTCGAGAATCGGAGTCCGTATGGCCCAGTTATGGCCCAATGAAGTTTGCAGAAAATTCAAAGCTAAAAACAGATTTAAAAATTCAAATTCAGATTTTAAAATAGAACCAGCGGGGCCAGGCGGGAAAGTTCCCGCCCTAACCATGTCGACAGGGCTGTCGACAGGCCTGTCGACTGGGGGGTCGACTTGCCTGTCGACACGGCGTGTCGAGCCAGAGGGCCTGGGTGCACCAGGTCTGGTTTTCTGGCTAGGGCTGGGTTGGGTTCTAGAGATTTCCTGAATCTGACGGACCTAATCTGACCTAGGGTTAATCCTATGGTCTAAAACACACCCTAATCCTATAAATACACCCTAATACAAGCCTAATCCGTACTAAAAATAGAAATGATGCCATCATGCCGCCAAAATCAAACTTGAGAGGAGCCTCCACTAGTTTATGAAGAAAGTGCAAGCTAATCAACCTCTAATCATCATCTCCTTCTTGTATAGCAACTAGTTCTACTTCATAAGTTTGCTAATCATGGTTTTGGTGAGTTTCTATCACTTTAATAACCAATTGCTAAATTAAGTAGATGAGATATGATGAGATCATGCGGTTTTGTATGCGGATTTGTGGGTTTTAAATCATATGATATGATGTTAGTTTGCTAATCTATGTTTAATGTTAACCCTATGTTTATGCAAGTCAAGTATGTGGGTTTATGCAAGTTAAGTATGTGGGTTTATGCAAGTTAAGTATGTGGGTTTATGCAAGATGAGTATGTGGGTTTATGCAAGTTAAATATATGGGTTTATGCAAGTTAAGTGCTGAGTTGTATGCATGTTAAGTGTTTGATTTTATGCATGCTAAGTATTTGATTTTATGCATGCTAAGTGTTTGGTTTTATGCATGCTAAGTACTTGATTTTATGCATGCTAAGTGTTTGATTCTAGGCATGCTAAGTATTTGATTTTATGCATGCTAAGTATTTGATTTTAGGCATGCTAAGTGTTTGGTTTTATGCATACATTATGACATGCAAGTCTACCCTTTTTAAATAAGATAAGACTGGAAGGGACATCCAGAGTCGGACAAGGGTTTAATTAATTAGCCGTTTTTACTAGTATCATCTCACGTAGATCGTCTGAATTCGAAGGAGGTATCCCTTGGTTGTTTGTCTGATATTGGTTTAGGCCTTTGAGGCTTGCATTTGGGGGATGTCGAGTTCGACTAGGGTGGTCTGCGTGAGAGATGGACAGTTTTGATGATTTTGGTATTATCCCGGTTTTCTCTAGAAGTGGAGAAAAGCATGCCCTACATCTTAGGGAAGTGTTGGAGACTCTTCGAGCGCATAGTCTTAGGGCAACAAAAGTGGATGGGATTCTTAGCATCCTATGAGTTTGAGATAGCGTATACCCATGGCAAGGGTAACGTGGTGACGAATGCCTTAAGAAGAAAAAGGTTGTCCTTGAGTTCATTGTTCGTTGAACGACGGAGTTTAGAGTTTATTACTATGTTTGACTTTAGACCTTCCGCTGACTTTGTACCCGGTTTGCTAGCCTCCTTGGAGGTTAGGCCTACTCTTTTAGGGCGTATTGGCGGAGCAGCGGGACGACCCACAGTTAGTTAAGTTGGTAGAGACGGTAGACTTTGCGTACCGCAAGACAGGGGTTTGAGGAAGGCTATATTTGATGATGCACATCGGTCGAAGATGACCATTCATCCCGGTAGGGACAAGATGTACCAAGACATGAAGCGAGTTTTCTTTTGGGCCGGTATGAATAAAGACATGGCCGAGTATGTCTCTAGATGCTTGGTGAAAGCGGATCAAAAGAAACCAAGTGGGTTGCTTCACCCATTGGAAGTTCCGCTAAGGAAGTGGGATAGTGTCTCGATGGATTACCGAAATCAAGGAAGGGTAATACGGGGATTTGGGTTATGGTAGATAGACTTACTAAGTGTGCCCATTTCATACCCGTGAAGAGCAAGAGGACTATTCCATGTCTAGCTTCAGTTTACATTCGAGAGATTATTAGATTGCATGGTGTACCTTCCAGTATAGTGAGCGATCGAGGTCCTATCTTCACTAGAGAGTTTTGGAAGAGTTTGCAAGAGGCGGTAGGGACTCAGTTGTGCTTGAGTACCGCATATCATCCTCAGACGGACGGTCAGACCGAGAGGGTGAATTGTATTTTAGAAAACCTTCTGAGGCAATGTATCTTGAATTTTGAAGGTACAAGGGAAGAGCATCTTCCATTGGTGGAGTTGCCCGACAGACTTAGTGGTGTACATGATGTATTCCATGTGAGGAAGTGCCTACATGAGACCGCAGAGGCGGTAGAGCCGAGCTTGCTTAGAGAAGTAAAGCGTGATGTGATTATTCGACGAGCTCCTACCCGCATCCTTGGGTCAGAGATTGGGAAGTTGAGAAACAGAGAGGTTCGACTAGTCCAAAATGAAAAGGGGAGAAGGTGAGAGCAGTACTACTGGGGAGACAGAAGCGAAGATACGTTCGTTACACCCATTCTTTTTTTAGGGTATGTCCTTTAAACATCTCCTTTATCGTTTGTCTAGTGCTTATCTTATCTTTAGTATGTCCTCTCATTAGTACCTTTGACCTTTAGATAGGGTAAACCTATGGTTGAAACATGTGTTTGAGACATGTTATGTTTGATGGATGCATGTGGATGCAAGTGGTTGCTAGTGGTTGCTCGTGGATGCATATATACACACTCTAGGCACTAGATCGGCTCAATCACTTCATATTGCATATTGCATAAAATTGTGTGTAGGAAGCTATATTTATGGATGTATAATGATTGTGTTATCATATGGATGATGCATTTTGGGTGAATGATTGTGCACTCATGTAGATATTGTATGTGTCGATAGGGTTCTTTCGCATACATAATGGATGCATGGCACTATCATGGTTTGCATATGTTCATACATTAGATAGGGAACATATACACACACTTTTTTGCATAGGCTCATACATCATTAGAAATTTTGATTAAGGACAATGGATGCTCGTGATTGATGGATTGAGTAGATGGTTGTTTGGATGGTAGGATATGCATTCTCCTTAAACTTAGAGATTTCGGGGACGAAATCCTTTAAGGAGGGGAGAATGTAATACCCCGAATTTTAGTTAATACTAAAATTCACTAATTGCAGAATAAATAATCTCAGATGTGGGAATTGGGGGTAACGGGCTGCGTCATTGCGTTCGTCTCGGAAAAATACGCGAAATAGAGTCCGAGTTTTCGAGAATCGGAGTCCGTATGGCCCAGTTATGGCCCAATGAAGTTTGCAGAAAATTCAAAGCTAAAAACAGATTTAAAAATTCAAATTCAGATTTTAAAATAGAACCAGCGGGGCCAGGCGGGAAAGTTCCCGCCCTAACCATGTCGACAGGCCTGTCGACTGGGGGGTCGACTTGCCTGTCGACTTGCCTGTCGACACGACGTGTCGAGCCAGAGGGCCTGGGTGCACCAGGTCTGGTTTTCTGGCTAGGGCTGGGCTGGGTTCTAGAGATTTCCTGAATCTGACGGACCTAATCTAACCTAGGGTTAATCCTATGGTCTAAAACACACCCTAATCCTGTAAATACACCCTAATACAAGCCTAATCCCTACTAAAAATAGAAATGATGCCATCATGCCGCCAAAATCAAACTTGAGAGGAGCCTCCACTAGTTTATGAAGAAAGTGCATGCTAATCAACCTCTAATCATCATCTCCTTCTTGTATAGCAACTAGTACTACTTCATAAGTTTGCTAATCTTGGTTTTGGTGAGTTTCTATCACTTTAATAACCAATTGCTAAATTAAGTAGATGAGATATGATGAGATCATGTGGTTTTGTATGCGGATTTGTGGGTTTTAAATCATATGATATGATGTTAGTTTGCTAATCTATGTTTAATGTTAACCCTATGTTTATGCAAGTTAAGTATGTGGGTTTATGCAAGTTAAGTATGTGGGTTTATGCAGGTTAAGTATGTGGGTTTATGCAAGATGAGTATGTGGGTTTATGCAAGTTAAATATATGGGTTTATGCAAGTTAAGTGCTGAGTTGTATGCATGTTAAGTGTTTGATTTTATGCATGCTAAGTATTTGATTTTATGCATGCTAAGTGTTTGGTTTTATGCATGCTAAGTACTTGATTTTATGCATGCTAAGTGTTTGATTCTAGGCATGCTAAGTATTTGATTTTATGCATGCTAAGTATTTGATTTTAGGCATGCTAAGTGTTTGGTTTTATGCATACATTATGACATGCAAGTCTACCCTTTTAAATAAGATGCATACATATGCAAGATGACACCTTTGTATGCTATGCATACATATGCATGTTTACTCTATTATGATGCAAGTTCATATGCAAGTTTGCCTCTTTTTATGATATGCATAACATATGCGAGTTTGCCTCTATGTATGACATGTTATGCAAGTTCACATGCAAGTTTATGTGCAAGTTCATATGCAAGTTTATGTGCAATTTCATATGCGAGTTTATGTGCAAGTTCATATGCAAGTTGTCTCTTTTTATGATATGCATAATGCAAGTTTGGGTTAAATGCTAGTTGGGTTTAATGTATGCTCATATATGCAAGTTTACACCTTTTGAACCCATGATAAAGTTATATGCTATGTTGGTTAAACCCATGACATTTGTGATGAATCTTCCCTTTTATTATGTCACGTTATGAGAACGAATTACGTGGGGAACGATGAGGTTAATATGCATATTAATAAAATGATGTGAATTGGGTATGATTAAGCATACCACAAATTAAATGGACATAATTGGGAATTTACCTATTGAGTTAGGTCTACCCATATTATGGAGTTGGGAATTTACCTATTAAGTTAGGTCTACCCATACTATGGAATTGGGAATTTACCTATTTAGTTAGGTCTACCCATATTCTTAAAAATGTGTAATTAATTAGGGATAATTAATATAAATAGGAGGGTGATTAATTAGGTGTAATTAATCGACTAAGACACGAGGTTGGACTCAGTTGTAGCGTAAAACTGCTCGGACCCAACCGGCTTAACCAGTTGCTACAAATGTTAGCCCAATGTGAGAGGTCTTAGGCACAAACTAAATACGTGATTAAAGTAAAGACACGAGGTTAGACCTTTTTATGACAGAAGTCTGCCCGGAACCAACCGGCATATCCAGCAGTCATAAAAGATGGTCTAATGTGAGAGGTCTTTATGAGGTCATGATCTTAATTAATTAAGAAACACTTAACCATATTAGCATGTAGAGGGACATGAGGGGTTAAGTGGGTGCCTTGGGTGGCATGTAGAGATCTAGTGGGTTGCCTTGGGTGGCAGTAGAAAATACGATTAGAATACTTAACCAAAGTGAAACATGAAATTAAAACATGGTTAAAGGGTTAAGTAAGTGCTTTGGGTGGCATGTGGAAATCTAGTGGGTACCTTGTATGACAACTAGAATATGATTAAATGACTTAGCCAAAATGTATAACATGTAAGTGGACATGGTTAAAGGGTTAAGTGGGATTCACTAGAAATAACAAGATTAGGTGGTAGCTTGTGGGGGCCCATTTCAACCAATATCCCAAACGTATCTTAGTAGGCTCGACTCTAGTCGAGTGACGGGACACGCATATTGGGCTTGACTATAAGAGGCCAAACCGGGTTAGCGGTGGCAACGCAGGACCAACGGGTTTCATATGCGTGTGTGGACCCGGGCTGGTTGGTAAGTCGTTGTTGCATCGTGTAGATATAAAGCCGTGCACCGTTGATATTATCAGGTTGCCACTTTGGGTAATGATACACCCCATCGTGGGACCAGCACGGGTGTCTACGTAAGGGAGCTGATCGCTTGGGGAGTAGTGGGTACACCTATGTAGTCAGATAGGGGTACACGAAACTACTAATTTACTAAGTACACTTAGTGGGATCAACTTTTAAAATTAGGAATGACTGGTGTGGTGCAGTATAGTAATTATCCTTGGGTGGGTGGATGCGTCTTTACGGTTATCTTAGTTTATCCTAAGTCTACCAAGCTGCTTAGTGTAGCCATTCATCCCCAGACGTTACCGTATATCAAGCTTATGTCTTCTCTGGTTACTTTAATGATTGTATTGTTAAAGTTATAGGACTCGCTCAGACTTATGTCTGACCCCGTTGTTTTTATCTTTTTCCCAACCCTCAGGTTATCAGAGTGGGCTCAGTACGAGTAGGCTTTGATCTGGCTGCTTTATTCTCTTTTGGAGCTTGGACCATAGGTGTAGAGCTCAGCTTACCCTTTCTTTTATGGCTATCAGTTCATGTATTGGGATTATGTACTTTTATTTATCAGGATGGATATTTTGTACTTGACTCTTATTATGGTTTTGTGATGTAACCAAACATGTTTTACTTTCCGCTGTAATGAAATGATGTTTTGAAATTTTCAAGTATTACTTATATCTGTCTTGTTGTAATTTTTCTGTTCTATATTCACTTAAAATACTCCACCGATGTTATGGCATTCCCTTAGAGAGTGACCATAGCGGGTGTGGGGTGTTACAGATCGTGCGACATTTTGGTAAGTTATTTCTGATCGCAGTCATGAGTTATCACTAGATGAATTTGCTCAACCGATTTTTCCATTGCCTCTTCTTGACTTTGACTGGATCAAATCTTGAGACTCCTCCTCTGCAAACAACCATCTTTGTGTTAGTCACGGTATTGAAGTTCTCGAGTTTATTACATCCACTTCGGGGTTCAACTTAGGTTAAACTTTCGATCTCAAGCTGTGACAAATCTGTGGTATGTTTGAGAAGCAATCATTATTGAATTTCTTTAATGTGGTGGTACTGGCCTCATACCAAGGTTTGTCACAGGTTTCTTAGAGTTGAGAAACCATTCTTTGTGATTGATTTCTTCCGGAACCTTTGAATCATGCTTTCTTACTATCACTGATTTTTAGCGTGACCATGCTTAAAGCACCCCGGCCTAAACATTTCAACTCGTACCTGTTTAAAGGAGGATGATTTGTTGGTTCTTCATGCCCCTGGTTGAGAGGTCTTATATTTTGTTTTCCTGAAGAAATATTTGTAAACCCGTTATTCATTGTGACTGAAAGACTCAGCCACTTGTACAATTTGTAGGGTGCCTCCGGGAAGGACTTTGGGTCCATCACTAACCGAATTTGGAAGACTCGACTTATGATCGGATGCCTCCAAAGAGGTCTTTCAAAATCCGCCAGTAACTGGATTTGGAAGATCCAGAATTAAAAGATGGGTTTGGAAGACCCAACATATTATCGAATGCACCCGAAGAGGTCTTTTTGAACCCAGTGTTTATATCGTTATCCAGCCATGTTTAAATGGCATCGAGATAAACCGAGTGCCCCTCGGGGAGGTCTTTGGTTTAAAGGCCCAGTATGTGTCACAACTGGACCACATATTAATGGTACTAGCGATTGACTGGGTGCCCCTCGGGGAGGACTTTGGTTTATTGACTATGTTGTTCCACGGGGCCGACGCTAGTTCATTTATCGGGTTTTACCACGATTTGTTAGAACTAGGGCCTGAGACCTTGCAATTAAGAAAGTTCCCCTTTGGTGAAACTTATAGTTTTGTTTGTGATTTAAGCGTTATGTCATTTGACAGACCTATCCTTGGTGGCGAATGATGTTTTTGAGCATTAAGTGATGATCCAATATCCTCAAGGACTGATCAGGTCATAGTGAAATCAGTGTATCTTTTAGAGGACCTGTAATCAGAATCGAACTTCAGCAAGTAATTTGCAAATGTACAATTGAGGCAAGTAATTCGACTTATATTTACAAAACTTGTAATAGCGTTGCATGGTATGTACAATGCATGTTGTTTACTAATAATACGAAAGAAACATTAAAAGAAGTAACGACGGAGATGTACAACATTCCATGCTCTTGGAAGTTGGAATCCGTCTGTTGTCTTTAGTTCAAATGTACCATCCGAAATTTTTTTGCCTATCACATAGGGTCCCTCCCAGTTGGGTCCTAGTACTCTGGTTCCCATCATGATTCTCTTAGGAACTAGATCCCCAATTTGGAAGGTCCTTCGCCTAACTTGAGCATTAAAATAACGAGCTATTCTTCTCTGATGTGGGATAATTTTGAGTTCTGATTCCTTTCTCCTTTCCTCGATTAAGTCAAGCGTTTCGAGTTGAAGTTTTTCATTTTCCGCTTGGTTGAAGTGGATCCTTCTATGAGTCAGAACCTCAAGCTTAACCGGGATCATCGCCTCAGATCCAAACGCAAGGGAAAACGGAATGTGCCCTATTGCTGTTTTATGAGTAGTACGATATGCCCACAATGCAAGCGGAAGCTCATCAACCCAACTACCCTTGGCCTTCTCAAGTCGTTTTTTGATGGTTGATTTCAGGATCTTCTTAATTGCTTCAACTTGCCCGTTGGCTTGCAGATGGGCAACAGCCGAGAAACTTTTCTTGATCTTCTATTTGGCACAAAAGTCCAGAAACTAAGCACTCTCAAATTGAGTCCCATTACCAGTAATTATCTTCTGCGGAATGCCAAACCTGCAGATGATGTTTTTCAAGACAAAGTTGATCACCTTCTTTGAAGTGATAGTGGCTAGTGGCTCCACTTCAGCCCATTTAGTAAAATAATCAACTGGCACAATCGCGTATTTCATATTTGATTTTGCAGTGGGTAGTGCCCCAATTAGATCTATGCCCCAGACAACAAATGGCCATGGACTGACCATCTGGGTCAACTCGGTTGGTGGTGCTCTTGGAATTTTTGTGACTTATCACATCTTTAGGCATAGGTCATCGCATCCGAGTCACATCGGGCCAAAAATAGCCGTATCGCAGAACTTTCTTGGCAAACGTTTGACCACCAACGTGACCTTCGCAATCTCCCTCATGCAGTTCGGCCAAGATTTCTTTTGACTCTTCCTTTGACACACATCGTAGTAATGGCATAGAGAATCCCCGTCTATACAACCTCCCATCTTGAACAAGATATAACGGAGCTTTGCGCAATATTTCCCTCTGCTTTTTTGGTTCCTCTGGAAGTGTTCCGTTGAGGATATATTCCTTGATCGGTGTCATCTTGGACATTGGTTCTTCAGTTGTTTCCATAATCCAGTCAACATCTACCTCTTCAATGGCCAGGGTTGTAAGGACTTCAATAGATATTAACCCAATCAATTGTGCATCGGAAGAACTGGCATATTTAGCGAGAGAGTCCGCCTTTGCATTTTCCTCTCTGGAAATGTGGGATATGGTGTAGTGATCGAAGTTGTTGAGAAATTCCATAGCTTTTATAAGATAGGAAGGGAGATTTCCAAATTTGGCTTGGAATTCCCCAAGGACCTGACTTACCAACAATTGTGAATCACTGAAGATCTGCATGGTTTATAGACTTAGCTCTTTTGGTAGTTTTAATCCGTTTATCAACGCTTCGTATTCGACCTCGTTATTGGTCGACGGAAATTCCAACCTTAACTCATAACACAAGGAATGGCCTTCTGGAGTTTCTAAGACAATTCCGTCCGTTGAACAGTAATCATTCCTTGAGCCATCAATGTACAACTTCTAGTTAGCGACCGTTTTTGTTGGTTCCTCTATTCCATCTCCTCTGTTCATAAATTCGGCAATGAAATCCGCCAACGCTTTCCCATTGATTTCTCTTCGAGGGTGATAGGTGATATCATATTGGCTGAGCTCAATATTCCATTTCAATATCCTTCCAGAAGTTTCCGGACGGAAGAGAACTTGCCTTAGCGGTTGATCAGTGAGGGCTTTGATTGGATGAGGCTGGAAATATGGTCTCAATTTCTTCGAGGCAATGAGTAGGCAATATGAAAGTTTCTCCAGCTTCGGATAATTCAATTCTGCCCCAGTAAGCCGCTTACTAATATAGTAAATTGGCCGCTGGATTTTAGCATCCTCGCGGACGAGCGCGACACTCAGGGCATGTGGTGATATAGCCAAGTATAGGAATAGTTCTTCTCCATCTCTGGGTTTAAAAAGCATCGTCGGAGACTCCAAATGTTGAATCAACTGTTCAAAACCCATTTGACATTCTGGAGTCCATTGGAAGTCTTTCTTTCCTTTCCTTAAAGCATCAAAAAGGGGAATGCATCGATCCGTTGCTTTAGAAATGAAGCGGTTAAGGGCAGCAATTTTCCCATTCAAGATTTGAGGCTCCTTTATCATTTTTGGCACTTGCATTTCTCGTAATGCCGTGACTTGGGAACGATTTGCCTCAATGCCCCTGGCATTGACTATGAACCCGAGAATTTTCCCTAAAGAAACCACAAATGAGCATTTCAAAGGATTTAACTTCATGCCGAATTTTCTAAGGATATGGAACATTCCTGCTAGGTCCTCTAGGTGGTCATCACCCTTTTTGGACTTTAGCAACATGTCATCGATGTAAACCTCCATAGTGTTCCCAATTTGGGATTTGAACATGGAGTTTACAAGACGCTGATATGTTGCTCCTGCATTCTTTAGTCCAAATGGCATAACCTTATAACAGTACAATCCTCTGTCAATTATAAAGCTTGTGTTCTCCTCATCCGACCCATGCATCATAATTTGATTATAACAAGAGTACGCATCCATGAATGATAATAGTGCATGCCCCGAGGTTTCATCGACAAGCTAGTCGATTCTTAGCAAAGGGAAACTATCCTCGGGACATGCTTTGTTAAGGTTTGAGTAATCTATGCATACTCTCCACTTGCCATTAGATTTCTTGACCAGAACTGGATTTGAGACCCAATCGGGATACGTAGATGCTCGTATAAAATTATTCTTAAAAAGTCTATCTACTTCTTTTAATGTTATCGTTCTTTCAGGTCCTTGAGTTCATCGTTTCTGTTTTACAGGAGTCAAATTAGGATTAACATTCAACTTATGAACAATTATATCTTATGATATTCCACATATGTCTGAGTGCGTCCAAGCAAAGACATCTAAATTTGCATTTAGAAACAATACAAATCCTTCTGCAGCTTTTGGCCCAACTGATCAGAACCTATCTTTAGGACTCGGTCTGGATCTTTGTCATGTATTGAAATGGAAATGGTATCCTCAGTCGGTGCTGCTCGATCTCCCCCATATTGGTTTTTCTTGGATCGATTTCCTTCTGGGCCCCACTATGTTCACCAGTATGAGGGCCCCACCTTAATTGCTATAAGGGGGATTCATGAATGCAGGGCGGGAGCTCTGCATCCTTTCCCACATCTTTCTTCCTCGCCTCGGCAAGTCCCAATAGGTAGCATTCCCTTGCTGTTTGTGGATAGCCTTTGACCACTCCAACCCCGTTTTCGGTGGGAAATTTCATTGTTAGGCACCATGGCGCCATCGTTATTTTGAAGGGCGCGAGGGTTGTTCTTCCAAGGAAAGCATTATAAGTGGACTACTCATCAATTACGACGAAATCTTGCTTCTATGTCGCCCTGTTTTCCCCTTCCCCGAGCTCAACAAGTAGATTGATGACTCCGATTGGCTGAACAGCTTGTCCGGTGAACCCATGAATTTTGCTTTGACAAGCTTTCACATCCTCCATGGAGAGCTTCATCCTTTGGGAAACACTGATGAAAACGACATTAATGGATGCTCCACTGTCAACTAGAACTCTTCTAACAATGGCAGGGCCCAAGCCTATGATTATCACCATTGGATCTTCAGTTGGAGTTATCAATCCCTCTGAGTCTCGATCCTTAAACACAATGTCATACAAGGAAGACCTTGGTATCTTTGCTAAAGAAGCTTCATCCATAACCATAAGTGTTCCTTTCCTCTTGGAAGGTCTTTCATCTCATTAGCGTATTTCATGATGTCCCCCCAGCTTTTCCCGGCAGGATGTGGACCTCCTGAAATGGTGTTAATGATCAACCTTGGCATGACAACGTTTGCAGCGTTTTCACTTTGCTTTGGTTGTCCTGCGGAAGTTCCTTGACCTTGAGGAGCTTGAGTATTTTGCGGATTATTCGTGTATTGCTGAAGTCTGTTCTTCCTTATTAGTTCCTCGATTAAGCACATTAAGTGCCTACACTCATTCGAGCAATGGCCGGGTTGGTTATGAAACCGACAAAATCTCCCGGATTTGGCGGCATCGCTAACCTTTATCTGCTTTGGTTCTGGGTACTCTTCAGTCTCCTTAGTGGCCATGAAAATATTCTCCACCGTTTCGTTTAATGGAGTCAACTCCGAGTTCTTGAAGAAGCGGAACTTTTTGTTGGCTCGATTGTCTTTCCCATCATTACCCGTTTCTGACCTCCAGGGGTTTTCTGATTGCTTTGTGCATCATTGCCCTTCCTTTCAGATTGTATGCTGCTTTCCGGGACATCCATAGCATAGGCAGGGTCCTCGTCCACACCTATGTATTCCTCAGCCGTATCGAACAACTCCAGTATAGTACTCGGCTTCTTCTTTTTAATCCACCGCCCAAGCTTGGTTTTCTTACTTATAGCTCCCTTTAGGGCCATCAAAGCCGAACGAGGTTCATAGTTTCCAACTTCTGTCGCAGCGGCATTAAAGTGAGTAAGGAAGGCCCTAACGGGTTCATCTGGTCTTTGCTCGAGTTCATTCAATTCCATAACATCTCACACTTTTGTGGCTTGAAGTCTGAATTGCTCCCTAAACAACTTGTCCAAAGTAGAAAAATCATCCACTGACCTTGGTGGCAATTTAGTGAACCAGAGTGACGCCACCCCCTCTAGGTAGGTCGGAAAGTATAAGCACTTCAACTCATCAGTGGCACATGCTCCGTCCATGTGTTGATCGTATTTAAATAGAAACACATTTGGATCGGTTGTTCCATTATAAGCTTGCACTACTGGAGGCTTGAATTTGTTTGGATATGGTGCCATCTTTATTCTTTCGATGAGCGGAGTTTTTGTGGGAGCAAATCCCCATTCTTTCTCATCATCTTGTTTCTTCTGATTTCTCTCCCGGATTTTATGGATCATTTCTGATATTCGCTCCTCCTCATTGTGCCGGTCCGCGGGGTGGACGCCGTTTTCCTTAGCAGATGTCTACCTAAGCAGACGATCATAGTTTGGATTTCGGGGCCCGGAACCTCCCGCTTGGAGAGGTGCCCCTTTGGCGGAACAAAGCACTTGTTGAGAAGTCACTTAATCAGGGTGTTACCATGCAGGAAGCTTCGCCTCTTTATGATTAGGATTTTTCACCTCTTAGACGGAATTCTCTTGGATTGGGCCTGAAGAGGAGGAACCAGTGTTTTCTATGTGAGGGGTTTGTATGGACTTGGCACAGGCGGATTTCATGGTGACTTTTGCCGTAGCATCTTGCATGGAAAACATTGTTTCAAGCCTTTTCATCATGGCCTCATTCGCGATATTCATTTGGTTAGTTAAAGTTGCGGCCACATCATCTAGCTCTCGTCTTGTTATGGCGGCTCCAGCCCCGGAACCTTCCCCAACTTCGAATTGGGTTATGGGAGGAGTGGTCTCTTGATTAGTGACGTTATCATCGTTTTCGGTATTTTGATTTGTGGACTTCTTTGATGGTCTTCCCGGTTTACCCATGGTTTAGGCAAGGACTTGGAGTTGATTGTAGCAAAATAGGATTGGATTCTTAATGCAAGGCTTCAATACTTGTGGAAGATCGTAAGAAGACAGTGGATTGAATCAGCCCCATGGTGGGCGCCAAATGTTGATCTCAAAATTTGAGTCAACATCAAAGATGCAAGATGCAAGATGCACCTCACAATACTCTCTAGAATAGTGAAAATGGAGCCAAAAACTAGGAAAATGCAAGTAAAGAGAGACACCAACATTTTATAGTGGTTCGATCGAGCATGATCTACATCCACTTTGTCAAATGATTTCACTATTACTTTTAGGATTACAAAACAAACATACTATCTCAATACATTCATGATTCACCTTAGTTTTCACACTCTTTGACTTAATAAAGTTTCTATGAGAAATGGACGAGATCTTCCAAGTATGGATGTTAATAGAACTAATCCAAAATCTCTCACAAGTTTGGATGAATCTTCATGTCTTAGCAATGAATTCAGAGATGGATCTTTGAATTGAGGTGTTTGAGATGGTCAAATTACTTAGAAGAAGTTGAGAATGGAGTTTGACGGCCCTTCGGGATCACCAAGAAGCCTCCCCATTAAAGTGGATATGAACCTCTATTTATAGGAGTGAGGGATGAGGGTTATGTATCTTTGTGAATCTGGATCGGGCTATTATGTATTTACAGAAATGCCACTGAAGTTAATTGTCAATTCCCAAGCTTCTGCCCTATCCAAAGCCTCTAGAACTGCTTTAACATGCTCCAGCCCAATCCAAAACCTCTCGAGCCACTTCAACATGCTGCAGTCCGGTCAAGTTCATCTCGAGCCAAACCAAATGTTGCTGTCCGATCCAGTTGCTTCTCGAGCCAGATGTTCCTACCCGATCCGAAGTAATATGGCTATGCCACAATACCCCGATCCGAACCAAAATGTATCTGCTCGATCCAACGTATTACCAGACTGATTCAAAGTTGTCCGATCCATTGTATTATGAAGCAGGCCGATCCATTGTGACTCGAGCAGGCCGATCCATTCTGTTATGAAGCAGGCCGATCCATTCTGTACCAAATTTATGGGTAACATGATCGATAGATTTTGGAGGGAGCTTTGTGAACCAGAGCGATGCAGCTCCTTCCAGGTAGAGAGGGAAATACGTGCATCTCGTCTCATCCGTTGCCCTAACCGCACTCATATGCCACTCATATTTGAACAAAAAATAGTTCGGGTCCACAATTCCGTTATACGGGGGCAGAGTCGGTGGGTTGAACTTCCTTGGAAACACTGCTTTGAGGATTCTCTCGGTGAATGGAGTCCTATCGGGGGAGAAGTCCAATTCCCTTTCTTCATCTCTACTAGCATGATTCTTTTTCATAGCCCGTTCTATCATATCCGAGATGTACTCTTCGGTACTATAATGATATGCGAAATTGAGCTCTTTACCAAACGTTCATCCATGGATATAGAGGTGATTAAAGAGCTTGGGTTCTTTGCCTTCTCGTCGGGAAGGTGCCCCTATGACACGGTTAACGCCCTTTCGGGCATTCGTTTCAGAATGACTTTTAGCTTTCGATCTCGATTCTTCGATATTAGCTTCATCTCTGTCACTTGCCCCATCATAACCATCTTCCATACTATTGTTACGGATATGATCGGAAGCGGGCGACTTGTCATTCCCCTCGAGATCTACATGTTCTTTTGGAGGAATCAGATTTGATCGAGTGCTAAGGTTGGCATCAAGTTTTTCCATCAATATTTTAGTAGATGCATCCATCTGGTTGTTGACGTTGGCAACGGCGATTTTTATTCATTCCTGGTGGCACCGGCCCCACTTTCTAAATTTTCACCCACTTCAAAGCGGTTTGTGAGTGGCGTCTCTTCATTGACAACATCGTCGGCTTCTACCACAGTTTTGCTAGGGGTCTTCTTAGATTTGGCCATAACTTTGAAGGAGGATGCGCCTTAGAATTTTAATGGCAAGGTGCAAAAAAAGGTAGGAAATGTGAACGTGGTGGGTGACAAATGTTTATCTCGATATTGGAATCAACACCAAAGATGTGACAAAGCACTTCACCAGATTCGGTAAGGAAAAGTAGTGTGAGGCCGCAATCAAAGATACACCAAAAGCATAAGAGTAGGAACAAATTTTTTTATAGTGGTTCAATCCAATGAGGATCTACGTTTACTTTCATAAGAGATTCCATTATCAATATGTAGATTACAAGGTAAACTTCGCTCTTACTACAAGCTTAATCACTCTCTTACATAAAGATCCCATTCAAATTCTTCAAAAATGATGAAGGGATCGAAAGTCCAGCGGAGATGTGGTGTGAGTGGAGAAGAACCGGAAGTTTCCTCTAGATGCTTGTACTTGGTTGATGAATCTTCATGTCTTAAGTCTCCTAGATGGATTTGATGGAGATCAAGATTAATTGTTGCTTTGATCTTCACTTGATGTGTGTTGGAACTCTTATAAATGGTTGAAGAATAATTTCAGCAGCACTTCGTAGCCATGGAAGTCGCCCCCCTTTGATGAAGGAATGTGGGGGGGCATTTATAGGTGGAGTTCAGACCAGGTGGTAGTTATGTAAATAATATGCTTTTGGTTTAGGCCGTAAGCGGGATAGAGTAAATGCTACACGATCAAAAGTAAGGTGAGACATGCTAAACAAGGCGGAGCGATCCAACTCGTTTCATATGAAGGTAGTGCGAGCCAAAGGACGCAGAGCGGGCCTGGTTGATACATTGCGGGCTTAGACAAATGGGAACGACCCAAACATGCTTGAAGCGGGTTAAACTAGAATGACGCGTTTCGGTCCTGATTGAGACATTGCGGGCTTGGACAAAGCAGAACGACCGAAACATGCTTGGAGCGGGTTAAACTAGAATGACGCGGTTCCGGCCTTAATGAAATGGGCTAAAATCTTTAGCGAGCTAACCTCTGAGCGGACCAAGATGCCTCGATGACTTAAGATGTTCGAACAAGTCAAAGCCTTGTGAACACCACATATTATTTGAATGACCTAGGATGCCGTAGCGACCTAAGACATTTATGAGAGTTAAGGAACTCATTAAGCTAGAGAGGACACGACGACCCAAAGGGCCTAATGACCTAAAATCATAAATTAACCAAAACATGCTCACTGCTTTCTAGAGCATATTTTATGGGTTAACAATCCACATAAGTAAAAATGTCTGGGCTCCATACCACGACACCACTTCTAGTTAGAAAGCAACGCATGCACTCCCTGCCATCCTCATTCCATTTTTAACCCATATCGGAGTGTGAGGCTCGCGAGGCTCGCGAATACACAAAGCTATGCTAATTGAAGCTATGCTTTGATCATCAACCACATGGCTCTGCTTTTCAACAAAAGTCTTGATCATTTGCATCTTAGCATGCCACATTGACAATCCACGCCATGTAACCGATGTCTATCAATATATAACCACTAAGCTCGTACGTCTCAGAGAAGGGTGTTAAGAAAAGAATAAATTCTCCGCCACTAAACAGATATATTTTTAATAGAAATCAATCAACATAGAGTGAACTCCAATGTCAGACACACAATCCATTTACAAGTTCGTTCTGGGTCTGAACGAAAATGAAGGCACCTTATTCCTTGTCCCGTATGTCCAATACGGAAGAGAGGTTCTCGCATATCCGGACAATCAACAAGTACGTCCGGACAACTACCACTTTAACCCCTTCAAGGCAGCAACTCCAATCAAAGGCATCAGTAGTCGTCCATTCGATGTGAAGATAGCCGGTCTTCAACCACCGTCTTCAATGTCTTCGTTTTTAAATCGTCGTGTAATTATTTGAAATGAGATTGAACTCAGTCTTTTCAAATAATTGTCGAATATATATAATTCAAATCATTTCATATCGTTAATATTATTTTATAACGATTTATTGCTATTTTTTTATTTATATATAAAATAGCCTATTTAATTCGAACGACGTTTCAGGTAATACGTGGCCCTGACGCTGTTTTTATCCAAATTTGAATTACACCTTTCTCGAAATCTAACCGTTAGATCATAACAAATTTAATATCATTGGAAAGGTCTTTCTAAATCAAACCTAACGGTTCTAGTTTTTGGAAAATCTGACGGTCGGATCTTTCGGTTTAATCGTTTAAAGTAACGATTCCGAAATGCGAACTACCGCATGCGATTCGTTTAATTTTAATTTATATTTATATATTATGTATATATAAATATAAATCGTTCGACGATTTCACTAACATGTTAAAAATGATGTTTTCAACAAACAAAACATATATTAACATATAATCATTTTCCTACTTTGCTAACATGTAAGTGATTACATTTCAATGAATCAAAACACATTATTATTTTTATCTAAACAAAATGTGTTAAAAGTAACATTTTTATGGCAAACTCTATTTTAACAAGTCATTCGTTTTAATCTAAACAAACATGTTAAATGTAACATGTTATTGACAACACCTATTTTAACATGTAATTATTTTTATCTAAATAAACATGTAAAATGTAACATGTTAATGACAAATTCCATTTTAATGTGTCATTCTTTTTAAATCAAAATGAACATGTTAAATGTAACATTTTAATGACAAATTCCATTTTAATATGACATTCTTTTTAATCTAAATGAACATGTTAAATGTAACATTTTTGATTACAAATTCCATTTTAATATGTCATTCTTTTTAATCTAAATGAACATGTTAAATGTAACATTTTTGATTACAAATCCTATTTTAACATGTAATCCTTTTATCAATTGAATCAAAACATACACTAAAAATATCCTTTTTAATGTTTAAACAATTTCTAATGAACTTGTCATTTTTAATAATTAATCATTTTTTATGAGACTAATCATACATTAAAAATATTCTTTTTAATCCCTAAACAGTTCCTAATGAATATGTCATTTTTAATAATGAATCATTTTTAATGAAACTAAACATACATTAAAAATGTTCTTTTTAATCTCTAAACAATTCCTAATGAACATGTCAATTTTAATAATGAATCATTTTTAATGAAACTAAACATACATTAAATATATTCTTTTTAAATCTCTAAACAACTTCTAATGAACATGTCAATTTTAATAATGAATCGTTTTTAATGAAACTAAACATATATTAAAAATGTTCTTTTTAATATCTAATAGTGTCTAATGAACATGTCAGTTTTAATAATGAATCATTTTTAATGAAACTAAACATACATTACAAATATTCTTTTTAAATCTCTAAACAATTTCTAATGAACATGACAATTTTAATAATGAAATGAGATTGAACTCGGTCTTTTCAAATAATTCTCGAATATATATAATTCAAATCATTTCATATTGTTAATATTGTTTTATAAGGATTTATCGCTATTTTTTTATTTATATATAAAAATAGCCCATTTAATTCGAACGACGTTTCAGGTCATTTCGTGGCCCTGACGCTGTTTTTATCCAAATGTGAATTACACCTTTCTCGAAATATAAGCGTTGGATCTTAACAAATTTAATATCATTGGAAAGATCTTTCTAAAGAGAACCTAACATTTCCAGTTTTGGGAAAATATGACGCTCAGATCTTTCGGTATAATCTTTTGAAGTTACGATTCCAAAACGCGAACTACCGCGCGTGATTTGTTTAATTTTAATTTATATTTATATATTATGTATGTATAAATATAAATCGTTCAACGATTTCACTAACATGTTAAAAGTGATGTTTTCAACGAACAAAACATATATTAACATATAATCATTATCCTACTTTGCTAACATGTAAGTGATTACATTTTAATGAATCAAAACACATTATTATTTTATCTAAACAAAACGTGTTAAAAGTAACATTTTTATGGCAAATTATATTTTAATAAGTCATTCTTTTTAATTTAAACAAACACGTTAAATGTAACATGTTAACGACAACACCTATTTTAACATGTAATTCTTTTTATCTAAATAAAGATGTAAAATGTAACATGTTAATGACAAATTCCATTTTAATGTGTCATTCTTTTTAAATCTAAATGAACATGTTAAATGTAACATTTTAATGACAAATTCCATTTTAATATGTCATTCTTCTTAATCTAAATGGACATGTTAAATGTAACATTTTTGATTACAAATTCAATTTTAATATGTCATTCTTTTTACTTTAAATAAACATGTTAAATGTAACATTTTTGATTACAAATCCTATTTTAACATGTAATCCTTTTATCAATTGAATCCAAACATACACTAAAAATGTCCTTTTTAATGTTTAAACAATTTCTGACGAACATGTCATTTTTAATAATTAATCATTTTTAATGAGACTAATCATACATTAAAAATATTCTTTTTAATATCTAAACAGTTCCGAATGAACATGTCATTTTTAATAATGAATCCTTTTTAATGAAACTAAACATACATTAAAAATGTTCTTTTTAATCTCTAAACAATTCCTAATGAACATGTCAATTTTCGTAATGAATCATTTTTAATGAAACTAAACATACATTAACAATATCCTTTTTAAATCTCTAAACAATTTCTAATGAACATGTCAATTTTAATAAAGAATCATTTTTAATGAAACTAAACATACATTAAAAATGTTCTTTTTAATATCTAAACAGTTTCCAATGAACATGTAAATTTTAATAATGAATCATTTTTAATGAAACTAAACATACATTAAAAATATTCTTTTTAAATCTCTAAAAAATTTCTAATGAACATGTCAATTTTAATAATGAATCATTTTTAATGAAACTAAACATACATTAAAAATGTTCTTTTTTAATGTTTCAACAATTTTTCCTAAACATGATTCTTTTTAATAATGAATCTACATATACATTAAAAATTATCATTTTCAATGTTTCAACAATTTTTCCTAAACATGATTCTTTTTAATGAAACTAACATAAAAAATGCCATTTTTAATATCTAAACAATTTTAATGAACAAAACCTATTTTAACATATAATTCTTTTTGTCTAAACTAACATGTTAAAAGTTTATATTTTTAACTAACCAAAAATATAATTTAACACATGCTTATTTTAATCTCAACTAACATTTTAAAGATTATATTTTTATCTAACAAAAATATAATTTAACAAACGATTATTTTAACCTCAACTAACATGTTAAAGATTATATTTTTAACACCTACAAACATATTTCAAAACATGACTATTTTATTCACTTCCATAACATGTTAAAAATTATATTTTTAACACACACAAACATATTTCAAAACATGACTATTTTATTCACTTCCTTAACATGTTAAAAATTATATTTTTAACACACACAAACATATATCAAAACATGTCTATTTAATTCACTTCATTAACATGCTAAAATTTTTATTTTTAACACACACAAACATATTTCAAAACATGTCTATTTAATTCACTTCATTAACATGTTAAAAATTATATTATTAACACATACAAACATATTTCAAAACATGACCATTTTATTTACTTCATTAACATGTTAAAAATTATATTTTTAACACACACAAAAATATTTCAAAATATGACTATTTTATTTAGTGATTCATACATACAATAATAATGTGATTTTTATTGTACAAACAAGAATTGACCATAAACACAATCAAATTTCACACCAAAATACAATCAAACAAGTCGTCCATGGTCTATGGACGATGGTGTCAGAAGCTACTAAGCCAAGTCTGCAACCTAATATATTTTTCTCTAATTTATTTTAATTTAGAAATCTCACATCACATAACAAATTTTATCGCACACACAATTTTATCACATGAACAATTTTATCGCATAACCAATTTTTCTACATAGAATAAATATAATTTTTTAAACCCTTTTTATGTGAGTTAGAATTCTCACCTTGCCTGGATATGATGAAGACAAGAAACAAGTGACCAATCTTCAGTAGTGAATTTGCAAATTGAAGATTGCCCCCTTTTTTTCTTTTGAGAAGGATGATGGACAAAATTTAAGAAGGAGTGGATACCGCAATTTTTTTATATTTTTATTTGGAAAGGAGGATGATGAATGTATAAAGGAATTTAGGTTTAAGGTTTTTGTTGTGTGGAGAGGAGGAAGATCTAAATTTTATAGAAGATGATTATAAAGAAAAAGAAAAGAATGAGGAAGAAATTTGAGAAAGATGCCTTATTTATTTCTCTAATGTGTCCATGCAAATGTTGTACGTTACAAAGGAAATAAATTAGTTGATTAAGGCTGAAGTGGCATATGTATTTCTTATTCAAAATTCAAAATAAAATTACATAAGAAAAGAAGAAAATGGGAAGGTATTCAATGCATGATTTATTTATTTAACGCTAATTTTTAGAAAGTTAGCAACACCTCAAATTTCAAAACATTGAATATTAAAATTTCATAATTTAAGAAATCAATTCAATTGATAGGCAAGGATAAATAGAATGGAAGTATAGACGCGGGTTCATTAATTTTTGGAGAGAAACCATGAAGGGAGAAAGTGCAAAGAAAAAATCAAAGGATGTAAATTTAAGGAATAAATGATTGCATGCAAAAGTTATAAAAGGGAATTTTAAAATGAATGGATAGGTAATGTATGTGTTAACAAAGAATAAATGAATGCATGAAAATGTTATAAATTCAACCGTTTTACACCGTAAATTAAATTCAAATGTTAACGCCAAATATGCGCATTTATTTCATAGTTTACTGCTCTCCTTTTTATTACGCATTCTTTATATAAATAAGGGTTAGATTCTAGTTTGATTATACCGCTTGTATTATAAATTGTCTTGTCATGAAATAAATTTAGTTTATTTAAAACAATATTAATCACTATTTATATTAAACTTTAATTTTAAATTGCCAACGATAAAAATTTCCTTTCTTCAAAGTTAAACTACATATAAAGTTAAAACATTCTCTATTAGCAAAATGTTCATATTAAGAATTTAAATTCGTAAAATAATCCACATATATTTAATGCTTACTTAGTCCGTTATATTAAAACTAGGAATTCTTAAGTTACATCACAACCGCTATATTAATTAGTTTGCTGAGAAGTAAGATTTTTGAATGTATTTTATATGTTCATTATTGCTTTCATCCAATCTATGGCAAAAATAAAATTTGCATATACCAAAAATAAAGGGTAATAAATGGATATATTTTAAAATCAATTAATTGACATATGTGTCAATCAATGCCAAGTTAATTTCTTACATGCACAATTAAATCTTTGCTATATATAAAATTAAAGACATTTCTATGTATACATATATAAGATAATTCGGATTTATACTAATTAATTGCAGGATATGCAGTTAACCTCTCCATAGTATATAAAGTTAATAAAATAAAAATCATCCACAAATATCTACTAAGTAGAATATATTGACAATTAATGCACAATTGATTTCTAATCTATGCAATTAATTCTAATTAGCAAAAGCATTAAATATAGAATTTGGACCTTACATATTAGATTCAAAATAAAATTCAATCCTAAGCCGAAATTCCAAATATAAATATTTATTTCATGATAATATTTATTTAAATACCATTTTAAATTAAATAATCTAATTTAATAATTTTCCTGAGTTTGTTTTAAATCAAATAGTATATAAAAACTAATTTTAAAGGTTATTCTCAAATTTTTTATTTTGTAAAAATAACCAATTTAAACTCCATATTCCTCAATATAGCTTAAATTAAAATTTAAAATTGGTTCAGAAATTCCAGGTTGTTACAAATAAATCAATAATAAAAATTATTATTGTGATGTTATTAAATAAACATATGATATTAGTTGATCTCCATTTATACTAAAATTATTATTGGGTAGGTGAAATTAGTCTCGATTTCTACTAAAATTCGATCAAAATTCAATCTGGTCTCATTCACTGTGGTAGAATCCATTCTAATAGGCTTCCCACGAGTACAAGTAATTCTTCTAATAGCATCTTCATTGGAATATAAGTTAAAAAATGTGGTTAGAGAAATAATAGAAAATGTATAAATGACATTTATTAGTAATTCACAATATTTATTCAATTGGAGTCTATGCGTTGCATGTAAGGAATTTAATTGATTTACAATATCCAAGGAGATTGCACTTGCCCTTTTCATATGTCACAATGTATAATTATTATACACTGCAATACACTCTACAAAAAAAATCAATTGATTGATTTTCTATTTGTTTATAAGCGTTCCTGGATTTATTATATACTGTAATACACGCTACAAATAGTTAATGGACAACAGACCACCTACTAGTGTGCTACAAAACAAATACATGAACCTCACTCTCTAGCCAAAGATTTATTTTTCGGTGGTCTATACATTTCAATTACTCTATCACTTGCTAACTGCTTTGGCCTTGCATTTATCTCTGATTCCTATAACCCATAATTTTTTGAATATTAACAGTCAATTCCCAATGTATATACATGCATTAGCAACTGAATCACAAAGAAAAAGATACAAAATTTTATGTGCAAATGAGACTCACATCACGCACTTCCTCCCTCAACATGTGCAACTGCTCCTATTGACACTGTCCTCACCTGCGTTATTAATTCAAACTTATTTAGCACCAATCTAATTAAACTATAAGATTCATGAACTTGTACATTTCATCCAGTTGATGCTCTTTAATTTTGTTGCACTATATGATAAACATTGATGTGCGTAAACAATAAGAAACGCGTTTAATAATGATGAAATCTATGATATAACCTCTTCAAAAATGGTTTAAATTGTTTGATCTTGACTGATGATTCTACCCAAATTTCGAAATAATGGAAAATCTTGTTAAGATAACTGCATTTTGCAGCAGTTTAGATCGACATCATGCATTTGTGCTGCCTTATATAAGGTCACAGATGATTGTACATATAAATTTTAATTGGATTGCTTGTTCTACCATTAAACTTTGAAGTAATTTAGGAAGAGAAAAGCTATGGTAATGTTTGGTTTATTTTATGTTTTGAGTTTTTAGTTTTTAGTTTTAATATGAAAGTTGGGAAGATTTGAAATATATCGGAGTGACGGATCAAAGGCGGAAGGAGTGTGGAGGGGACCGTGGGATGATGGATAAATGAATTTGTTATCATCCTTCCATTGTTTCTTAAAATATGGAAAATAATAAAAAGTTGTTTTTGGTTTTGTTTGTTAACTTCGTTTTGTAAAACAGTTGTTTTTCACGATATGTGTGCGCCTTCGGTACTTTTGTATATGAGAAAACTCAAAATTAAAAATGTAAACCAAACGAATCCTACCTTTTTGTTAATGTTTCAAACAACACAAGTTCAAGAAGGAATTGTAAGGGATCCCAATTATTTATAATACTTCCGGCTACCCCACTTCGCTTCTCTTGGTTTTATCATACCTAACTTCTCTTCACCATCCTAAACATCCTTTAACATTTCTATGTATTTCTCCATCTATAGTACAAAATATTAGTAAGTATATACACTATCAATATTTTATAGATGGTCTTTTGTTAGGTATAAAATTATTGATTTACTACACATCAAACTAACCCGTCTTAATGGTGGATCAGGCTAGCCAATTTTGTACAGGATGCCAAACACCTCAATCTTGTTGTCGGTGCTCAAATGAACCATGTGCAACTCCAAGTCATAAATGTGCATGTACATGACCATTAACATATATGAGATTGTATTATCGCTTTGTTTCTTACTTTCTTTTCTTGAAAAGATTTTGAAAACTAAATTCTAAATTGCTATAGTAATGTTGGAATGTATCTGTAGTTTTCTTGTTCATTCTATTACTAAAAATGTAGAGAAATATAACATCCTTCCGTAAAGGAAAAACTGACAAAATCTTGTCACAGAAGTCATCTTCCCGTAGAAACAAAGTACATGAGGACAATCGAACAAATCTAGTTTTATGGTAACAACATAACTTACTTTCTAATTTATTGCCCTACTTTAAATATACAAAAAGTTGATATTGCTATAATGGTGAACAATTCATAACTACACAAATTTCAAATAGAATTATCAAATCTAGGTTAAGTTTGATAGTTAATTGTATATTACCTACATATGATATTGTTATATGTAGTATGCTTCATATTGAATAGGAAAAATGTTATATACCATTGGGTACATGCAGAATGGAAATAATAATTTAAATCAAACCCATAACATAAAATATCTATCATATTAGGAAGAGATGCCAAGCGATCCAGTTTGCAAATGTGAGGCTATAGAACCTTTTCCTGTAGTAAGAATGACAAACATGTTAAGCCACATTAACTGACTAGGCTTAAATTTTTTCTTTGGACCAACTAATATAATAACAGTCATAAATCAGCTTTTGTCATTGCTCAAGCAATAGTTATGATATTTTTTTAAAAAAATGTTACTGCTTGAAATCATTATTGCATAAAGCATTTAGAATTCAAGAGCAGCTAAGAAAGCTATAAGTTACATTATGTTTTAGAAATAAAACGTACGAAGAATATATAGTAATTGCAGCTATTGTAATTCTAATTTTGATATGTATGTATGTATGTATGTATGTATGTATATGTGTGTGTATATATATAAAGAACATAAATACTCACTTCGAAAATAATGCTTTTATAAATTCATCAGATTAATAATATGTAGAATAAGTGAAGACATTATAATTAATCACATTAATAATATGTACTTGAATAGACATAAAAAAGGTCATAATTTAGATAACCCTGTGTTTGTATATGTGTGTGTATATGTGTGTGTGTATATGTGTGTGTGTATATGTGTGTGTGTATATGTGTGTGTGTATATGTGTGTGTATATGTGTGTGTGTGTATAAATTCATCAGAACATATATGTGTGTGTATATGTGTGTGTGTATAAGTGAAGACATTATAATTAATCACATTAATAATATGTACTTGAATAGACATAAAAAAGGTCATAATTTAGATAACCCTGTGTTTCAAATCTTACATTAGGCTTGCCATTATCAACATGAGCTTCTCCATATATGTGTTTCATATTTCTATGGAACTTAAGATCTTATCATAGGAACAAAAAAAGAGAATTAATATATGTTTCTAATACCCAGATATTAAAACTTTATATTTTAGTAAATATATAGAATAACAAAATATATCACAGATGAAGAGTAAACGAATAATACTTGATGTGATGAATCACACCAAATGAATTGAATTTCCATACTACAACCAATAATTTCATAAATTAAAAATAAAATAATATGCAAACTTAACAAAGATGATGTTCTTTATACTAAGGGATTTAGCTATGTGCATAATCATGCGAAAAAATAATATTTTTTTCATTGAATATCTTTGAAATAACACAACTTAACATCCTTTGAAATAGCTTTCAAGCAAACTGTACAATGCTAGTATGTAGTTATGAGCTCCTCAAGTATCACATGTATATAAGTTATCAATATGAAGAAATCAATCTAAAATCAGTTTATGAAAAAAAAAATTGTAGCATAGGACTAAATCTAATGTGGATTATATTTATATATTTATCAAATATACTCTAAATTAACTATATCATAGTAGATGCTATGATATCAAATATGCTTTGACGTAGATTATAAATATTATCAAGTATACATTTAGAAAAATTATCTGTAATATCCCGCATTTTTAACAATTTAATAATTTATTTATTTATTTAGAAAAGCGATTTGGCAGTTTATATGGTTTAAACTCAAATATTTTGAATATTTAAATAATATAAAAAGTGGAAAAATAAATTTATTTCCATAATAGTCGGAAATAGTAGAATTTGCAATATTGTGTAAATTGGATAATATATGATATTTAATTGAATTTGAATTCGAGTTATAATAACGAATTTATTATTTGGCACATCGCTCGACACGATCGTATTTTTATTTTTGTCCATAGCGATTTGTATGTGAGCGAAATTTTACCTAGTCACGTATACCAAACTTTAGAATATATATATATATATATATATATATATATATATATATATATGTACACACACACACACACACACACACACACACACACATATATATATATATAATATACCCTAATCTACATTTTTATTATCTACCAAGCATGGTACAACCACCGAGTACATTGCACACAACTAAATGAAGTAGGAATTTAGACCTATACCTTCATGTTTAAGATAATCCAATCCTATGCAGTACCAAAGCACAAGCTTAGTTAGCTACCGTGCACCTCATGAAACCTCAAAAGGCTTTTCATATTATTATTTTTCTTCTACAAGTACACACAAAACGCAGACCTAATAAAATGGAAAAGAGAACAACTACTCTACAAATTTCTACAGCTACATCTATATCATGCAAACATCATGTAATTTCTATTCTATCAGCCGACCTAACATGTTATACATGAGTAGCCTGTATGTGTTCAAGCTAAAAATGTGGGATACAGGTTACTCTCAACTTTGATCAAACAACTCATGTGCATTCATGCAAACCTATATTTTCCTAGCAACAACCCTACACATTGGATTCCTTGGCTTCCAAGAATCGTTCGTGATATAAATACGCAAGGCCTCTTGCTGTTTTTCCTCTTCTGCAAATCAAACCAAGTTTCCGTGATCTTCATTAGAGCATTTCGAAAGTTATACACCTCTAAAAGAAAATCAAAATGGGCTAAACCCTTAACTAAAAATCACGAACTGATACATATATATATATACACACGCACATATATATACATATATATACATATACATATATACATACATACATATATATATATATATATATATATATATATATATATATATGGGACTACGTGTGTACACATGCATGAAGGTGGGTAGCTTACGTGAGTTAATGCGTGGGGTTGGACAATCAATGTGAAAGGAAGAGTAACGCGAGTGTTCATGGGGAGAAGTCATCTGGGGCAATGCTGCGTGTTGTAGTGCGAATGAAGGCACAATTTGTTTGGGAATAAGTAACCTAAAATTGCATGGAAAATAAGGATGGGAGAGGCTTGGAAAAGTGGATAATTTCAGTGCTAGAAATTTTTGCAGTTATACTTTACATGGCAGTAGAGAGGCATTGAGTAACATCATCAAGTGGCATTAAAATCTCTGAGACATGATGTGGTGATCGCTATCCTAAAACAGTATTTTCCCTCTTATCTTATGTGCACGAGTAATGGCAAATCTGTTCGAAGATACAACAGATTAGATATTGAAAATCTTTAATCGATGTGGTTGCATAAACACGACGATTTATTATCTGGATATATTTGTCAGTAGTGACAAGAGATTGGAGTTCAAGCCTGCAGGTTCTAGAACCCGTTTGCAATATATTTAAGAAAATGGTAGAGTATGAAGTAAAAAGAAGATGTAGAGCAGGAATTCGAGCGATTCAAAACTGGAGTGCAGTCCAGTTTTTATAGCAGTGAAGAGATACAGTTGCTTACATTTAAAAAGATAGCAAACATTCGAACAGTATTTGAAAAGACACACCCTTTCTTACCAGTCGACTGTTCAGCATACCAGTTAACCGGTAACAGCTATTTTCTGCCGTCTGTTCATTTCTGTTCAAAATTTAAATTTTAGGGTTTAAATACCCAATTGTACCATGGTCCAAAAATTTATGTTTTGCCCAATCCACAATACGACGCGACTTGGCTCGGCCGGACGATAATGGCGGCGGCACGCGCATGTTGTAACACCCCGTAATTTTAAAATATTAAAATTAAAAAATTTAAGATTACCTAATTTTTATAAGAAGAATTAAGTAAAATGGGTTACGCCATTGCGTTCGTCTCGGAATTCTGTTTGAGATAGAGTCTGAATTTGCATAAATCGGACTCCGTATGAAAAAGTTATGAAGTTCAGAAGATTTCAAGTTTAAACAGAAATTAAATTAAAATAATAATTAAAAGTCAAAATAGTTCGATATTCAAAATTCGGTCAGAGCGGGCTAATCGGGAAATTTCCCACTCAGAGGTGTCGACCCCCCTAGGGGGAGTCGACATAGGTGTCGACCCCTCTATAGGGGTGTCGACATAGGTGTCGACCCCCCTGTAGGATCCAGATCCAATGACGTATTTTTACAGCCTAGGGCCTATGTGTCGTTCTCTGATTGGCCTGATGACAAATTTTCTTGGACTAGATGGCTTGGATGGACGCTAGGTTGATCTAAAGGCTCTGAATAGTCACATACTCCTATATAAACACCTATAATCTTAACCCTAACCTCATTCTATGATGCGATCATGTTGTCCATCTCTATGCTAGCCTAGCCATCATTCTTCAACCTAAATTCAAGAAGAAAATTAGAGAGCCTCAAATCAAATTAGAAGATTAGTTTTGCTACAACAACAACGATTCAATTATCTTTTCTTAATCCTAGCAAGGTAAGTTCATGTTATTTTCAGATTTAAATGCCCAATAGTAATCTTGTCATGTAATAAAATGAATCTAAGACTATGCTTAATGATAAGACAATCTTTTTAGATTTATCCCTATCTTTCTATTGAATCTATGATTTTACATGCCTAAGAAGTTTTTATATCGATGCAATCATGCCTATCTTTGTTGAACATCGGATATATAATCCTTTTAGGCTCACGATGTTATTCATATCAGATTTATATGTCTACGAGGTTATTTTTATCAGTTTATTTCAGATCTATCTTTGTTATACCTTAATTCTAACGGATCTGTAATCCTCTTAGGTCCATAATGTTATATTTGACAGATCTATCATTATAATGCCTGTTTTTATGCCTACTCTCATTTATGTTCCTTCTTTCTTTCCCCTTTATTTTATGAATCTAGATTAACCCAGAATCTAGACTGAATCTTATTATGCGTGCGATTGGAATGCGGGGATATTGGGGAATAATCTATTTGGTAATAGTTGAACATAATTTGTAACTTGTGATTTGGAGCATAATTGTTATTGTTGCGAACTTAGGGTAAATTGAAATATTAAATCTAGATTGGGCGTAAACTGTAAATTGGAATATTAAATCTAGATTGGGCATAACTATTGGTTGGGACGCCAAGCATAATGTATATTGTGATTTTGGGGCATGACTATTATTGCAAATTTGGGAGATTGGGTGTAACCTATTTTGAGTAATAACTTGTAATTGAATTTGTGGGGCACAACTTGCAATTGGCTTTGTTGGGCATAACTTGAGAGTTGGAACATGACTAGTTTTATGAATTTAGGATGATTAGCATATAAAATCTAGACTTGGACATGTATGGTAAATAAGTAAATTGGATAAAATATGAACATGCCTAACCCGAGGTTAGATTGAGTTGCGGTGTAAGTCTGCCCGGAACCGCCCGGCACATCCAGCGACCGCAACAACAGGTCTAATGTGAGAGGTTAACGCATTAAGCCCAAAACCCGAGGTTAGAATGAGTTTGCGGTAGAAGTCTTCCCGGAACCGCCCGGCACATCCAACAACCGCAAACAGCAGTTCTAATGTGAGACGTTGGTGCATTAATAAAAGAAATAATGCCAATGAACATACATGATGAATGAGTGGGGTTAAGTTAATAGGAAACACTTAACTAGTACAACATGATGAATAAGTAGGGTTAAGTTAATAAGAAACACTTAACCAATATAACATGATGAACGAGTGGGGTTAAGTTAATGGGAAACAGTTAACCAATATAGCATGATGAACGAATGGGGTTAAGTTAATGGGAAATACTTAACCAATATAACATGATGAATGAACAGGGATAAGTTAATAGGAAACACTTAATCAATACAACATGATTAATGAGAAGAGTTAAGTTAATAAGAAACACTTAACCAACATGACATGATGTGTGGGTGGGTTAAGTTAACTTGAATGTATGGATAACACTTAACCAATTTGGGGGGTATACGAATAGACCCTAGGAAACCCTAGTAACGGGACCCGTTTCAGCAGTAAACCTCATAGATGTATCACGATACCCTGAACTAGGCAGGGTGGGGCATGATTAATGGGCTAATTATAAGAGGTCAAAATAGAGGCAGGGGGTACGTCAGTGTAGGTTCCGACGGTTACGGGCCTCAGGAGTGGAAAAAGCAGGCACTGGGTACCAGTAGTTATACATTGTGCATCTTGAATCGTGTTGGGTTGCTATCACAGGGATTGGTACACCTTATGGTGGGACTAACACAGGGTATCTACATGCAAGAGAGGGCCGATTGACACAGACACAAGGAAAATTAATACAAGTAGGGAGCCGATCGATAGGGTAGTAAGGGTACATCTAACATATTCATGGCAATTAGGCAGATTGAGGTGGAATCCTCATAATAGATGTACACTTAAAGGCTACTGCAATTGCGGGGATTGGGATCACATTATCATTTTATACAGATTACTAGTTGGGACACTAGTTAGGTGGTGCAAAGATATAGAAATCAGAATAACATGGTAGTAGCAAAGCAGAGAAAGAATAAAAGCGCATTCAGTTTATCTTGCCTTATCATATCTTATGCTTATCTTATGTTATCTTGTTATCCCTATTATCGTGGTGTTGCCTTATATCCAGTTTATTCATGTCATGTTGCTTTTACCCGTTTACATACTGAAAGTCACCGGACTTACCAGGCTTTATGTCTGACCCATTATCTTTCGTCTTCTTTTCTTCCGTTTCTCCCCCAGGTTGTCAAGGAGGGAATAGCTCAGCTTAGTTTGGACCATTTCTATTTCCAAGCTTGAAGATTCTTTGATGTATTGCTTGGATCCTCTTATCTTTGGCTATGGCTGTGTTTGCACTTTTTGGGGACTTATGCTATTTTGCTATGTTTTATGCTTCTTATATACTTGGAAGTTTTTGAATCAAGACAGAAGTTTTATGTAGTACTTTTAAGTATGATTGAGTCAATTGTTGTAAAAGCTTGACTGAACTACGTTGCTTATAAAATGGCTTTATTTTCCACTGCATTATTTGTCTGTCTTGTATCTGTATCTTTTACCTATAATGCTTCACTGAAGTTAAGGCATTCCCTTTGTGGGTGACATTAATGGAGGTGGAGTGTCACACGTGTTGTTTAAACATGCATGGTCTCCCTCCTCACAACTAAGTAAATATTTGGGTGCCCCAAGGCCCTAACACCTTCATGAGAAGGCTACATAAGTAGTTGCATAACTACTTATATTTCATGGTATAGGACATCAAATTTCCCCCCTTTAGCTTTCATTCTTCCTTATTTTAAATTTCCTTCAACAGATTTATATGGGGTAGAAGAGAATTTGGTGAGGGATTGAAAGGTATATTTTGTTTGTATTTTTATGAAGAGAGAAGGGAGGACTTGAATCAAGAATTTTGCGATCAGGGCCTTTGTTTTGGCTTACATGTACGAACTACTGAACTTAAAAGGAAGCAGAGAAGCTATTGTACAATATGGACTGGTGTGGAAATTAAATGGGCCGAATAAATGTTGGTAAGGCCAATAAAAAAATGTTTGAGTACGAAAGAAACGTAAGGAGGAGGACGTGAACATGGTGAAGTTTATGTATACACTGAAGCTGGCGTTATAGTTCATTGGGAAGAAGGACTGATTAAGTTATGGCGCTGGTATATGAATGGGGGGCTGACGTGGAGAAAATATGGTGAGGCCCAAACAATTGAATATAATTTTTTACTTATTCATTTAATATCTTAACTTATGAATTAAATATCTCGTACATACGGTGTTAGTTTTACGAGTGTGTTGGCTCGCTTTTTGACCAAGCCACCCAGGATCATTCATAAAAGGAAAACAGGAAACCACGTTCCCCAAGAATATGGAGGAATGGATCGCACTCCATCATCTCGCCCAGGAATGGATCGCACACTATCGACTCGCCCAGAAACGGATCGCTCCCATCTCGTCAGCGAACGACACATCCAGGCGATCCGATCCAAACTTATATATCGTTGCCCAGAGCGAACCGATCCGATCCCTTGGTGCGCACCGAAACCTCTGACCCATTCAATCACGAGCTGGTCTTCAGCGATCCGAATCGCACGGATCTGGCGACACGTGTTCCTAACCGTCATCTGGACCAATTCTCCCCATCTGCACGATCCGATTTTCAAGCAGATCACGACACCTGTTCACAACGGCTAGTTTGACTATTTCTTCAATGGTGGCAATGCGATTCGATGCTCTCGGGATTCGTGCCACGTGTCCACGATCCGCCTGTCAAAATCAGCTATAAATAGCCCAGAGCTTGGCATTTTTGGGGATCATTTTGGCAATATTGAGTACTGAATCCGCCATTGTTGTCAAACTACTGAAATATTGAGAGAAATCATTGTTGTATTAGCTTTTAAAAGCATAATCAATAAGATATAAAGTGGACGTAGGCTCGTTAACGCCGAACCACTATAAATTCTGAGTGTTATTTTCTTTTCCCTTGTTCTTCATTTGAAATTCTCTACTGTTCATAACAATTTGGGTGTTAGGTCCAAATTTCGATCTAACATTTTTGGTGCTTTCACTAAGAAACTCAGTCTTAAAGTTTCACTATTCGCTTCTGTGAGGATTCCAGCGATTCGGATATCATGGCTGGAAAAAGATCTAAAGTTTCGCAGACCAACGAAACGATTGAGGAGAGTGTGCACGAACTGGGCAACGAAGAAACTCTGGATCGCGGAACGCAGGGGGCGATCCGATCCGACGAAGACACCTCGTTCCGAGTCGATGAGAACGAGACGATCCATGCCACTGAATGGGTTGTCACTCGATCCCGAGGCAACACCTCGCAGCCTCCGCGTACCACGACCACGAGTCGATCTCAGGGGGGCGCAACGAATCGCCCTCCACGAACCGCAGCTATCCGAACTGATGGTCAGAATACAACTCGACCTGGAAAAGAACCTATGACCCACTCCTATCGTCCTGGAACCTCTGCTCGACCCGGTTCGAGCACTTTGCGCATAAGAGAGAATGATGATGACCACTATGATCCTGCCGCTCCTGTCACTGAGGGGGATCTCTCTCGCTTCGTCGAAATGTGGGATAGGTTGTTTGATGAGTTGGCTGCCCAAAGGCAGGAAAGTTCCATCCTGCGGCAAAATTTGACGGCTATGGATAGAAGACTTGATGAGCTAGCAAGGCAAAGAGCATCGCCGGTTCGTCCACTCACCCCAGTACATTCTTCTTCATCTGAAGAATCGCCGAGACCTCCGCGGCGACCGTATGAGAGAGCCGAAAACATAGAACAACTTCAGTTCGGGACTCTGCCCTCACAGGAAGAAGAAGAACTAGGGGCGGGGCCCACAAACCGTAATGTGAACAGTCCTATACATAACAGACCACCTCAGCCCCGTCGCCGCACGCATATTCATGATAACAGGGGGCAGCGAAGCCCCGTCCGAGCCCCGGATTTTGTGGCTAATCCCCGAAGAGAGATCAGAGAACCTCGTCGGGCCAGAGGTGCTGACCCTGAACCTCCTTTAACCAGTGCAAATGTCGCAGCCATGGTTCACCAGATTCTGGCCGACAGCCGTGGACAGTGGACGAAGATTGGGGGATCGACCGCAGTCATACCCCTTTTACTGACGATATTTTGGATGCGACTTTTCCAAGGCGTTTCAACATGCCACAAATGAACCGATATGCGGGAAGAGCTGATCCTGTTCAGCACCTAATGAGATACTCTTGGTCGATGACCGCTGCCGCCGCTTCTGATGCGGTTAAGTGTAAAGCGTTTCCCATATTCCTGGAGGACGTGGCTTTGCTATGGTTTACTCGCATGCCGGCGAGATCGATTTCTAGCTTCAGGGAGCTGAGCGAGAAGTTTGTAGAACAATTCCGTATCTACGCACAGAAGACAAAAAGCGTGATCGATTTATTCCTTGTTAAACAGCGACCAGGCGAGAGTCTAAAGATGTACCTGGATCGTTTCAATTTGGCCGCCACCAAGGTTAAAGATCCTCATGAACCGACCATTGTCGCAGCATTGATTGACGGAGTGGATAAGGACACTGAATTCGGGAGGTACTTGGCAGGCAAACCGCCCCACACCAGGGAGTTATTCTATGAGAAAGCCAATGTACATCTACGCCGGGAAGAGGTATACGCAAACCGAAAGGTTAAAACAACTGATAAGGAGGAAATTCAGAGCAATGTCGCCATCAAACAGACTGGAGACAGCTCGAGGAAAGTTGAAGTTAACATCGGAAATCAGAATCAGGGTGGTCGCCAACCAGGTAACAACAATAACAATGGTAACGGCAACAACCGGAAGAGGGGCCGAGGGAACGACTCCCAGAGAAGGACTCGTCCCAGGGCCTTTGAAAGTTATACACCCATAAGTGATACTCTGGAAAATATCTTCATGGATGCGTACGAAGTCCTCAAAAATAAGAGGCCACCTCCTAGAGAGTCGACAGAGAAAGAGCGTGAGACAGGGAAGTTTTGTCTCTTTCACCAAATCCACGGCCATTCAACGAATGAATGTCGTCACCTGAGGGATGTAGTCAAAAGGCTGCTTCGAGAAGGGAAGCTAGATGAATACAGAGTGACGCCCAGGGACAGGGGCCAAGCAGTGCAGGCCCCGAATCAGAATCAAAATCAACTTGCTGCTAGGCCGACTGCTCAGCAAAAAGGAAAGAATATTGTTATCAATACCGTGATCGGAGGACTCTATCTTGCTGGGCATAGTTCCAAAGCATTAGATCAATACGTCAATGCAGCCAAACAACACCTCGAGGTAGGGGAATGTAGCAACCCCGAGGACAGTATCCCGGTGAAGCAGCAGAAGATGATGACCGATGATGTTGTTTTCCGAGAACGAGAAAGCATCGGAGTCCATGCTCCAACTGAAGATCCACTTGTAATTACAATACCCATTGGGCCAGCCACTGTTCATAAGGTTCTGGTGGACAACGGGAGTTCCGTTAATATTCACTTCAAAAAGGCCTTTGACCAGATGAATCTTGAAATAAAAGACTTGAAGCCCTGCCAAGGATGGATCCGTAGATTCAACGGAGCATCCACCGCTCCGATGGGTTATGTAGAGTTGCCAGTTACACTTGGGGAAGGAGAACGCCAGAGAGTGAGAATTCTTCCCTTTGTGGTTTTGGATGTTGAATCGCCATACAATGCCTTCTTGGGCCGACCGGCCCTCGCAAAGTTCAGAGCCTGTATAGCCCCTTGGTGCTTGTTATTGAAATTCCCCACAGAAGCTGGCATTGGTATCGTCAGAGGGGATCAAGTTGCTGCGCGAGCATGTTATGTTGCCGAACTAAAGTTACTTCGCAATGGAGGGGATATCGAAACTAAAGGCACTTCTCCCCCTTCGGGGGCGGAGACCTTATAGCAACCAAAGAGGACAATCGTTGGAGAGTTGCCCAGAGAGATGCCCGAGGACATAGATCCCAGAGAGGATCAAGAGCCCGGGGGCAGAATGGCGACTCCCAACGAGGCAACTGTGGATGTACCAATCGATGACAGTGACCCGGAGAAGGTCCTTAAGATTGGATCCCAGTTAAGTCCGAATCTTGCTGAAGAATTGACGAATTTCTTAAAGAACAACTTGGATGTATTTGCTTGGACCCACGCGGACATGTGCGGGATATCCCCATCAATCATGAGCCATTCTTTGAGCATTGACCCCAAACATCCTCCAGTAAAGCAAAAAAGACGAATGCTGGGCCCAGAGAGGTCCGCTGCCTTGAAATAAGAGGTTGGAAAGCTAAAGAGTAACGGGTTTATCAGAGATTCAACCTACCCAGACTGGATTTCGAACCCAGTCCTGGTAAAGAAGGCCAACGGGAATTGGCGAACGTGTATCGACTTCTCGGATTTGAACAAAGCTTGTCCAAAAGATAGTTTCCCGTTACCTCGAATTGACCAGTTGGTAGACTCGACGGAAGGTCACGAGCTTCTCTCATTTATGGATGCTTATTCAGGATACAACCAAATTCCGATGCATGTTCCAGATCAAGAGCACACTAGTTTTATCACCGATCTGGGATTATATTGTTATGTGGTAATGCCCTTTGGTTTGAAGAATGCGGGCGCTACATATCAGCGTTTGGTCAACAGGATGTTCTATAACCAGATCGGGAAAACAATGGAAGTATACGTCGACGATATGTTGGTTAAGTCCAAACAATCTTCTCAACACACCACTGATTTGGCGGAGATGTTCGGCATTCTTCGAAAGTATGGAATGAAACTCAATCCAACCAAATGTTCATTCGGGGTTGCTTCTGGAAAATTCTTTGGATTCATTGTCAGTTCCCGTGGTATTGAGATTAATCCTGACCAAATTGCGGCAATCAGGAATATTCAGAAACCTAGGCAGATTAGGGATGTGCAAAGCCTTGCTGGAAAAGTGGCCGCACTAAGCAGATTTATCTCCAGGGCTACGGATAAGTGCATCCCATTCTTCGAATTAATAAAGCGAGGAAAACGCCACTTTAAATGGACACCCGACTGCGTAGAAGCATTTCAGAATTTTCTCAGGCACTTGGAGAAACCTCCGATTCTATCTAAACCAATAGATCACGAGGATTTATTCGTGTATTTGGCAGTGTCATCCCATGCAATCAGCTCAGCGTTGGTAAGGGAAGAGGATAAGGTCCAAAGACCTGTGTATTATGTGAGCAAAAAATTGACAGCAGCAGAGCGTAATTATCCACGGATAGAAAAGCTGGCATATAGTTTACTGATTGCCTCTAGAAAACTTCGGCAGTACTTTCAGGCACATCCTATCACCATATACACTGATCATCCACTCAAGCAAGTTTTGTAGAGACCGGAGGCATCTGGAAGGTTACTCAAATGGAATATTGAGTTAAGTTAATTTGACTTGAACTTTCAGCCCAGACGGTCAATTCGGGGGCAAGCGATAGCCGACTTCATAGCAGAGTTCACTGTCCCTGAAGAAGATATAGCCAACGAGGAAGTGGATCCTTCGAAGTTACTTTTCGATCCAAATGCCTGGAGATTGTATACTGATGGCGCTAGGAACGACTAAAGATCCGGCGCTGGAATAGTGCTTGAAACCCCCGAGAAACGATTGATAAACTATGCAATCCGAATGGAGTTTCAGGCCACTAACAACGATTCCGAATATGAAGCTCTGATAGCCGGATTGAAGATTGCAAAGGAACTAGAAGTCACAAAGCTGAACATCTTCTGCGACTCCAAGTTAGTTGTGAATCAAGTCACTGGAAGATTCCAAGCTAAAAGTGCGAGATTGATTCTATACTTGAAGAAAGTGAAAGAACTGCTGAATGAGTTTGATCACTACAGCATATCTCATATTCCACGGTCAGAAAATCAACAGGCAGACAAGTTGGCAAAGATGGCTAGTTCTAACGATCCTGAAGTGATTGGGCTAGCCCCCGTTGAAGTACTCCAGTCCCCCAGCATTGATCAGATGGAAATCGACCTAGTACTAGAGACGGAACCAGAAAGGGAGTCCTGGATGACCCCTATAAAGAATTTCCTAATGGATGGAGCGCTTCCGACCAAGAAAAGCGAGAGGCGTAAAGTGATTCGTAAAGCCGCCCGATACGTTCTGCAAGGCGGAGTTCTTTATGGACAAGGGTTTTCAATGCCACTCCTTCGGTGTATAGCCCACGATGACATCAAACGTGTGCTGCAAGAAGTCCACGAAGGCGAATATGGCGACCACACTGGAGGGCAAACTTTGGCGAAAAAGGTATTGCGGCATGGTTATTTCTGGCCTACCATAAATAAGGATGTAGTAAGATATGCAGGACGATGTGATGCGTGTCAGAGATTCTCAAAGATACCTAGAGCGCCTCCAAGTCAGTTAAAAACAATGATGAGTCCATGGCCTTTTGCTATGTGGGGAGTTGATATCATAGGAAGTCTCCCCATCGCAAGGGGCGGAGCAAAGTTCGCTATTGTGGCCGTAGATTATTTCACTAAGTGGGTCGAGGCAGAACCACTAACTACAATCACAACTAAACGAGTGATCAACTTCATTGTAAGAAACATCATTTGTCGATTTGGGATTCCAAAGATTGTGATAACAGACAACGGGACTCAGTTCGATAGTGCTGAATTCAGAAACTTCTGCCAAAAATACCACATCGAGAATCGGTACACCTCCGTGGCACACCCACAATCAAACGGGCAAGTCGAAGCCGCAAATAAAGTAATTAAGTCCATTCTGAAAAGAAGAATTAAGCGGGCTAGAGCCATGTGGGCTGATGAATTGCCCTTTGCACTATGGGCCTACAGGACGACATATAAATCGGCAACAGGACACACCCCGTTTTCTCTTGCTTTTGGAACGGAAGCAGTCATCCCGGTTGAGATAAAGGTACCTTCTCATCGGGTGACTTATTATGATCCAATGACCAATAATGAATTGCTCCTTGAGTCCCTGGATATGATCGAAAAAAGAGGGATGAAGCAGACCTACGTGCTTTGAGATGCAAACAGCAGGTCGCCCGATATTACAACAAAAAGGTTCGAGTCTGAACGTGGGAACCAGGAGACTTGGTTCTAAAACGTGTCTTCCCACCCCCAACTCATATGGGAGCGAAGTGGGAAGGACCCTACTCCATTTTGAGCAAGCTTGATAATGGAACCTTCAAGCTAGCAACCGTAGATGGACAGGAAATCCCCAGAGTGTGGAATGCCCAACATTTACGGCCATATTTATCATGAGAGTTTCAAATCTATTCTTTTGCTTTGTTAAAAAACTATGTACAAGGCATGACTTGCCTAGAATAGTCTGATTTCTTAAAGCAAGAGATTATAAAGTGGACGTAGGTCATGATTCGACCGAACCACTATAAAAATACTGCGTGTTATTTGCCTTTTTTGCACCTTTATTTATTTGCCTGTTTATTTTTATGAAAATCAATGTGAATAATCCAGGTACCCGAAGTCTGGTGCCAACCGTTCCTCCCGTAGACTAATCGGATGGACACAAAGCTTTGGCAAAGGCTACAACTGCTTGTCCGACTAGCTTTAATCCACAGAGTATGGGTTAAAGTATACCCCAAGGACGAGTTTGATGAGAATGCATGATTGCAGACTGCTTAATCCGTGACTCTAACTCTCCAGAGAAGAGAGAGAGTATAAAGGACACGAAAATCGACATCCACGAATAACGGCGGTGTACCATAATCGGAGCTGCCTAAGCATGAACTCTAACCCTCCAGAGAGAGAGAGAGAGTATAAAGGCGTCTCCGATTGAGCGCTGAGAAAGAGCTCCTTCCCCGCTGAAGGATCGGGGGGCGAGTAAATCGCTGAGCTCGAACTCTAACTCTCCAGAGAGAGAGAGAGAGAGTATAAAGGCGTCTCCGATTGAGCGCTGAGAAAGAGCTCCTTTCCCGCTGAAGGATCGGGGAGCGAGTGAATCGCTGAGCTCGAACTCTAACTCTCCAGAGAGAGAGAGAGAGAGAGTATAAAGGCGTCTCCGATTGAGCGCTGAGAAAGAGCTCCTTTCCCGCTGAAGGATCGGGGAGCGAGTCAATCGCTGAGCTCGAACTCTAACTCTCCAGAGAGAGAGAGAGAGTACAAAAGCGTCTCCGATTGAGCACTGAGAAAGAACTTATTCCCTGCTAAAGGAACAAGGGCTAACTGAGCTACTGTTATCCCATGAAATCTCCTATACCCCCGTATTCAGAAATAGGGGGGCAACTTGCCGACAGTACTAACCAATCCCTAGTAAACCCCAGTCAGATGCTACGGTAACGACTGATTGAGGGGGACTATGCACTCATATGCAAACACTAAACTTTGATACAACAGTATAACATAGCATGAACTTTCTTTTTCCTGTTGATTGACCGATTTATAATAGTTGGCTAATGACTAAACATGGAAAGTTTCTCTGAATACAGATACACAATGATGCAAGAAGAGATGAATCCTTGTTTATATACTGCAAATCAACAAAGTGAAAGACAACCTAGAAACAAAAAGTGAGGACCAGTCTCACAATTACACTTCCTGGCCAGTGGAAAGCCTAAAGACAAAATATCAACAAACAACAAACATCCTATTTGCGCTTTGATTTCTTCTCTTGCTTCTGCCTCTCCAGCCTCTCCTTGTCGGCTTCAGATGGATCCCCCTTCCTCCTCTTCCGCTTGTCTACCAGGGGAACATCCGACTCCTCTGAGGTCTCCTCTTCCATCTCTTTTCTCTTGCTTCTACTGGAGAGGGAAGCCGGGAAGTCATCGGGGTTTGCGAAGTGAAGCTGCCGGCTGATGGACTTGGACTGGATTTTCACAATCATCCCAGTTTTGGGATCGAATTCTGCGAGAGGGATTACGTCCAAAGCCTCCTCTCCCACCTTCTTTGAAGCCAACTCTTTCTCTTATCTGGCTTTTCGGCTGGCCAGGGGTTCCTCATCATCATCATCATCGGCCTTTTTGGTGCTGGTAATGTCCTCTTCGTCATCCACATGACGACCATCCATGTCTTTTAGAGCTTCAATAGTCTCAGCATCCTTGGGTACATCGGTACTAGCTGCCGGGATGCTTCCTTCTACTGTTGTGACCTCGACCCGCTCTGGGACATCAATACTAGCACCCGGCAAGACAGCCTCCTTCTCCACTTCTCCCTCTTTTTCAGCACCCTTGTCAATGGGCTCACCACCTGCATTACGAGAGACACACGTTACTAACTCAATTGGTTGTTCTGCCAGACGGCGACAATTCACAATCGCTTTAACAAATTGCGGGGAAAAGAGAGAGATACCTTCTGCAGATGCTCCCTCTTAAGTGGTTCCAGATGCTCCAACAACCACGGGAGTTAGGCCCAAAGGGATTAGCGGATCATCAGGGTGGTACTCTTCAACCCCGGAGGTTTTAGGCTTCGCGGCGGAACTGGAACCTTCGTCAATTTTGCTTTTACCTTTAGCCAAGGTTCTCTCCTTTTCCATTTCCGCCAGGATTAGGCGACGACCCTCTGCCAGGTCCTCAGGCTCGTTGTCTCTTAGGATGCTCTTCATCAATTCATCCTCATTGATCTCTTCGACCCCCAGTCTATGTTTTTCGCCCTCCACGATGGCATCCCATAAATTGGCCAAAGTAACATGGTAATCCGGGATCCACGAGATGTTGCGAGTCTTAAGAACCTGGCCAAGGAAATCGAAAATCATTTCCTCAAACCCCTCGATTTCTTTCTCTCTTTCGAGGAGCTTGTTGTTAGAAACAGTGGCCAACTCGAGGGCACTTTCAACGTTCTTTTCGGCTAGGGCTGCCCTTCTTTCCGCATCTGAGACCTGGTCGTTCAAGATCACCGTTTCCTCTTTTGCCAGAGCTAGACTTTCTTTTAAACTCGCTTTTTCCGCCTCCCAAGCAGCCTTCTCAGTTTCAAAATGGCCTTGTGCCGTTATCAACTCGATGTTGGCCATTCTGAGGTCTTCAACCTCTTTTTTAAGGCCATTTTTTCCTGGCTATTGGAATCCAGTTCTGAATGAAAGCGCTGCTTGGCATTTTCTAATTCGGTCTTATAGTTTGCAGCGTCTCTCTGTGCCAAAGCAAGCTGGGCCTGAGCGTCTTCCAGGTCCTTCTCTAATTTTGTCCTAGCCCTTTCGTTATTTTCGAGTTTTGCTTTAGATCTGTGTGCTTCTATTTCAAGTGTTCGGATGACTTCCGAAAGGTTAACTGCGTGCTTTTTCATCATCTCGTACTGCTTGGTCACATGACGGATGTGCCCGATAACTTCATTATCCCAGTTTTTAGGGACCGGTTCCAAGGCAGGAACAAATACCATCCTATCAAAGAATATGCCTGGAAATTGTTCCCCCAGCTTTTCCAGCCTACCTTGGATCTCGGGACCATGGAAGTAATCCCGTGACCCGGGGGCAGCTAACTCTGGTTGGCTAGTGGGAACGATATCACTTCCCCTCTTCTCAGTCTCTTTGGATGATTCTCTATCCCTATCTTTGGATTCGTGACGCCTTTTGGACGACCGACTGTGGGAAGGTGCACTCTTTGGAGGAGTCAACTCTTTTGGAAGTTGCTTTCCCCCGGTCGGAATTGTCGGATGACTCGAAGGCCTGCTAGAGGTTGATTTGGGTAGAGATCGAGGTTGCGAGGAACTCGGCCTATGAGGAGGACCGCGAGGGCGCTCAGTATCCGGGCGAAGGCTTGGTGTGCCCTCACGAAGAGAACGATACGAATAAGATTTCCTGCGGGACATCGCTCCTGTTAAAAGAAAAGAGTATATTAAAACTTTGAATACTCGCGATATAAGAGTGCAGGGTCAGACAATGTGTGTGATGTGTGCATCCCATATAATTCCCCCTAACAGACCCGGGCCTGAAGACAGGCTCATCTGACCAGTTTCTCGTCCCCTAGTTGAAGCAATCCCCTCTTCAGAAGCAGAGAAGAAAGGCCCCTCTCCGAAATCTTTCTCCGTATATACATTATCGGGTAGAGGGATTTTATTCAGTTCGTCAAATAACTGCTCCTCTTGCAAATCGTCGGCAGCAACAGTTTCTATGGGAGCAGAGATAGGAATTTCCTTCGACATGTCACCATGGGCCTCGTCCCCTCTGTATATGTTCAAGTCTTCGTCGTCTTGGATGACTATCGGAGAAGGACTCTTGCGAAGTTTAGTTGTTTCCACCGCTTGTGAAGTTCCCTCTTCTTCCGTTGGAGGCACATATTTATAAGGTTTGCCGCCGGTCCCAAGTCCAAATCTTCTATCCAGAAGACGATGCTTATGAAGGTTGTCATCAGTAATGCACTTTTTAATCCTTAAAAAGTCGGATCTGCTTTGCAAAAGAATGGACAACCGGTTGTTGTATAGTGCACCCTCTGTTTTCGGGAAGACATGATCTGTTTAAGACAAAGGAAAAAGCGGAAGAATATTAATACTTAGACTCCTTAAGCAAGATATTCGACTAGGTGATCAAAGTTTACTTGATTTGAGCCATCTCCGTGAGCATCCAGCCTATTTCCTTATGTAAAACCAGTCGGACTTAGGATCCACGATGTTGCTGTATCCGTCGTACAGAACTTTCCTGTTCGCCACTGATTCAAAAAAGGAAAAGTTTGGAGTTGCAGAAGAACGGTGCTTGAAGAGAAAGAAGAACACCAGATCTCTGAATTTAAGCTCGGCATGCAAGATCTCTGCATAAGCAACATATAAAGAGTATAGAGATGCGTAGGCATTTGGATGAAGCTGCATCGGAGCAATGCCTAGTCGTCTTAGAGTTTCAATGGCAATCGGAGGAAACGGAGGAATAGCTCCTACTAGAAACATTGTTCGGCTGATCGACATATACCCTTCCGGTGCTAGATGGGGTCTATCTTCGCTTCCAGGCGTCAAGACATCGTCCCAAGGAATGCCGTGTCTTAAGTAGATTGTCTTAAGTTTTATCTCGTCAAGCTTGGACGCTAAAGAATCAGAAAATTTATCTATCCCGAGTGCGCCTGGGATCTCGTCAGGAGCTCGCTCATCAGTCTCGGAGTTGTTGCTGGATGAAGTACTTTCTATCGGATCTGATTCTGTAACTTCATACTCAGATCCAGAATCCTCACCTCCCGGATTGATCGGAGGAATTTCGGGATTGTACTGTTCAGGAGTCTCGGATTCTGCTTCTGCTACGGATCTTGGAGAAGAGTTATCGTTCGACATTGCTGCTGGGACGAGAAAATGTGAACAATAAGATTAACACTACCCGTCCCCCGTGTGTGCAAGTGCCGGTATGTGTACTCGTGTGTACATCAAAAATAAAGCGTGAAAGCAATTAAGATCATCAAAGCTTTAATCGTCGTATGCCGTCAAATTATGAGGTCATTTAGTCCAGAAAGTCCAACATCAAGGCTCTATCCTAACTGTTCAGAGTTTTATAGTGACAAGGCGTTGATTAAAGTCTGAAATTCCTCCGTATCGTCAGCTATGAGTCGGATCGCGAAGCAGAGGGATCGCCCCTTTTCGGATCGCAGGACAGGGGGATCGCCCCCATCGAATCGCCGGGCAAAGGGATCGCTCCTTCACGAACCGTTGCGACCCCCACGATACGTCCCTTTGCTGCCACCTCGATCTACCGTCTCGCCATTCGCTTTCGTCTTCTATCCTTGACCACGATCCGAGACGGCTTTCCTTCTCCTTCTGCCTCCTTCGTTTTCCTCCTCGCCTTCCCATCCTCAAATTCTGAGCTTTGCGCCCGATGGCCATGGCGACTTGGTGATTTCTTCAAAAAACTTGCGGATTTCCATCGTTTCTTCCTCGATTCAGTCTTAAAAATTCGGGAAGGTGCTGCTTTTACAAATGAGAATGTTTTCTGTGAAGTTACCTTTCTAAAAATTGAGAGAATGCTCGGATTCTTGAAGGTTTGGAAAATTTGGGTTTGTTCTTTGATAACGCGAGACGATTCGGCAGAGAGAAAGAAGAAGGATAATGAAGAGGAGAGGGTCGGCTTATATAGGTAAAGAGGGTGACCGTTTGTCTCCCTTCCTTTGTCCTATTCGGTCCACGAAACGTCATGAAGGCCACGATTCAAAGCTTGTATCGGATAGAAGCCCACGGACCGCCTCAAACGATGGCCCACCAAATTCAAAGCCCGACACGACTCGAAGGAAAGTCCGCCTCCTTTCGCACAGAGGCCTGGATACTCAGCTCGAGACGAGCACGTGAACACTCGGACCGTGGCGCTTTATGGCGATCCGATTCATGCATGCGTTGATTTGAACCAATGCGACTGTTGATTTACATCCCTTCAAGAAAAGGTAGATTGGAATCTTTGAAGCATGTTCCATCATTGATAAAACATACTTCGAGGGGGCAAAATGTTGGCTCGCTTTTTGACCAAGCCACCCAGGATCATTCATAAAAGGAAAACAGGAAACCACGTTCCCCAAGAATATGGAGGAATGGATCGCACTCCATCATCTCGCCCAGGAATGGATCGCACACTATCGACTCGCCCAGGAACGGATCGCTCCCATCTCGTCAGCGAACGACACATCCAGGCGATCCGATCCAAACTTATATATCGTTGGCCAGAGTGAACCGATCCGATCCCTTGGTGCGCACCGAACCCTCTGACCCATTCAATCACGAGCTGGTCTTCAGCGATCCGAATCGCATGGATCTGGCGACACGTGTTCCTAACCGTCATCTGGACCAATTCTCCCCATCTGCACGATCCGATTTTCAAGCAGATCACGACACCTGTTCACAACGGCTAGTTTGACTATTTCTTCAATGGTGGCGATGCGATCCGATGCTCTCGGGATTCGTGTCACATGTCCACGATCCGCCTGTCAAAATCAGCTATAAATAGCCCAGAGCTTGGCATTTTTCGGGATCTTTTTGGCAATATTGAGTACTGAATCCGCCATTGTTGTCAAATTACTGAAATATTGAGAGAAATCATTGTTGTATTAGCTTTTAAAAGCATAATCAATAAGATATAAAGTGGACGTAGGCTCGTTAACGCCGAACCACTATAAATTCTGAGTGTTATTTTCTTTTCCCTTGTTCTTCATTTGAAATTCTCTACTGTTCATAACAATTTGGGTGTTAGGTCCAAATTTCGATCTAACAGAGTGGTCTAATCCATTGGGATCGTTTGGACACAGACTACCCAGTGGAGCCAGTCTGGAGTGATTTGGATGTCATTACTATTTTTGGAAAAATAAAACGCCTGACCGGATCAATCGAACATTAATCGTTTTTCAATGATTAATGACCAAAGTGGGTAAACTCACTAACTCTTGAAAAAGTTGATGTGTATGACTTAAGTAGGATCTATATTGATATGGCGGAAATGTGAATGATAAACTAACTTATATGATACAATAGTTACGCGAATAAATATTCGCAAGTATGATATATCACAAGCAAGTAAATTTAAGAAGTAAAGTGACACCAGGGATTTTATATTGGTCCGGGCTTCCCACCGTACGTCCAGTCTCGAAGCTCCTCTTCGGAATTTCCACTAACAACGCCCTCTCTTAACCTGGAGGAATAGGTCAGTACACCCGAGCCCCAACAAGGATGCCTCTCGCCTCATCACACAGAGGACTTCAACTCCAGCCTGATCACACACATGACTTCAACTCTCGCCTGATCACACACAGGACTTCAACGAATACAATGGTTTTGACTTCTGCTTTGTGTTCTTGAATCAACAGGATAGTCAACACTTTATTTAAGTACAACCTTCCTATAATTTGATCCTTGAGTATATGATTTGAATGCGTATATTTTAAGGAAGAAATTTCTTGTTGAATCAAGTGATATTAAATCGATTCAAGGATTCAACAAGTATTTGAAATTTGGAGAGCTTTTGTTTGCAAAATATATAGAAGTATAAATCAGAAAATAGAGAGAATATATAATGATCCGGTGATTGTAAAACATGCTTGAAGCTGTTTATATAATAGTAGAAAGGTTGCAATTGTTCATGAAGAGTTTCTATGAAAAGTTATCCATTTCCTTCGATTAATGAAATAGAATCTCTTCATGAAAAGAGGCAACCTTTCAGAAAAATACTTTCTATTTTGTATCAGTCGACTGATCAAAAATCATCAGTTGACTAGTGGAATTAAAACATATTTGTTAAAATTTCAAAACTAGCCGTTATGTGCAAAAACAGCCAGACCAGTCGATTGGTCTTTTTGGCACCAATCGACTGGTAGGCCAGTTTTTGCACATATCAGCCTTTTTTAAAGGCTGTTTAATGTGTGTATATATATATATATATATATATATATAAAACTTGTTTTGCGCATTCGTGTATACTTGAGGATAGATTTTAACAAAATTCTAACACGACTCAATGTATATATGTGTGTGTGTGTGTATATATATATATATATATATATATATATATATATATATAAAACCCTATTTCTTCGAGATAAATTTCTTTGCAACTCCATTTGTTGGCATCGATAAAAATCTTGTTATCAACATTCTCCCCCTTTTTGATTGATGACAACACTTCAAATTTTCTCCCCCTGAATATTAAGCTCCCCCTAAATTTATGCAAAAATTTGTTAGTGCATATATATTTTATATCCTTACCTTTTCGATTCTTACATTAATAAATGTTAGTATATATATACCGTTATTGTATATATTAAATTTCAAATGAAGCATATACAAATGTGCATGAGAACATAAAAATATCTCCGCCTTTGTCATTGTTGGCTAGCTTTTTGGACCAAGCCATCAAGAGTATAGAGATTCACATTTGGTAAACAAGGATGCTCACGCTTGAAGAAATCCTGTTCGTGGCCCATGTCCCTCGCCGGTTCATGATGCATCTTCCCCTACTAGTTCGTCACAACAATCACGACCCACTCGTGATAGATATTACGACCATCTCACATTAAAGGGTCACGAACCGACCCCATATTCCTAAAGATGTAGCTGTGACTTGGTCGCCCACGAATCGTGTGTTCGGGATCTGATGACACCTGTCCCTAACTGCTATTTTGACCACTTCTCCGCCAAGCTGCGAACCAGTCCGAGATCCTTTGGATTCGTGCCACGTGTCATCACGACCGCCTGCAGAAATCACCTATAAATAGCCCCATACTTGGCCTTTTTTAGGATCTTTTGGAAGTTCTGAGTGTTGTTTCCACCATTATTATTGCTCCATTATTTCTTATCAGTATTACTGAGAGAATTCCAATTGTAAAAGTGAGATTGAGCGAAATCATTGATTGTACTTGCACTTAACATATAGTCACAAATATATAAAGTGGACGTAGAATCGTTAATGCCGAACCACTATCAATTTGGTGTGTTTTCTGTTTTTTGTTCATTTTCTAAACATAATTCTCTGCAAGTGTGAACAATTTGGGTGTTATAACCTGATTTTGGTCTAACATTTTGGTGCTTTCACTGAGAATTGAAGTCTCAGCATATCAGATTGTTGCTCTATTGTTTGGATATTCAAGTCCGAAGAAAACAGTATGAAACCCCACTGTTTTGATTTTTGAAGATTTCAGCAGAGACCAGATATCATGGCCGGAAAGAAATCCAAGGAAGTGCGAGCTTCGCAAGCAAACGAAGCTGCAAACGAGGCTGTTGAAGAAAGTGTTCACGAGCAGGCCGAGGTGGAGTCTTCGGTTCGTCGAGATCAGTGGGCGATCCGACCCGTAGAGGGCGTCACGACCCGGTCACAGGACCTCACCATGAACCAACCTGCCAACCCCATCACGAGCCTCCCAGAGAGAGCCACCATGAGCCGCATCCAGGAGGCCGTTACGAACCTTGATCTAGAGGGGATCACGAATTGCACCACTCAGAGGACATAAACTTGACCTAGAAAGGAAATTATGGCTCGTTCTGCTCATGCTGGTGCTTCTGCTCGACCTGGCTCGGGTTCTTTACGTATAAGAGAGAATGTTGATTATCAGCTCAACCCTTCTTCTCCAGCAACTGAAGGAGACCTTTCTCGTATCCTTGATATGTTGGAAATAACGAATGACGAGTTAGCTGCCCAAAGGCAAGAGAGCTCCGTACTACGACAGAATTTGACTGCTATGGATAGGCGAATTGATGATCTCTTACGGCAGAGGACACCTCCTCCAGCTCATCCTCTTACTCCAAAGTACTCCTCTTCGTCAGGGGAATCTCTTAGACCCCCACGATGACCATTGGAGAGGGTTGAAAATATAGAACAAATTTGGTTTGGATCGCTTCCTTCTCGAGAAGAAGAGGCACTTAACTTAGGACCCGTCAACCGCAATCTGAATAATCCCGCAGCGCTTCCCAGAGTGCAAGTCGTTAATGATCCTGTTGAGAATCGACCACCGCAGCCTCAATGTCGCGTGATTGACCGTGGTTACAGGGGGGCAAGGAAACTCTGCCAGGGCTCTAGATTTCGCAGCAGTACCTAGAAGAGACTTAGGAGAATCCCGCAGGGAAAGGAGTGCCGATCCTGAATCTACACTGACCAGCGCAAACCTTGAAGTAATGGTCAAAAAAATCAAGGCAGATAGCCATGGGCAATGGAACGAAACTGGGGTATTGGCCGCAGCCATACTCACTTTACTGATGATATCTTGGACGTTACATTCCCAAGACGCTTCAATATGCTAACTATGAATCGATATTCAGGAAGAACTGATCCAGTCCAACATTTAATGAGGTATTCATGGTCCATGAATGCCGGGCAGCTTCTGACGCAGTAAAGTGTAAAGCGTTCAGTATATTCCTGGAGGATGTGGCATCACTGTGGTTTACCCGCTGGCCAGCATGATCGATATCCAGTTTTAGGGAATTGAGTGAAAGATTCGTCAATCAATTCTAGCTTCGTGCTCAGAGGATTAAGAATGTCATTGAACTATCCCTCATTAAACAACGTCGTGATGAGACTTTAAGGTCGCACTTGGATCGTTTCAACTTAGCTGTCACAGAGGTTAACGACCCTCACGAGCAAACTGTTTTGATGGCCTTGATCGATGGAGCAGACAAAGATACCAAGTTTGGAATATACGTAGCCGGCAAGCCACCCCTGACCAGAGAGGTATTTTATGAAAAAGACAATATTCTCTTACGTCAGGAGGAGATATATTCCAATCGAAAAAGGAAGGCTGCCGATAAAGAGGACATACAGAGCAATGTGGCTATCAAGCAGACAGGGGATAACTCGGGGAAGGTGGAAGTTAATGTTGGGAACAAGAACCAAGGAAACGGCTGCCAACTGGGGAATAATAATAATCGGAAGAGGAACCACGGGAACGATTCCCAGAGAAGACCACGTCCCAGGACATTTGAGAACTTTACACCATTAAATGATACATTGGAGAATATCTTCCTAGACACGTATATTTCCTCCAGTATTAGAGGCCTCCTCCGAGAGATTCAACAGAGAAGGAACACGAGACTGGAAAATTCTATCTTTTCCACCAGACTAATGGTCCCTCCACAAATGAATGTCGCCATCTGAGAGATGTGGTTGAAAAGCTACTCCGAGAAGGAAAGATAAACGAATATAAGGTAGTCCCAAGAGATAGGGGCAAGCTGCACAAGCCCCAAACCAAAACCAACCTGCTGCCAGACCAACTGCTCAGTAGGAAGGAAAGAACATCGTCACTAACACCAGAGTCGGTGGGCTTCATCTGGCTGGGAACGACTTCATCTGGCTGGGAAGAGCTTCAGGGCAATGGATCAGTATTTGAATGCTGTTAAACAACCCCTTAAAGTTGGTGAATGTAGTAATCCCGAAGATACTACTCCAATTAAGCAACAAAAGACGATTTCTGATGACGTCATATTCCGCGAGAGAGATAGCATTGGTGTCCATTCCCAACCTGAAGACCCATTGGTGATCACAGCCACTATTGGTCCGGCTACAGTCCATAAAGTTTTAGTAGATAATGTAAGTTCGGTTAACAATTTGTTCAAGAAAGCATTTGACCAAATGAAGCTCGAGCCGAAGGATTTGAAGCCATGCGATGGTTGGATACATGGGTTCAATGGAGCCTCAACTGCTCCGATGGGATACGTAGAACTGTCGGTAACCCTTGGGGAACGAGAATGCCGGAGAGTGAGAATCCTCCCCTTTGTGTTTCTGGATATTGAGTCGCCGTACAATGCCTTTTTGAGCCGACCGACCCTAGCAGAGTTCAGGGCTTGCACTGCACCCTGGTGCTTGTTATTGAAGTTTCCGATGGATGCCTGTGTAGGAATAATCAGAGGAGATCAAGTCGTTGCATTAGCATGCTACATTGCAGAGTTAAAGTTGCTCTACAAGGGAAGAGATGTAGAGACAAAGGGTACTTCCTCCTCTTCAAGGGAGGAAACGTCGTAGCAACTAAAGAAGATAACTGTAGGAGAGTTTCCCAGAGAACTGCCCGAGGACATAGATCCCAGAGAGAATGAAGAACCTAGGGGAGAAATGGAAACTCCCAAGGAAACAACTGTCGATGTACCAATCGGTGATAGTGACCAGAGAAGGTCCTGATGATTGGATCCTAGTTGGACCCTCTTCGAGCCAGAGAATTCCCAGATTTCTTAAAAGCTAAATTGGATGTGTTTGCCTGGACCCATACTGACATGTGTGGGATATCTCCCTCGATTATGAGTTATTCATTAAGCATCAACCCGAAGCATCCTCCCATCAAATAGAAGAGGCGAATGCTTGGTCCAGAGAGGTCTACTGCCTTAAAGGAAGAAGTCGAAAAGATGAGGAGTAATGGGTTCATCAGAGACTCAACATAACCAGAGTGGATTTCAAATCCGGTTTTGGTAAAGAAGGCCAATGGAAAGTGGCGCACATGCATCGACTTCTCACACCTAAACAAAGCCTGCCCAAAAGATAGCTTTCTGCTACCTAGAATTGATCAACTGGTGGACTCAACGGTGGGTCACGAACTTCTTTCTTTCATGGACGCCTACTCAAGATACAATTCCTATGCACGTTCCAGACTAAGAACATCCAGCTTCATTACAAATTTGGGATTATACTGCTATCTAGTGATGCCTTTCGGTTTGAAGAACGCTGGCGCTATATATCAACGATTGGTGAATAGAATGTTCAATAACCAAATTGGGAAGACGATGGAGGTATATGTTGACGACATGTTAGTAAAGTCCAGACAATCATCCGACTGCACTGCCGATCTAGCAGAGATGTTTTGTATTCTTCGAAAGTATAGGTTGAAACTCAACCCTATGAAGTGTTCATTTGGAGTTGCCTCAGAGAAGTTTTTAGGATTCATCGTCAGTTCGCGTGGAATTGAGATCAATCCAGATCAAATCACGGCAATCGGAAATATTCAGAAACCAACACAAATAAAAGATGTGCAAAGCCTCACAGGAAAAGTAGCTGCGCTGAGTAGATTCATCTCCAAAGCTACAGACAAATGTATTCTATTCTTTGAGTTGGTAAAGCGAGGAAAACTGTAACACCCCATATTTTTCTGTGAACATTAAAGTAACGAAACAAAGTATACTTAATTTTTAAGTGAATAATTAAGGGAAACAAGTTATGCCATTGCGTTCGTCTTGGAATTATTCTTGAGAGAGTCCTAGTTTGCGTCAATTGGACTTCGTATGAAGAAGTTATGGCCTTCAGAAGTTTCAGTAAAAACCAGCCCGAATTCAAAGTTTAAGAGTTCGAAATTCAAAAACGCACACGCGGGCTGGGCGGGAAGTTTCCCGCCCAGGACCTATGTCGACCAGGGGTTCGACCTGGGTCACACAGGTCGACCATGGGGTCGACCTCCCCTGGTTAGGCCAGATCCGAGGCAGAATCCATTTTTCTGAATTTAGGCTGATTTCTGGACGAGATTCGTAAGTTCTACACTATATAAACACCCCCAAACTTCACTTTCTCTCCACACCAAACCGTTGTAACGTTATGCTGCCTCAATTCTAATTAAAATAAATCAAAGACGTCGTTATGCTGCTCAAGTTCTTCGAGAAATCAAGTTTAGAATTCAAGTGGAGATTCAGAGGCTAATTCAACAACTTCAATCAAATTCTAAACTAGAGAATCAATAATCTACGTCAAGGGATAGCTTTTCAGTTTCAGAAAATAGATCCCAGAAAACAAGATTTTCTTTTTTGTTTGTAAGTTCAGTTATTTTTAGATTTGAACACCTAAATCTACTCTTGACGTGTAATGAGATGGAACTGAGACTATGCCTGATTCTAAGCTATTCTTTTGCATCTATTCTTACTCTCATGATGTCGTTATCATCAGTTCATCTTGTTATACATCAGTTTTTCATGTTCATGATGATGTCCTTATCAAGTCCTAGCCTTCATGCTTGTGATGATGTTTTCATGCCAATTTTCTCTTTATGCAACTTCTATCTTCCCCTATTTATTTTCTTTTATTGAACCCGGGTTAACTTCGAACCTAGGCTGAAATTGCGGAATACGAACATTGGAATACGGGGAATGTTGGGTATCACCTATTTGGGTGAGTATATGGGCATAACAAGTTTGGTGGAATTGTTGAGCATAATTAGTGATGGATATGAGGAATTATTATTATAATAATTGCAAGTTGGGTATATTGGCATGTTAATCAATATTTGGACATATGTAAATTGGCATATAAATCAAGTTTTTGGGTATAACTATTTTTGTTGCGAACTTGGGGTAAATTGAAATATTAAATCTTGATTTAGCACAAACTATAAATTGGAATATAAATCTAGGTCTGGACATAACCATGGGTTGGGACGCCAAGCCTAATATTGTGATTTTTAGGCATGACTGTTAAGATGAAATTTGAGGTAATTTGACATGAATTGTGTGTTGAGTCAAGGAATATATGGCATTTTGATTAATGACAAGGAGAAGTTCAAGATCGACAAAAAGAAGAGATTCAATGATACTTAAGTTAGAGATTGATTATTTAGTGTTTTTAGTTGAGTAATAAATGTTAAAATCTATCCTCAAATAATCATATACCTCAATGATTTGAATATATATATATATATATATATATATATATATGTATATATGTATGCACATTCATTGTGCATACTACCAGAAACCGATCGACCAGGTTCATTATGGGCGGTCGACCGTTTCTGGGCAGAAATGCACAATGAACGTGCACACATAAAAAGAAAGATGTCAAAACTATCAAAGTATTGGTTCCTAAAACAAATAAAAATTTGATTAGGAACAAATATATTAAAAAAAAAATTGGATACTGTGCATCATAATTCAAATTATTTATATAAAGGGGATACCGGACCCGTATGGGTTTGGACTCCCAAGGCCTAACTCTTAGGACCCTATAAAAAGGTGGGTACCATGGACTTAATATTATTTTTTGCAGGTCCCACTTAAGAAAAGAGGAAAGTGGATACTGGACAGTGGTTGCTCGAAGCATATGTCTGGAGACAAGAGCTTATTAACAAATATCACTTATTCAGATGGTAGCTCCGTCACTTTTGGAGATAATTCAAAAGGATATATCATCGGCAAAGGTGATGTGAGCAATTACGGTACATCTAACTTACATCTTATTACTAATGTCATGCTAGTTAAAAACTTGAAACATAATTTACTAAGTATCAGTCAACTGTGCGACAAAGGTTTTACCATTTCTTTTTTGGATAATAAATGTAGTATTTTAGATAAAGATAGAAATCTAGTTTTTGAAGGTTATAGAGACAGAAATTTCTATATTCTGAATATGAACATCAATCATAATTCAGATATGTGTCTCATAGCAAATGATAATGATCCATGGCTATGGCACAAACGTTTCTGTCACATAAACTTCAGAACAATTGACAAGCTAGCCAAAAATGATCTTGTTAGAGGACTACCCAAAATAAGCTTTACGGTTGATAATATTTGTGATGCATGTCAACTAGGAAAATTGACTAAATCATCTTTCAAATCCAAGAAAGTGATATCAACATTACAACCACTTGAGTTATTACATATGGATTTATTCGGACCAACACAAGTTCAGTCAATAAATCATAGTCGATATGTGTTTGTAATTGTTGATGATTATTCTCATTATGCATGGGTGATTTTCTTGAAAAATAAAAGTGACACTTTTAATCATTTCAAATCCTTCTTCAAGAGAATTCAAAAGTCAAAAGGACTTAAGGTTAAGAATATAAGAAGTGATCATGGCGGAGAGTTCGAAAATAATGAATTTGAACATTTTTGTACAAAGAAAGATATAAATCATAATTTTTTGTTTCCTAGAACTCCAGAATAAAATGGAGTTGTAGAAAGGAAAAATCGTACTTTACAAGAATGTGCAAGAACATTATTAAATGGATCCACTTTATCAAAACACTTTTGGGCAGAAGCTGTTGCAACTGCTTGTTATGTTCTGAATCGTGTATCTATTCAACCTCTCACAAAAAATACATCTTATGAGTTATTTAATCAGAGAAAGCCAGATATCTCATACATCAAAATTTTCGGTTCTAAGTGTTTTATTTTAAATACGAAAGACCATCTTGGAAAATTTGATCCAAAATCCGATGAAGGTATATTTGTCGGATATTCGGAACGAAGCAAGGCCTATCGTATATTCAATAAGAGAACTAAAACTATTGAAGAATCACTTCATGCATCTTTCGATGAATTCTATAAATCGTCTCGTAATATATCAGATGACGAAGAAACTATAGTCACTGATAATTTTATCATCAAAAATAATGAGTCTGACTCAGAAATTATTGAGGATATTCCTCAACCTGTTGTGGTACCTTCTCCACCTAGATTTAGATCTCCTCCGAGAATTCTAAGAGATCATCTGGTTCAAAATGTTATTGGAGAAGTAACATCTCAAATTAGAACAAGGAGTCAACTCAATCAAATGGGTCATGTCGCGTTTCTTTCAAATATCGAACCTAAGAATCCGAAAGGAGCTACTAGTAATGATTACTGGATCATTGCCATGCAAGAAGAACTAAACCAGTTCGAGCGTAATGATGTCTGGGAACTTGTTCAAAGACTGACTGATCAGTCAGTCATTGGCACGTAATGGGTCTATAAAAATAAGGCCGACGAACAAGGAAATATAACCAGAAATAAAGCAAGATTAGTAGCACAAAGTTATAACCAAGAAGAAGGTATCGATTATGAAGAAACTTTCGCGCCTATTGCTCGACTAGAAGCTATTCGAATCTTTATATCCTTTGCTTGTCATCATAATTTTAAACTTTATCAAATGGATGTCAAAAGTGCTTTCTTAAATGGGTTTATCAAAGAGAATGTATATTTTGAACAACCTCCCTTATTCGTACATGAGAAATATCCTGATCATGTATATAAACTTAAGAAAGCTTTATATGGATTAAAACAAGCACCTCGTGCTTGGTACGAATGATTACGAAGCTATCTTATTGATTCTGGATTTCAAATTGGTAAAGTCGACCAGACTTTATTCATAAAACATTCTCAGAAAGATATATTAGTTATCCAGATATATGTAGACGACATTATCTTTGGTTCAACAAATGATAAACTTTGCAAAGAGTTTGTGAATATCATGACCAAAGAATTTGAAATGTCTCATATGGGAGAACTATCTTATTTTCTTGGTCTTCAAATCAAACTGCTTTCTAACGGTATTTTTATTAGTTAAGAAAAATATTGTGGAAATTTAGTTAAACGCTTCGGTTTAGAAAATACCTATGGTAAACCAACTCCTATGAGTATAACCACACATATTGATAAAGATGAACATGGTAAAAATATTGACCAGAAGTTATATTGAAGCATGATTGGTTCTCTCCTGTATCTTACCGCAAGTCGTCCTGATATTATGATGAGTGTTTGTTTGTGTGCAGGGTTTCAAGCTAATCCTAAAGAATCACATTTACGAGTTGTAAAACGTATAATACGATATCTTAATAAAACCAAAGACTTTGGTCTTTTCTACCCGAAAGATTGTCCATTCGAATTAGTATCATATAGTGATGCTGATTTCGGCGGCTCTCGTACAGATAGAAAGAGTATGAGTGGTACATGCCATTTTATTGGAAAATCACTTGTCTCTTGGTTTAGTAAGAAACAAAATTTCGTTTCACTCTCGACATGTGAAGCTGAATATATATCAGCAACTCTAGCTTGTACTCAAGTACTATATATGCAACAAACACTTCGAGATTTTGATATTCATTTATCAAACTCCATCATATACTGTGATAACACAAGTGCGATAAACTTATCGAAAAACCCAGTCAACCATTCTCGAACAAAGCACATTGATATTCGACATCATTTCTTAAGAGATAATATTGAAAAAGGAACAATATGTCTTGAATATGTCCAACTAGCGGACATTTTTACTAAGCCTCTACTCGAATCAAGTTTTATTTCTTTACGTATAGAGCTTGGCTTGATTTCTAAAACTGAACTCGATGTATAACATATACTCTATTAAGTTCTTTTCTAGACGATGCTTACATCCTTTTGTAACTCAGCTATTTAATAGCTTTTGCTATTATTAGCAAATTATTATGAGCTTTCCATTTTTTAATGGCTTATATTCTCTGAGTGTTTTATAACCATTGCTTCCTATTTCATAAATCCTATATATACTTGCTCCTATCTTCTTCTTTCTTTACATCTCCATCCTTGAGTCAATTTTTTTAACATCCGTACTCAAGTTTATATATTTTTATATAATGGTACACATATACGACGAATGTGCACAACGATCACATATCTCGGTCTCTAGTTCTGAATCAGAAGAATATTACTCTCCGGAGACACCTAAGAGTAGACCAGAATGTTCGCATAACCCCAGACATACCCAAGCCCAAACGTTATAAGTAAGCACTATTTTGTTCTACACAGACTACAGAGAAGATAAGTGAGATTCATCACTACCAAAAACATCAGATTGATCTCCAGCGTCAACTTCATTATAAACAAAAACTCACGTCCGATCGCTTAACTCTTTTGGAATGAATGGCGTCATTTTTCTGTAGCACGGATAGACATGGAGTTCATGAACCAATGCCACATCCTTCGTCTACTTCTAGGAGTCCTAACTCCTGGGATCATAATTACATGAGAAATGAAGGTGCAAGAGAAAATTGGTCGCTATGGACACCAAGAGTTACGAATATTAAAGAAATGTCCGAAGACAAGTCATCCACCTCCCATTAATTTTATATTGTTTTTTCTGTTTGTATTGGAAAATAAGTTTTTTCATTTCTTCATGTATTTGGTTTGAATTCATATTGTTTTGAGATAAATTTAATTTATTATTGATATATATAGCTTCATAAAACCAGGAAGTCAAAAATAAATAGAAACGGTCGACCGCTATATATGGACAAGTCGACCGGGAAAGTATCTAGAAAAACTTCACTTTTATCGACCAGTCGACCGATATAAAATCACCGGTCGACCGTTCAACTTTCTGGTAATTTCATACCATCCATATACCAGTCGACCGGTAAAAAATCAACTAGTCGACCGATAAACTATCTGGAAATCAACTTTTCCAGATACCAGTCGACCGGTTAAAAAATTTCGGTCGACCGGTTAAAAAATTTCGGTCGACCGGTTACGTGACTTTCTGTTTTTTAAATCTCCAACCTACACGTCAATTCCCGTATCTCACCCTTTCAGTTCTTATTTATTTGCCTCCTACTTCTCAAACACTTTGAAAACCAAAACCCCCAAATTCAATTCTCTTTAAATCGATGGCACCACCTCAAAAGAAACAAAAGAAATCAAGCTCCACTCAACTCTAACTAATTGATTCTAACACCAGAAATTGGCTTATAGATCATATTGCAGTACAACGTCGGAATGCTATGAAGGATTACACCATTCATGAAGGTTCTTTCATAAAGCTCTCTGATTTTATTCTCTACGATATTGACGAATTAGCAGACAAGGCTCGTATAAAATCTCTCCTTACCTTTGACAAGAACAACTTTGAAATAAATCACATTATGATAAAGTTGTTCTATGCTAATCTCAATTTCCAAAAGTTCAAGCCGGAAAATGATGCAAATTGTCTCTGGTCTGTAGTTTGTGGTCATCATGTTTTTATTTCAATGGAACGAATGGCCATGGTTCTCGGTTCTCCAAATAGTGGAAGAGAATTTTCTTCAGATTGCTGTACTGTTCACATTCGTGATAAAATTAGTCACCTTTTTATCGAGGATCATAAAAACAGTACAAAGGCGATTAACTTACGGCCTACTGCTCGCGTTTTCCATCATGCCATCACACGCTCCTTATTGCCAAGGGTTGGTAATTTTGATGCCATCTATAAAGAAAATTTCAAGGCGTTATATGCAATTTACAGAGATATAGAGATTAATTGGATAAGCATGATTTTTGACGAAATTTTGCTTGTGAATGATCGCACAAAACCACACATATTTTACAATGAATATGTCATGAGACTTTTACTCGATTGTGGTCTCAAGTCTTGCTAGTCCAAAATCTCAAAACCAAAGTGCATCGATAAAGCCACTAGAAAAAGAATGAAGCTTCCAGAATCTTGTGTGAATATCATTCCTTTTGAACAATATCAACAAAAATTTCCCCTAGAAACCACTTCTTCTAAGGCCCCCAAACCTAAACCAGAAGAAGTCAAACTCCTTCAACCTTCATCGTCAACTAAAGATTCACTAGCATAGATTGCACGGAATCAATTCCTCCTCGAAGCAAGACTTAAACGTACCGACACCAAACTCGAACGTTTGGACACAAAGCTCGACAAATGCTTCTCGAAACTTAAGTCTTTCTTTGGTATTCTTTGGGATGCAATTTCATGTGCATAGTTAACCTCCTCTACCCAAATACAAGACCCTGGAAAACGTCCTATGCCTCCTACATTCACATGGTCATCATCTGAGGAAGGCACGAGTTCTGGAACAACTGCTGGACGTGGTCATAGGGCATATGAGACCGAGGAAGAAGAGGAAGGAAACAATGACGACGAAGAAGAGATTCATGACGAAGGAGATAAGCAAGAAGGAAGACACAAGGAGATTGATTGGGAAGTTACGGAATCCGACTCTTCAACTCAGTAGTTCGCTATTAATCCTCCCTTTATGATAATATGTTTTAAAATTTTATGCACGCCTAAAATCGGCACTTGTACATAAATAGTGCTGTATTCATTTTGGGTTTGTTCGTATTAACTATTAGGTACATGAATTGCTTGTGGTATGTTTGGTGTGTATTCAATGCTACAATCATTTTGCTTTTCATGCCTTTTTTTATAATTTTTGTTTATTTACTACTCCTTTTTGTCGATGACAAAGGGGGAGAAAATGCTACTAACATTATGTCTTGCAGATCTGTTTTTTTAAATATTTTTCAGGGGGAGTTTGTATTCAGGGGGAGTTAAAAACAATTTCAGAGCTATGTTGTCATCAATCAAAAAGGGGGAGAATGTTGAGTCAAGGAATTTATGGAATTTTGATTAATGACAAGGAGAAGTTCAAGTTCGACAAAAAGAAGAGATTAAATGATACTTAAAGTTAGAGGTTGATTATTTAGTGTTTTTAGTTGAGTTATAAATGTTAAAATCTATCCTCAAATAATCGTATAAATCAATGATTTGAATATATATATGTATATATATGTATGCACATTCATTGTGCATACTACCAGAAACCGGTCGACCGGTTTCATTATGGACGGTCGGCCGTTTCTGGGCAGAAATGCACAATGAACGTGCACACATGTATATAATATATATATTTTCAAATACCAGTCTACTGGTCATTTTTAACCTGTCGACTGGTCTATGAACTGAAGGCAACTTTTCGTATAGACATCTCTATTCATCAATGGTTCTTTCTTTTCTCTTCACCAAAATTCATTCCTATTCATTGCTTCTCTTCACCAATGATTGCAACCCTCCATCCACTATAAAAGCAACATGAAATCATCATTTTAAAAACACCAATTCTTTCTATTCTTGCTATCTAATTGCTGATTTCATTCTTGCTCTCTAAAAGCATTCAAAAGCTCATAATTCTCATATATCGTTATTTGAATCCTTGAATCTATATATTATTCTTTCGATTCAAACAACGATATCATCTTCCAAATCTTCATAGTCACAAAATCATATTTGAGCATAAGATTATAGGAAGGTTGTACAAGAATTGACAAATTCGTGTTATTGAGAACACACATTGTCAAATTACAAGTTTACTCATCCTGTTTGAAGTCCTCGGTGTTGTAAGAGGCGAGTTGTGAAGTCCTCGTGTTGATAGAGGCATGAAATCCTGTTCGGCTGCTCGGGTGTTGTGAATGTGTTTCCTCAGGGTTAAGTGAGGTTATTGTTTAGTGATATTCCAGATAGGAGATCTGGGACTGGACGTAGGACGGTGCTCCGAACCAGTATAAAAATTTCTGGTGTGATTTTTCCTTTATTGCATTTACTCATCTGTGATATTACTTCTGTAAGCTCTTATTATATTAAATATTTATTTTCATACAAGTTAGTATATCACATACATTCCGCATATCCATATTACTGATCCTACCGAAGTCGCATACCGACTTTTCATTATGGAATATGTAATTTGACACTATCGGCATAACTTGAACATGAACATGCTTGAAGAGCTGGTAAACTGCCATATGACACCTAAAACTTACATGAATTGGAAATTGGCATATGACACCTAGAATTGACATGAACTGCTAAAGTTGGAACATGACTAACACGAGGTTGGACTGAGTTTGTGGTGTAAGGCTGCCCAGAACCGCCCGACATATCCAGTGACCACAAACAGTAGGGTCGAATGTGAGAAGTTATCCATAACGTGCTTGAACCCGAGTTTAGACTGAGTTGTGGTGTAAGCCTGCCCGGAACTGACCGACACGTCCAGCAACCACAACAACAGGTCTAATGTGAGAGGTTGTGTGCATTAATAACTAATTAATGCTGTTGACGCGTGCTAAATATGATAGGGTTAGGTTAACAACACTTAACCAATTTGACATGAGGTATGGGCGGTTAAGTCAAATTGGCAAGGGACACCTAACCAACACGATATGATTTATGGTAGGGTTAAGTTAACTAATGGAACACTTAACCAACATAATAACATGAATGACTAGGGTTAAGTTAATGAGAAACACTTAACCAGTATAGCATGATTAAATGGGTAGGGTTAAGCAATAAGGAACACTTAACCAATACAACTTGATTTGCAGTAAGGTATAGTAATAAGGAACATTTAACCAATACAACTTGATTTGCGGTAAGGTTTAGTAATAAGGAACACTCAACCAATATAACTTGATTTGTGGTAGGGTTAAGTTAACACAAGAAGGTAACACTTAACCAAAGTAACATGACAAGAAGATGGGTTAAGTTAACTTGAATTGATTTATGACACTTAACCAATACAACATGATGAACTCATGAGGATAAGTTAATAAGAAACACTTAACCAACATGACATGGTGAATGGGTGGGTTAAGTTAACATGAATGGACAACACTTAACCAATATTACATGAAAAAAGCGGGTAGGGTTAAGGCAAGCTTAACCAATAATACGTATCGACTTGATCGGTGGGAGGTTAAGTACATATCGAGTTGGGTGGGTAATATTAGTAAATATAGGCCCACACACTTAACCATTAAATAAACATGCTTGAATCAGTGGAAGGTTAAGTACATATCGGGTTGGTGAGTAATATTAGTAAATATAGGCCCACAGACTTAGCCATTATATAAACATGCTTGGATCGGTGGGAGGGTTAAGTGCATCTCGTGTAGGTGGGTAATATTGTACATATAGGCCCACAAACTTAACCAGTAAGAAACCCTAGTAACGGAGACCCATTTCAGCAGTAACCCACATAGATGTATCACGGTACCCTGAACTAGGCAGGTGGGGCACGATAACTGGGATGATTATTAGCAAACAAAATAGTGGCAGGTGGTGCAGCAGTGTAGGTCTCAACGGAGTACGGGCATGCACAAGCTCCGGAGTTGAAAAAACAGTCACTGGGAATAAGTAGTATACACTGTGCATCTTGAATTGTGTCGGGTCGTTATCATCAGGATTGATACCCCTTATGGTGGGACCGGCACAGGGTATCTACGTGCAAGAGAGGGCCGATTGACACAGACACATGTAACATTAGTACAAGTAGGGAGCCGATCGATAAGGTTGTAAGGATACATCAAACATATTCATGGCAATTGGGCAGATTGAGGTGTAATCCTCGTAATCGATGTACACCTGAAGGCTACCACAAATTGTGGGAATTGGGATCATGTTATCATATTATCATTTTTATACAGATTATTAGTTGGGACACTAGTTAGGTGGTGCAGAGACGTAGAAATTGGAATATCATGCGATGTTATAATTAGTTTATCTTGTCTATTGTTTATCCTATGTCATCCTATGTTCCTTATCATCATGCATATGTCTTTATTCAGTTTAATTCATGTCCTGTTGTTCTTGTTTGTTCATATGCTGAAAATATCTGGACTTACTAGACTTATGTCTGACCTAGTTTTGTTTCGCCTCCTTTTCTTGCGTTTCCCCCCAAGTTCTCAGGGAGGAAACACTTCTGCTTAGCTTGGATTTCTTGTTGCTTCAAGATCATCATGTATTGCTTTGGACTCAGTCTCATTTCAGCTATGGTTTTCTTTGCTTTATTGGGGAATAATTCAGTTTGTTTTTATGCTTCTTTTATACTTGGAAGTTTTTGAATCAAGACAGAAGTACTATGTATTACTTTTTAAGTATGATTGAACCAGCTATTGTATAAGCTTGACTGAACCACATTGTTTATAAAATGACTTTATTTTCCGCTGTGTTATATTGTCTGTCTTGTAATTTATCTGCATCTTTTGCCTATAATGCTCCATCGAAGTTAAGGCATTCCCTTTGTGAGTGACCTTAACGGAGGTGGGGTGTTTCACTTGGTATCGGAGATGAAGGTTACCGGATCAGATAAAAGATTTGAAAAATTATTTTCAAAATGGTTTTAAAGAAGCATTTTCAAAAGAAAAGTTTTGTTTTAAAGGCTTATTTCCTAAAGCCATATGCACTATCTTTTGATCCTTTGTTTGAATCCTTGTTTCCTTGTTTCCAGAGTCTCCGTGGCTCCTGGCTTTCTGGGAGGTAACCCCATCGCGGCATGGTTCTGTAGGCTTGATGAGACTACGACACCTGTCAAAGGGAAAAATAAGTGCCCGACTTCCATCTATAGCCGCAGTAGTTTCACCTACGATTAATTTTCTTTCGAGCTTTTTAGGGTTTTCCGTGCGATGGAGGCAGCTTTTGGGAGGCCTATCAACATGTTACACAAGGACGGTAAAGATGAGAATGAGGTTGTTTGGCTAAAGAGCAATCCAAGGATGAGAAACTCATGGATATGGAATTGGTTCACGAAGAAGGTTAAACTGAAAAGGGAAAAGGTAAAAGTGGATTATAAGTGTAAGGAACAGTAAGGCCCGAGACAAGAGGAAGTATCTTTATTATGGTATAATGGGTCATATAATTAAGGACAAGGGCAAGAACAAAGGACAGGATTTTCAGGTGCGCAAGTGCATGCTCTCACCGCCAGCGTACTCGAGAATGAGGTAGAGCTTAGTTTATATTTTTTTGATCCTCGTGGTAGTACTCTTTTGATTTTAGCGCTTCACATTCGATTTTATCTGCTTCCATAGTTGAGTCTCTGAACCTTAGTACTTGTATAGTAGAAGATCCCATTATTGTCTCAAATCCAATTTGTGGTTCGGCTCATTTATCTTTGGTTTGTAAGGATTTGAGAATAGCTATCTTAGGTATTGAGTTTAAGTGTAATGCTTAAGTTTTTGGTTCCATGGGATATTGGTTGATTTTAGACATGGATTGATTAGCTAGTAATTCTGAAAGAAGGGTAGTTAGAATATTGACTTAACTCAGGAAGACCCTCGAGATTTCATGCGATCCTAAGGGATCAGTTTGACTTAGCTACCTAGAATCACTTGATGCATCTATCGACGATTCGTGATCCGTTAGAATAGTTCATGAGTACGCAGATGTTTTTGATTAGGCTAGGGGTTCTCCCCCTAAAACTTGAGATAGACTTCCACATATATCTAGTTGACAATGCAAAGCCAGTTATGCGATCAACGATAGTTTTGGAGCAAGATTGGCGAGGATAGCCAGAGTCGGTTAAGTGCTCAATTGTTTGCTTGTTTTGCTCGTATCATCTCAAGTGGATCGTCTAAATTCAGAGGAGGTATTCCTTGGGTGCTTGTCTGATATTGGTTTAGGCCTTTGGGGCTTGTACTTGAGGGATGTCGAGTTTGACTAGGATAGTTTGCGTGAGAGATAAATGGTTGTGGCGGGCGCTCTAAGTAAGACTGACCTTAAGAGAGGTAAAAAGTACATAGCAATTGTGACATAATGGATAAGCTAAGTAGAGAAGATACCTCTAATCATCTTAGTATATACACTTGGTATCATGGCTAACATCTGTTTATCTTGGAAAGATAGTTAGGCTACATTTGGATACCCTCTAGCACAGTAAGTGATCGAGGTCTTATCTTTACTAGTGAGTTTTGGAAATGGAGGTCAAGAAGCTTCACAACCGTGAAGTTAAATTAGTTAAGGTACAGTGGAGTTAAGCTCAAGAGGACGCGACGTGGGAGACTGAAGATAAGAAACGCGCACCATACCCTTGTTCTTGAGGGTATATCCTTGATATCTTTTTCTAAGAATTTTATGCATACTTGTTTCTATCTTTCTAGGTATATCCTCTAGGTCGTATCTCCGATCCTTAGGTAGAAGGCAATGGATGTAAACATGTATTTGAAACATGTTATGATTGATGGTTGCAAGTGGTTGCTAGTGGATTCTCGTGGATACATATACACACAATAGGCACTAGATCGGCTCAGTCACTATCATATTGCAAATGCATATAAATGTATGTATTTGTATATTGATTGAAACTTGATGTTTTATCATATGGATGCTGCATATGGATGAATGAATATGCACACATATAGTATTTACATGATTAGGGATATTTTCATACATATTGGACACATGACACTCTCATGATTTGGATTAAGGAGGTCAACTGAATCAGTAGACCGCCTGATTTTGCATTAGATAAGAAACATATACACACACTCTGCATGTGATAATACGACATTAGAAACCTTTTAAGGACAATGGATGCCTATGTTTGATGTTTGAGTAGATGGACAGTTAGATGATAGGATATACGTTCTTCCTAACTTGAAGATTTCACGGACGAAATCCTTTAAGGAGGGGAGAATGTAAAACACCGTATTTTTCTGTGAACATTAAAGTAACGAATCAAAGTATACTTAATTTTTAGGAGAAGAATTAAGGAAACGGGTTACGCCATTGCGTTCTTCTGGGAATTCTTCTTGAGATAGAGTCTGAGTTTGCATGAATTGGATTTCGTATGAAGAAGTTATGGCCTTTAGAAGTTTCAGTAAAAACCAGCCCGAATTCAAAGTTTAAGAGTTCAAAATTCAAAAACGCACACCCGGGCTGGGCGGGAAATTTCCTGCCCAGGACCCAGGTCGACCAGGGGGTTGACTTGGGGGTCGACCTGGGTCACACAGGTCGACCTGGGGGTCGACCACCCTTGGTTTGGCCAGATCCGAGGCAGAATCCATTTTTCTGAATCTGGGCTGATTTCTGGACAAGATTCGTTAGTTCTACACTATATAAACACCCCCAAACTTCACTTTCTCTCCACACCAAACCGTTGTAACGTTATGCTGCCTCAATTCTAATTAAAATAAATCAAAGACATCGTTATGCTGCCCAAGTTCTTCGAGAAATCAAGTTCAGAATTCAAGTGGAGATTCAAAGGCTAATTCAACAACTTCAATCAAATTCTAAACTAGAGAATCAATAATCTATGTCAAGGGATAGCTTTTCAGTTTTAGAAAACAGATCCAAGAAAACAAGATTGTCCTTTTTGTTTGTAAGTTCAGTTATTTTTAGATTTGAACGCCTAAATCTAGTCTTGACATGTAATGAGATGGAATTGAGACTACGCCTGATTCTAAGTTGTTCTTTTGCATCTATTCTTATTCACATGATGTCGTTATCATCAGTTCATCTTGTTGTACATCAGTTTTTCATGTTCATGATGATGTTCTTATCAAGGATTAGCCTTCATGCCTGTGATGATGTTTTCATGCCTATTTTCTCTTTATGCAACTTCTATCTTCCCCTATTTATTTTCTTTTATTGAACATGGGTTAACTTCGAACCTAGGCTGAAATCACGGAATACGAACGTTGGAATACGGGGAATGTTGGGTATCGCCTATTTGGGTTAGTATATGGGCATAACATGTTTAGTGGAATTGTTGGGCATAATTAGTGATGGATATGGGGAATTATTATTATAATAATTGCAAGTTGGGTATATTGGCATGTTAATCAATATTTGGGCATATGTAAATTGGCGTATAAATCAAGTTTTGGGGTATAACTATTATTGTTGCGAACTTGGGGTAAATTGAAATATTAAATATAGATTTGGCACAAACTATAAATTGGAATATAAATCTAGATCTGGACATAACCATGGGTTGGGACACCAAGCCTAATATTGTGATTTTTGGCTTGACTGTTAAGATGAAATTTTGGGTAATTTGACATGAATTGTGGAATATGTAATTTGACACTATCGGCATAACTTGAACATGAACATGCTTGTAGAGTTGGTAAACTGCCATATGACACCTAAAACTTACATGAATTGGAAATTGGCATATGTCATGTAGAATTGACATGAACTGTTAATTAATTAAAGTTGGAACATGACCAACTCGAGGTTGGACTGAGTTTGTGGTGTAAGGCTGCCCAGAACCGCCCGACACATCCAACGACCACAAACAATAGGGTCCAATGTGAGAAGTTATCCGTAACGTGCTTGAACCCGAGGTTAGACTGAGTTGTGTTGTAAGCCTGCCCGGAACCGACCGGCACGTCCAGCAACCACAACAACAGGTCTAATGTGAGAGGTTGGGTGCATTAATAATTAATTAATGATGATGACGCGTGCTAAATATGAAAGGGTTAGGTTAACAACACTTAACCAATTTGACATGAGGTATGGGCAGTTAAGTTAAATGGACAAGGGAGACCTAACCAACACGATATGATTTATGGTAGGGTTAAGTTAACTAAGGGAACACTTAACCAACATAATAACATGAATGACTAGGGTTAAGTTAATGAGAAACACTTAACCGGTATAACATGATGAAATGGGTAGGGTTAAATAATAAGGAACACTTAACCAATACAACTTGATTTATGGTAAGGTTAAGTAATAAGGAACACTTAACCAATATAACTTGATTTGTGGTAGGGTTAAGTTAACACAAGAAGGTAACACTTAACCAAAGTAACATGAATGGAAGATGGGTTAAGTTAACTTGAATTGATTTATGATACTTACCCAATACAACATGATGAACACATGAGGTTTGGTTAATAAGAAACACTTAACCAACATGACATGGTGAATGGGTGGGTTAAGTTAACATGAATCGACAACGCTTAACCAATATTACATGAACAAAGCGGGTAGGGTTAAGGCAAGCTTAACCAACAATACGTATCGACTTGATCAGTGGGAGGTTAAGTACATATCGAGTTGGATGGGTAATATTAGTAAATAAAGGCCCACACACTTAACCATTAAATAAACATGCTTGAATCAATGGAAGGTTAAGTACATATCGGGTTGGTGGGTAATATTAGTAAATATAGGCCCACAGACTTAACCATTAAATAAACATGCCTGGATCGGTGGGAGGGTTATGTACCTCTCGTGTAGGTGGGTAATATTGTACATATAGGCCCACAAACTTAACCAGTAAGAAACCCTAGTAACGGGGACCCATTTCAACAATAACCCATTTAGATGTATCACGGTACCCTGAACTAGGCAGGGTGGGGCACGATTACTAGGCTGATTATAAGCGGTCAAAATAGCGGCAGGTGGTGCAGCAATGTAGGTCTCAACGGAGTACGGGCGTGCACGAGCTCCGGAGTGGGAAAAACAAGCACTCGGCATCAATAGTATACACTGTGCATCTTGAATCGTGTCGGGTCGCTATCATCAGGATTGATACACCTTATGGTGGGACCAGCACAGCGTATCTACATGCAAGAGAGGGCCGATTGACACAGACACATGTAACATTAGTACAAGTAGGGAGCTGATCGATAAGGTAGTAAGGATACATCGAACATATTCATGGCAATTGGGCAGATTGAGGTGGAATCCTCATAATCGATGTACACCTGAAGGCTACCACAAATTGCGAGGATTGGGATCACATTATCATATTATCATTTTTATACAGATTATTAGTTGGGACACTAGTTAGGTGGTGCAGAGACGTAGAAATCGGAATAACAGGGTAGTAGTGAAGTAGAGAATAGTTATCATGCGATGTTATACTTAGTTTATCTTGTCTATTGTTTATCCTGTGTCATCCGATGTTCCTTATCATCATGCATATGTCTTTATTCAGTTTAATTCATGTCATGTTGTTCTTGTTTGTTCATATGCTGAAAATATCTGGACTTACCAGACTTATGTCTGACCTAGTTTTTTTTCGCCTCCTTTTCTTCCGTTTCCCCCCCAGGTTCTTAGGGAGGAAACACTTCTGCTTAGCTTGGATTTCTTGTTGCTTCTAGATCATCATGTATTGCTTTGGACTCAGTCTCATTTCAGCTATGGTTTGCTTTGCTTTATTGGGGAATAATTCAGTTTGTTTTTATGCTTCTTTAATACTTGGAAGTTTTTGAATCAAGACAGAAGTGCTATGTATTACTTTTTAAGTATGATTGAGCCAACTGTTGTAAAAGCTTGACTGAACCACATTGTTTATAAAGCGACTTTATTTTCCGCTGTTTTATATTGTCTATCTTATAATTTATCTGCATCTTTACCTATAATTCTCCATCAAAGTTAATACATTCCCTTTGTGAGTGACCTTAACGGAGGTGGGGTGTTTCAAAAACGCAATTTCGATGGACTCCTGATTGTGTAGAAGCATTGCTCAATCTTCTAAATCATCTGGAAAGACCTCCGGTACTGAGTTGATCACGAGGATTTATTCGTGTACTTAGAAGTGTCATCCCATGCGATCAGCTGGGCCTTGGTAAGAGAGGAAGATAAGGTTCAGAAACCAATGTACTATGTGAGCAAGAAATTGGCAACAGCCGAGCGAAACTACCTAAGAATAGAAAAGCTTGCGTACAGTTTGATGATCGCATCCAGGAAACTTCGCCACTATTTCCAAGCTCATCCCATTACTGTGTACACTGATCACCCGGTCAAATAGGTTCTGCAAAGGCCAGAGGCATGAGGAAGACTACTCAAATGGAGCATCGAGTTGAGTCAATTTGATTTGAACTTCCAGCCCTGAAGGTCGATAAGGGGGAAAGTACTGGCAGACTTTATAGTAGAGTTCACTATCCCGGAGGATGATGCAGTAAGCAAAGAAGTCGATCCACTAAAGCTACTTCTTGACCCCAACGCCTGGAAATTGTACACCGATGGAGCCAAGAATGAAAGACGATCTGGTGCCGAAGTGGTATTTGTGACTCCCGAAAATTGCTCAATATACTATGCACTTAGGTTGGAGTTCCATGCCACTAACAACGACTTAGAGTACGAAGCCCTGATTGCTGGGTTGAATCTTGTAAAGGAGTTGGAGATCACAAAGCTAGACATCCTTTGCGATTCCAAGATAGTCGTGAACCAGGTCATTGAAGAGTGTCAGGCCAAGAGTCCAAGGATGATATCATATTTGAAAGAAGTGAAGAGCTTGCTGGATGGTTTTGATCATTACAACATATCTCATATTCCTCGATCGGAGAATCAAAAGGCAGACAAGTTGGCGAAGATGGCTAGTTCTGACAATCCTGAAAACACAGGCTAGTCCCGATTGAAGTGATACAATGCCCTAGTATAGATCAGATGGAAATTGATCTGGTACTGGCGGCTGAGCCCAAGAGGGATTCATGGATGACCCCTCTAAAAATTTTCTGATGAATGGAATGCTTCCAATAAAGAAAAGTGAGAGGCATGCAGTTATTCGAAAGGCTTCCAGATATGTTTTGCAGGGCGGAGTCCTGTACAGACAGGGATTCTCGATGTCCCTCCTCCGGTATATCGCCCATGACGACATCAAGCGCGTATTGAAGGAAGTACACAAAGGCGAATGTGGTGATCACACAGGAGGACAAACAACGGCAAAGAAGATATTACAGTATGGCTATTCATGGCCTATCGTAAACAAGGACGCAGCTAAATATGCACGACGTTGTGACGCCTGCCAGAGGTTTTCTAAGATTCACAGGACACCTCCTAGCTAGTTGAAGACGATGATGAGTCTGTGGCCCTTTGATGTGTGATGGGGATTGATATCATTGGTAGCCTCCCCACAGCAAAGGGCAGAGCAAAGTTCTCCATTGTGGCCGTGGATTACTTCACTAAATGGGTCGAAGCAGAGCCATTGACAACAATTACGACCAAGCGATGATCAATTTTGTCGTCAAGAACATTATATGCCGATTCGGGATTCCGGAGGTCGTCATAACAGATAATGGAACCCAGTTTGATAGCACTGAATTCAGAGATTTCTGCCAGAAATACCACATCGAGAAAAGGTATACCTCTGTGGCACATCCGCAATCGAATAGACAGGTCGAAACAGCGAGCAAGGTGATCAAATATATTTTGAAGAAAAGATTGAAGAGGGCCAAAGCTATGTGGGTCGATGAGCTACTGTTGGCATTATGGGCCTATTGAACAACGTACAAGTCGGCGATGGGCCACACACCCCTTTTCCCTTGCTTTTAGAGCAGAGGCAGTCATCCCGGTTGAGTTAGAAGTACAATCTCACAGAACCACCTACTATTATCGGATGACAAATAATGAACTGCTCCTTGAATCACTGGACATGGTTGAAGAAAAGAGGGACGAAGCCGACCTACATGCCTTGAGGAACAAGAAATAGGTCGCTCGGTATTACAACATAAAGGTTTGAGCTCGAACCTTTGAACTCGGAGACTTGGTTCAGAAACATGTCTTTCCACCCCCAGTGCATATGGGCTCGAAATGGGAAGGATCGTATTCCATTCTATGAAGGCTTGATAATGGAACTTTCAAGCTAACGACCATGGATGGAGATGAAATCCCCAGAGTGTGGAATGCCCAGCATTTGCGGCATTATCTGACATGAAATTGTCAGTTTTATTCTTTTGTTTTTAGGACCATGTAAAAAGGAACGACTTGCCTAGAACACTCTGGTTACTTAAGCAAAAGATTATAAAGTGGACGTAGGTCATGATTCGACCGAACCACTATAAAAACATCGCGTGTCATTTACCTTTATTGCACCATTACTTATCTGCTCTTTTATTTTTAATTAACATGAATCATTACCATTATGAAATTTGCTACAAGTTCTGCAACAATCTCAAAACACACAATTCAAACTGCCTTCTATCAGGCTGGAAGGTGAACAAGAAATAGAGCCTTAAAGGTGTGATGAGGTAAATCACACCACTACCAGCACTCTAATTCTCAAGATTCGAGAGAGAGTATAAAAGACGAGAAGATAGCGTCCACAAGGCGTGAGGGTGCACCATGATTAAAGACCACCTTGATAACACTCTAACCCGCTGAAGGATCGGGAGAGTATAAAGGCGCTAGAGACTTAGCACCACAAGAACTTTTACGCCCTGAAGGATCGGGGAGCAGAATGAAAACTAAACGCGAACACCTCATTTCCGGAAATGGGGGGCAACACATATATGACTCTAACCAATCCTCAATAAGCCCTGGCCAGGCATCATATTAGTGATTGATTGGGGGCATACCCATACTTATACACGTAGAAGTGCAGTTCAGAAAATTTTGAGTTTCATTATTAGAACAATTCGTGATTTAACTCTAACTTCGTTATGATATAAATGTTCGTGACTAAGCCTGATAAACTTGCAAGAACACGACAGTGCAAAAAGAAATAGAATTTCATTTATTGATCACAACAGCATCACTTGGCCAGTGGAAAGCCTAAAAACAAAATATGAACCAACAGACAAATACTACTTATGCTTGGGGGACAACCTTGGCTTCTTCTCCTTCTTATGTTTCTCCAGTTCCTCCTTGTCGGCATCAGGTTTGTCATTCTTCTTCCTCTTCTACTTATCGGTAGGGGGATCTTGTGGAATGTTGGAGGACTGGGTGGCAAGATGCGATATTATCGATTTAGAGCCAAACTTTATGACTAATCCGGTCTTCGGGTCAGCAGCAGTGATAGGTTGCACATTCAGAGGATCCTGCTCCTCTCTTTTTACAGCCAGCTATTTCTCTTTCCAAGCTTGCATGTCGGCTAGGGTCTCGTTATTATCATCCTTGGTCTCCCCTGTAATGGTGACCTCCTCTTCATCATCTCCATGATCACCGTCCATATCCTTTAAAGCGTCAATGGTTTCAGCATCCATGGGAGCATCGGTACTTGGAGGCACAATGGCCTTCTCAGCTATGGTGCCCTCAGTCTGCGTTGGGACCTCAGAAACTTTAGTACCTGACAGTACGATAACCTTCTCCGCTTATGTTTTCTCTTCCGCATCCTTCTCGACCGGCCTGACACTTATATCATGAGAAGAAAATGTTATTAGTTCAGGAGAGAATACGGCTTCTGCAATTGTCTACTCAACAAGGCGACGACAAGTCACAATTGTCTTGATAAATTGTGGGAGAATATGGAGATACCTTCTGCCGACTCCTCACCCAGGCTTACATCAGAAGCTCCGACAGCTGGAGGGGTTGGGACCAAGGGTATCAATGGATCATCAGGATTATATTCCTCAATTTCAGATGTCTTGGGCTCCACCGCTGAGCTCGAGCCTTCGTCGATCTTGTCCTTCAACTTGAGCCTAACTTTCTCCTTCTCAATCTCTTCTTGGATTAGACGTCTGCCCTCCACCAAAGCCTATGGCTCTTTATCTTTGAGAAAGGTCTGTATAAGCTGGTTCTCATCAATCTCCTCAACTTTCAATCGTTACCTCTCGCCATCGACGATCATGTCCCATACATTGGCCAAAGTAACATGATAGTTCTGAATCCAAGAGATGTCTCAAGTCTTAATGACTTGACAAAAAAAGTCCATTAGTAGTTCATCGAAACTTTCTATCTCTCTTTCAGCTGCAGCGAGCTTATCCGCAGTAGCGGATGCCGATTCAAGAGCATTGTTGGCATTACTTTCAGCAAGAGCCACTTGTTCCTCAGCATGAGCAAGTTGGTCATTCAAACTTGCCTTTTCTTTCTCAATAAGAGCAAGTTTATCCTTTACGCTCGCTTTCTCTTTCACCCAAGCAGCCTTCTCAGCAACAAAACAACCCTGCGTCACTTTCAACTCAGTATTGGTTGTTTTGAGATCTTCCAACTCTTTTTTTAGAGCCAACCACTCCTGGCTATTTGAATCAAGTTCAGAATGGAAACGCTTTTTGGCATTATCCAGCTCAGTTTTGTAATTTTCAGCATCTCGTCGAGTTAAAGTAAGCTGAGCCTCTACATCCTCAAGATTTTTCTCAGCTTTACTCCTGGCCCTAGCATCATGATCGATTTTTATCCTAGCTCGGGATGCGTATATCTCCAGACGACGGATAACATCCGAGAGATGCGTGGCGTACTTCTTCATTATCCTATACTGTTTGGCCACATGACTCACCTGCCCCATGACCTCCGTATCCCACTCCTCGGGAACTAGCTCAAGATCTGGGACGAACATCGTCCTCTCGAAGTAAATATCAGGAAATTGCTTTTTCAAGCGCTCCAGCTTTGCTTTATTGTCAGGGGGTAAGGGCAACATCTTACAAGACGGTAGTATCTAGTCTGCGCTGACCAGAATGAATAAGAGTTGTCTTCTCCTTCTGCACGTTTTTGCTTGAATCCTTGTTTTTGTCTTTTGGTTCATGATGCTTCTTAGAAGATTTTCTATGGGACGGTGTACTCTCTGGGGGAGTCAAGTCTTTGGGAAGCTGCTTGCCCCATGCCGGTGGCAATTGACGATTGTGAGACTTCCTAGGATCCTACTTTGAAGGAGAACGAGACCGTGTGGAATGAGACTGATAAGAATCGCGTGGTCATTGACTATCTCTCCTCCGGTAGTCTCTGCGAACATGCTCGGCATCGGAAAGGAGCCTGGGTGTGCTCTCGCGAAGAGAACAGTAAGAATAAGATTGTTTATGAGGAATTTTTCCTGCAAAGGAAACAAGCATATATTAGAACCTTGAATATCGATGGTGTAAAAGTGTTGTGACAAGTGGTGCATGTGATTTGTGCATCCCGTGTAATCCCCCCTAATAGACCAGGGCCCAGAGCTAGGCTCGTCTGTGAGATTTCCTTTTTCTTGACCGGAGTTGTTTCTTCCTCAGAGATAGGGAAGAATGGTTCTGCGCCAATGTCCTCCGAAGTGATAATGTCATCTGGTAGAGGAAGGTTGGCCAAGTGCCCGTATATCTCTTCCTCCGTCAAAGAATCGTGAGCTGAGGGTTTGACCGGAGGTAATGTTTTTGGAGGCGAGCCTCCTTCGGGAATGGTACTATCCTTCGGATCGTCGGTCATGACATCATCGCCTTTGTAGACATTTAAATCCTCTTCATCCTGGTTGGTCATTGGTGAAGGACTTTTATGAACCTCCACCACCTATGTAGTTACTGCAATAACTTGCCCCTCGGTTGGGGCACACTGCTAGATTCCCCAATTGCTTGGGTAGGGGGCACGTACTTATAGGGTTGCCACCCGGACCGAGCCCAAATCTTATGTCCAAAAGATGGTGTTTGTGAAGATTCTCGTCGGTCAAACACTTCTTGATTTTGCAAAAAACTGAATTACTCTTGAAAAGACGGGATAATCGATCTTCATATACGTCACCCTCCGTTATCGGGAAAGTGTGAGCTGTACAGAGAAAGAAGAATTTAGCATTTTAATTATGCAGTTGGACATACACTGAAGAATTCATGACCTACTTGATTGTAACCACTTTCTCGCACATCCTGCCTGTTGTCTTATATAAAACTAGTCAGATTTAGCTTCACCTAAGTTACTGTGTCCATCTGATAAAACTTTTCTGGAGGGGAGAGACTCGAAGAAGATAAAGTTTGGAGTACCTGTAGAGTGATGCTTGAAATAGTAGTAGAAGTTCAGATCTTTGAAAGTGAGTTCAGTCCCCAATATCTTTGCATATGCGATATATAATGTGTATAAAGCTGCGTAAGCATGCGGTTGAAGCTACATGGGGGCAATACGCAACCCTCTTAAGAAATCAACGACAACTGGGGGAAATAGAGGAATAGCACCAACTAAGAACATGATTCTACTATTTGCCATGTACCTCTCCGGAGAAGAATGGGGTCTGTCTCCGTCTTTAGGAGTTTTTACATCAGTCCATGGGATCCCGTGTCCCAAGCATATTTTCGTCACCCTTAGATCATCCAACTTGGAAGCTACGGAGTCACTTAGTTTCTTTGGTTCTATTTCTTTAGCATCAGGAATCTCATTAGGAGCTCTATCGTCCTCGCCCTCAAGTGATGTACTCTCAGAAGTTGTTGATTCTGCATCAGTATCTATCTCATAATCGGAGTTGGAGTTCTCCCAATCCGAGTCTGACGGGAGTACATTGGGATTATAATATGTTGACGACTCTGGATATGTATTCTTCTCTGACATTCTGGTTGGACGTTTATCAGACATGGCTGTGTTGGCGAATTAACATGAGAAATTAGAATACAATTACCCGTACCCCGTGTATGTGCGCTTTTTAGTGTGTGTATGTGTGTACCGTACAAGGAAGAAAAGCAAGGAGTTAATCAAATAAGCATAAAGGTGGTCGTTGAATGTGCCTAAGTTATGTTGTAAGATTAGTTCAGAAAGTTTATCTTGGAGTCTCTAATCTAACTGTTCGCCATTTAGTTCAAGTTGCAGTTGATATTCAGTTAAAGTAAGTGCTGACGAATTCGGTTGATTAATATCATTAAGTTGGGCATGGTTATAAAGTGGCAGTTGGTTCTGAGATAGACCGATTCACGAAGTTTTATAGCTTGGCTCGTGAAAGGGGCACAACTTGAGAGGACGGACCGGTTCGTGAGAATGGTTCAGCTCATGAGAAGGGTTCAGCTTGAGACGGAGGTCCGGCTCGTGGTACTATTCATGTTCGTGAGCATGTATCGGTCCATGTCATACTATGAGACAAACTTGCACTTAACCGACTCGTGGGCTACCATCACGACCCGGCTCTATCTCCCATTTCACGACTCGGTCTATTTACATATCCTGCGATCCGATTCGCCACTACATCTCACGAATCAGTTCATCAGTAAGTCCCATGACCCAAACCAACAAAACTGATCCTCCATCCTCCATCTCCACGAAAGCACCCTCTACAGTGAAGTCACCCTGGAGTTTCTCCTTTCAACCCTTCCTCCCTCACAACTTTTGACTCACCAGAGCTCTGCCCCCGTTACCGCCAACGCTGGTGATGACCCCAAAACCAACGAAAAAGGAAAACCCATGGAAACAAAGTCAAATTCAAATCAGTACTTAAAAGAAAAAGAGAAATTGTAATCGAAAATACCGCTGTAAGTACCTATTCGAATTGGATGGACAATCTTGTAAGTTTGTGGGCTGGGGACGGCTCCGACTTAGAATTTGAAATGAAGAAACTAAGGCGGCCTCTAGAATGAAAGAGGAAAGAGAAGGTAATGGGGAAGAAGGATTGGCTTATATAGCCAACTCGAAGGCTTTTCGCCTCCCCATTTTTGTCCAGTTACGGTCGGTGAAACCAGATGGGCCACAAGTCCTCGAGCAAGCCCATTGTGGCTTGCATCCATGCTCGTCCAGCTATGGGTCCGTGATGTTTGCCCCGTTCGACGAACAACATCGAATTCCAGCGGCCTGAACCCGAGAGTGATCACGAGATAAAAGAAATATAAGACACAAAGATATTTATAAAAATTTAAAAGCTTACCTTACAAGTTATTAGCGATATTCTTTGGAGCTCAGAAGATGAAAACTAACCAATAGTTGGAAATCCGGACTGATATTTATACTCATCAGAGGATGCAACCTTTTGAAAAAGTGTGACGATACAAACGGACACGACTATTGGCCCATACCTGTTCAAAAATAGGCATATTGATTAATTTCGAAGCATGTTCCATCTTTGATAAAACATACTTCAAGGGGGAAAAATGTTAGCTAGCTTTTCGGACCAAACCATCAAGAGTATGGAGATTCACATTTGGTAAACAAGGATGCTCGCGCTTGAAGAAATCCTGTAACACCCCACCTCCGCCAGGGTCACTCTTTCAAGTACACTGTAACAACCCGAATTTTTAACAACATGTAAAGATAAGAATCAAGGCAGAATTTAATTATAAAATCTGAATCAGGGGAAACGGGTTGGGCCATTGCGTTCATATCAGAAAAATACGCGAAATAGAGTCCGAGTTTTCGAAAATTGGAGTCCGTATGACCAAGTTATGACCCGTCAAAGTTTTCAGAAAATTTCAAGTTCAAAAACAGTTCAAATTTGAATTCAGAATTCAAATTCAGCCAAGCATGACAGGCGGAAAAAATTCCCGCCACCCCCAAGTCGACTTGGGAGTCGACACACCCCAGGTGGTGTCGACTGCCCAGTCGACACCCCTGTCGACTTGGGTGGTCGGCCATTGGCCTGGGTGTGCCTGACTTGTTCGTTAAGACATGTTTTTGGGTCTGGTCTATTGGCCTGTGACGGGATTTGAGGGTTCAAATCTATCCTAGGGTTAATCTAAGGGCCTAAACTACTCCTAATCTCTATTAAAACACCCTAGGACCTATCCTAAATCGCTAAAAATCAGTCCTATAACTAAGTGCTGGCAAAATCTATCTTGCTCATGGCCTCCATCTCCAACTCCAAGGGCTTATGCATTCAAATCGGGTTGAAATCAAAAGGTGCTAGCTTGCTACATCAAATCAAGGGAGTGGATCAACGTTGCTAGGCCAATTTCATGACGATTCCTCAACAAAGGAGCCACCTTTCTTCGTCAAGACGATGCATGATCCTTCCCTAAGCCTCGCTATGTAAGTTCTAGCTACTTGTAGATTCTAACGGTGGTTCTAATGTGACATGGAATAAAATGCGATGAAACAAAAGTATGCTAGCCTATGTGAACCTAATTTTTCCCCTTTTTAATGATCTATGACCTTGGGCTAAGTTTTAGCGACTTAATCATGCCGCTCATGTTATATTTAACCTAGTTTATCTTGCATGTTTGAATCTTTATCTATGGAATGTTAGCATGAACCTTTGGGAACCATTTGACTTGTGAAACATTGGCAAAGACTTGGCTTTGGGGCTTATGCATGTAAATGAACCCAAACCCCTTATGTTATCATGCATGTTTATAGCCAAATTCCCTTATGATACTATGCATGTTTGTGGCCAAATTTCTTATGATATCATGCATGCTTGTGGCCAAATTTCCTTATGATATCATGCATGTTTGTGGCAAAATTCCCTTATGATACTATGCATGTTTGTGGCCAAATTTCCTTATGATATCATGCATGTTTGTGGCCAAATTCCCTTATGATACTATGCATGTTTGTGGCCAAATTCCCTTATGATACTATGCATGTTTGTGGCCAATCCCTTTTTGGCATAGTGCATGTTTTAAGGCCAATATGTAGCATGGTATCCTTACTATGTTGACTCGCTTTTACTTAGGTTGGAAACATGATTTGGGGTAGGTTAGACGAGCGTGATTATGACATGATAATTTGACATGGGATTTCATGAAAATATGACACTCATGATACACCTAAATGGGGACATGACATGTAGGGTAAACATGGGACTTGAAACTAGACACGTATGGGTTGTAAGTATAATATGACACTAGACCAAACATGAAAGTGGCCAACTCGAGGTTGGGTTGAGTTTGTAGCATAAATCTACCCAGACCCGCCCGGCTTAACTAGTGGCTACAAACAATAGGACCCAATGTGAGTAGTTGGTCATATAGCTCTTAAAACCCGAGGTTAGACTAGGTTGTGGTATAAATCTACGCGGACCCGCCCGGCTTAACTAGTAACCAGAACAAAGTCTAATGTGAGAGGTTGGGGTGCATTAATCTAATTAATGCCACATGAAAAGTTTAAGTAATTTTGACTAATGACACTTAACCGATATGACCCGAATGGGTAGGTTAAGTGGAACCGGACTTGATTTCTTAATGACACTTAACCATATAAGACAATTAGGGGATGGGGTTAAGTAATTTACACTTAACTAATCCGACTAGGTAATTAGATGGGGTTAAGTAACCTAAACTTAACTAATCTAAACACGGTAATTAGATGGGGTTAAGTAACCTACACTTAACTAATCTAAACACGGTAATTAGATGGGGTTAAGTAACCTACACTTAACTAATCTAAACACGGTAATTCGATGGGGTTAAGTTAAACACTTAACCAATCTAAACTTGGTAATTCAATGAGGTTAAGTAACCAATACTTAACCAACTTAACATTATAATTTAATGGGGTTAAGTAACTTATACTTAATCAATTATAAATGATGATTTGATGAGGTTAAGCAACCATACTTAACCAATCTAATATGAGAACTTGATAGGGTTAAGTCACAAGACCGTTTAAATATACTTAACCATTCTAATACGATTAGTGGATGGGGTTAAGTTAAACTATACTTAACCAATCCAACTCGATAATCTGATGAGGTTAAGATAATCTATGCTTAACCAATCTAACACGATAATCTGATAGGGTTCAGATAAACAAATACTTAACCAATTTGACTTGATGATTGAATAAGGTTAAGTCATGAGCTTCTTGGTATACTTAACCAACTTGTAGGGCTAGGTCTTGGACTTGAATACTTAGCCAAACCTTGACATGATTCGTAGGCGGGTTAAGCCATGAACTTGAATGACAACACCTAACCCGTTAGACAAAACCCTAGCTCAGGGGACTAGGTTGAAAATCGTAGTTAACAAGGGTAGTGGGAAGAGAAGCTATGTGTTAAACCTTAGTTAAGGATAACTAAGTAATAATTCTTAGTCAAGGAAATTAGACCAGTTCACAGATAGATGAGTAACCCGATACGGTAGGTCATTGCTTGAACACACGTGGAGGAGCGAATTATCTGACTTAAATAAAGGCTCCAACGAACTGGGTTATGAAGCGGTAGCTTCGGGGGACGTGAGGGTACTCTTAGTATCCCTCTGTGAGGTGGCAGATGGTCCATGAAACCTGGCCTCATAGAGGTTAAGGTCTGCGGTAGAAAAGCCAAGTTTATGCCTTGGTTGCTATGCGAGTGACCAAAAGACTGGGATGGATTAGCGTGGAGTCGACGATACTTGTTTTTGCCCTGGATAGCACGTCGCCGACTATCTACCATCTTTAGTCAATCATGTATGTACAGAAAGGCAGAGAACTCCCAACAGACCATATACTTGCTATCGAGTTATAGGTGAGGTTGGCCCATAGGAAAGTGGGGCTATAGTGGGGCAGGGATGTAGTTCTCATACACGATTCTTCTTGGATTGCCTTTCAGTAGTCGAGGGAGGGGTCACGTGGGACCATAGCCACGGATACAAAACAGACCTTGATGTCTGCATCGGCAGATGACTTAAAGCTCCCGACCGAGTTCCGTATTTCTTGATTTGCCCTGGCACGGAACTCAGATGGCACATTGGGATACATGTGCGTCTAGACATGGAAAATGATTCACGATATATATACGTGGGACAAAGGGCGCGGTTGACAGGTGGCGTAATCCCTAGTGGCGCTAGGTGGCTTGAACCCAAACTGAGACACGGAAACGTTCATTAGTTAGCATAATCCCTAGTGGTCCTAGGTGGCATAAATCCTAAGTGAACATGCGATAGTTCATGGTAAGGAAACATAACTAGATCAAGGGTAGCAGTCCAAAACAACTTCAAGGATAAAATGGTACTACGTTGAGGTGGTATAGATTTACATGGGAAAGCCCGTATGTCCTACGGTAAAGGACTGAACTTATACATGGAAAGAAACATACGAGTTGGGAAAACCTACATATGCTATATATTAGGTAGACATGGACCATTACATGACATTGGGTAAGGGACATTCATAGTTAACACATGACGCGGGTTGGGATACTAGCACGAGAGGTGCAGAGCAAATATACATGATAAATACTGTGGGATGTTATACATGATAGATACCTTGGGATAGTATACTTGATAGAAACCTGATGATGTGATACCTTGATTTATCTTGACACCATAGTTTATCATGATACCTTAGTTTATCTTGCTACAGTAGTTCATCCAGTTATCTTGGTTTAGCTTATCTATCTTGTCGTCATCCTTATGTTTACTTTCAGTTTATGCATGTCATGTTACCTTTACCTGTTTTTATACTGGAAGTAGATAGGACTTACCAGTCTTTATGACTGACCCCGTTTTGTTTCGCCTCTTTGTCTTCCGTTCCCCCCCCCCCCCAGGTTTTCAGGGAGGAAATGATGTTGTTTAGTTCGGACCTCTTATGCTTGAAGGTCATCATGTATAGCTTGGTCTTCTCTTGGCTATGGCTGCTTCACCGCTTTATTTTGGGGAATAATTTATGAAAAGGTTTTATGCTTCTTTACTATTGCAAGACAGGTTTTGATGTATTCTGATGTAAAAGGCTTTAGACCTTATTTTATAAGGTAATGAAATTTGTTTTACTTCCGCTATTTTATATATATGTTCTGTCTTGAAATATTTCTATGCATGTTTACCTCGATAATGCTCCACCAAACCTAGTGCATTCCCTTTGTGAGTGACCCTAGCGGGGGTGGGGTGTTACATTTGGTATCAGAGCTAGGTTGGTTACCAGACTTGGAAAAAGTTTTTAAAACCTTCTGAAAAATATTTGAGAAACTGTTTACAAAGAAGCATTTTTCAAGAAAAGTTTTTAAAGGCTATTCCCCAAAAGCCATTAGCACTATCCTTTGTTTCCTTGATTGAACCTCTTTTCCTTTCTTTCCTCCATCTGTAGTCACAATAGTTTTAACTGCGACTAATCCTTGTCAAGCTACGTAAGTGTTTTCCCGTGCGATGGAGGAAGTTCTCGAGAGACCTGTTACCGAAGTTATAAGAAGGGATAATAAGAGCAAGGATAAAGGACACGAGCTTAAGAATAAGCAACTTGTTGGTATGGCTTGATCCACAAAGGAAGATAAGGACAAGATCAGCGAGAGGGCAATTGTATGCTCTCATTTCTAGCGTACCTAAGAGGAATGGTACCGTTTCTGTCAAAGGCTTAGCCTTTCTTTTCTATCGTCCCGTCTAGACTTTGTTTTGATCATCGCATCATTTAAGTCTTCCTCGATAGTTAAGTCTCTGCACCTTAGTACTAGCATGGTAGAGGATCTCATTTTTGTCCCCAAATCTTGTTGGAAGATCGGTCCATTTATTCAAGACTTGTTGGGCTATGGATGGATTCTAGGGGTAAAGTAGTTATCCAGTAAGGGATACCATTCTCGGTTTCGAAAAGAGGGTAGTCATACTCTTGGCTTGCTTTGGTAATACCCTCGAAGTCTCGTATAACCTTTTAGGTTCTGTCATGGTTAGTTACTGTAGTGACCCGCATTTTTAGCTGTTGAATAATTTATTTATTTAATTATTAAATATCGATTTATCAATATCGAGAACGTGAATTAAATAATAATGAATATTTAATTAATAATTATAATATAATAAAATATATTATAATGTCGAAATAATCAAAAATATTGGAAATACAAATATTCTGTGAATGGGGTCATCCCAAAGATATAATTCAACTTAGAGTTGGATTATATTGACGAATATATTTAATCGACGACAGTTTGAACGTATAATTATAATATAATTAAAATAGAGTGCGTAACGACGCTGCAGTTCGCTATTTGGCGATTTGAACTTCAACTGAATATACAGGGTCCGTTTTAAGTCGGAATTCTGTGAAACAAGAACCGTCAGGACCGGTTTGATAATAGTTTTCTAATGGAAGAGAAAAATCGGGATTTCGTCATGCAGATTTTGATGTACGTCCAAATCAAATTTCAGAAAAGTCGCTGTGGAATTTCCTTTATAATTTGCAACGCTTTATTTACGTTATAAAAGGATTTTCGATATAAACTGAATATCGATAAATTTAAAATCTGAAATATCAAACTGTAAATTCTGATATGATATTCTGGAGTTGTACGATATCATATGTGGATATATACGATAATATTAATTTATTTATATTTAATTTAATTATATTTAAATATATTTATATATTTAAATGGGTTATTTAGAGCTTTAAAAATAGCTGGTTTTGCAAACGAAGTCGGAATTCGACGAAACCAGTTTTATTGGATCCGCAATATCAAATAGTTATTAGATTTCCAGTTTCGTGATTTTTAGAGTCACAGTGTGGTCGTACCGATTTTTAGAGTGTAAAACAGTCGATATATTGACCTTTAAAAATACGCTGGGTGAGCAAACGGAGTCGGAATTCGACGAAACCAGTTTCGTTGGGACCGTAATGTTGAGCTGTAGCTGCATGTCAGTTTTCGTGATTTTTGGGTATCATATGTGGTCACAGGAATTTTAGAGGACGAATGAAAATAGCGTTGGCTTAAAAATATATTAAATAATCGAATATTTTAATAATTAAAAAAATCCTATATAAACCATCCTAACTCTTAAACCTAAATTCATTTTTTCATTCGGTCAAAGTGATTTGCGCCGTCGGGATTTTTCCTGGAAACTAAATCCAGGTCTGCAAAAATCCGAAAATAATTGGGTAAAAATCAATAAATTTTTATACGAGCATCTTTACATTCCTGGGAGGATTTCCTTTGTTTCTATATAAGTTTTGAGTGGATCGAACTTCATCATGTTCGTTGGAAATTTTCAAGCGTTCGTTAGGGTTGGGAATATCCGAATGTGTTGTCATCGATGGAGATTTTCAGTGGTATCTTTGGGTTTGTTGATCAAAACCGAACTGGTACACCAGGTTTGAGCGAGTTCGACACAGTTCTGGGTCGCGATTTCCTATAGCAGTCCACTACTGAGCGGACGACGCACGGTGGAAAAGGGAGGTCGAGTTCATTGTAAAGGGTACGAAAATGATGAGATGTGGATGAGAAACGAGGTGGTGATTTTAGTTTAAGTATCGGTGGAAGGTTGGAGGGATTATGGGCGTCGAAAGGAAGCTGCGATGGCCATTTCAATTTCCCTGGAACTCGGTTGAATCGGGAAGAAGGAGTCAGAGGAAACGGGCCTTGGGTTTATTGGAAGTGAATGGGCCGATGGGCTTTATAAAGGTTATGGCCTTTATTTAAATAAAAAGCCATGTTTTAATTTTTATCTAAAAATGTATTAGCTTCGTATTAGTGTAACTTGAACAAACGATATCAAAATTCAGCAAACCAAGTTGCGTTGGGATCGTATGGACGGACACTACGCGATGGAACTGACTGGAAGTCCATCTGAGCTCGTTACAATTTATGGAGAAATAAATTGTTCGACTGAATCAATGAACGCAAACCGATATTTATCGGTTAACGCGCAAAATTGAGTAAAAATCACTAACTCTCTTCAATTTATATTTTTAATATAAATTGTATTTTATTTCTGTATTTGACTGCTAGTTATGTACTGTTAATTTGGACTGTTAAGTTGTATTGTTAAATTGGACTGTAGATTGGACTGTTAAATAATTGATTGAAAACAGTATGGATATATATATATATATATCTACATATATATATATATATCGTTATTAAACGGTGATTTTGTTATCAGTGTATTTCATTAGAAATGCAAGTGATGTTATATACGTTGTTTAACATCGGTGGATGCAGGGAAACAGGTTGGAGGAATCCGACTGAATTCCTCAACATTTATTTTACTGTTATTTGTATATTGTGATATATACTGTGATATATAATCTGTTGTTGATTTTATATGTTTGGATGATATTGATCATTGACAGTTGGTTGTTTAAAAACAATAGAAAACACTGAAAATGTAGAAAAGGGGATTTTCAATATTTATATTGAAAATGAATCTATTTATAAAATCGAAGGATTTTATAAAAGGATATTTATTTAGAAATAAATAAATAAAATAAAGGAATATTTATTTAGATTAAATAAATAGAATAAAGGATATTTAATTAGGGATTAAATAATTAGAGTTATAAAGGAAAATCTATTTAGGAAAATAAATAGATTATACAAAAGGAAATCTATTTAGGAAATAAATAGAAGTTAAAATAAATAGAAATAAAAGGAAAGTTAGTTAGTCGGATATAAATATTCGAATCAAGTTAGTTAAGTGGTCAAACCAAGCTAGTCGAACCAAACTAGTCAAGCTAGTCAAACCAACCGAGTCGAAATGGTCGAGTCGAACCAATCGAGTCAAGATGGTCGAGTCAAACCAATCGAGTCAAGCTGGTCAGGTTAGCCAAACCTGGTCAGTCAAACCAAATGGGTCAGGTTAGCCAAACCTGGTCAGTCAAACCAAATGGGTCAGGTTAACCAAACCTGGTCAGTCAAACCAAATGGGTCAGGTTAGCCAAAATGGTCAGTCAAACCAAATGGGTCAGGTTAGCCAAACCTGGTCAGTCAAACCAAATGGGTCAGGTTAGCCAAACCTGGTCAGTCAAACCAAATGGGTCAGGTTAGCCAAACCTGGTCAGTCAAACCAAATGGGTTAGGTTAGCCAAACCTGGCCAGTCAAACCAAATGGGTCAGGTTAGCCAAACCTGGTCAGTCCCACCAAATGGGTCAGGTTAGCCAAACCTGGTCAGTCCCACCAAATGGGTCAGGTTAGCCAAACCTGGTCAGTCAAACCAAATGGGTCAGGTTAGCCAAACCTGGTCAGTCAAACCAAATGGGTCAGGTTAGCCAAACCTGGCCAGTCAAACCAAATGGGTCAGGTTAGCCAAACCTGGTCAGTCAAACCAAATGGGTCAGGTTAGCCAAACATGGTCAGTCAAACCAAATGGGTCAGGTTAGCCAAACCTGGTCAGTCAAACCAAATGGGTCAGGTTAGCCAAACCTGGTCAGTCAAACCAAATGGGTCAGGTTAGCCAAACCTGGTCAGTCAAACCAAATGGGTCAGGGTAGCCAAACCTGGTCAGTCAAACCAAATGGGTCAGGCTAGTCAAACCTGGTCGGTCGAACCAAGTTAGTTGAGTTAGCCGAATAGGGTTTGTCAAATAGAATTAATCGATTAGGGTTAAACCATAGAACTAATCGATTAAAGTTAAACCAATAGAGTTAGTCGAGCCTAGTTAATTGAATCGAATTGGTCGAACCAAGTAAGTCGAGTTAGTCGAGTCAAGTTAAGTTAGTCGAGTTAAAGTTATCGATGTTAGTTTCACCGAAAGAAGTTATCGATGTTAGTTTAATCGAAAGGAGTTATCGATTTTAGTTTCATCGAAAGGAGTTATCGATGTTAGTTTCATCGAAAGGAGTTATCGATGTTAGTTTCATCGAAGTGAGATTTTCAAATATGGGATATTTGAAAGGAAGAGTTATCGAATATTAGTTATTCGAAGAGAGATTATCGAATATCGTTTATTCGAGAAGGAGTTAATAGAATATAGGTTATTCGAAGAAGAGTTAATCAAATAGAGATTTCTCGAAGAGAGTTAATTGGCAAATTCGATTATATCGAATTCGGGAAAGTACTTATACTTTCCAATGTTTAAATAGAGATTTATTTATTTATAAATAAATAAGTGTTAGGTTAATTATTCACTAATAAGAATAGAAGTTATAATTAAAGTTTGATAATTCGAAAGTAGGGATTATAACGTTATCGTTATAACCAACGTTTTAAATATAAAAGTGGATTAGTAAAATTGGATCCGAGAAAGGCGTAAAGAAGTTGTTAAAGATTAAAAGATAAACTTTGACCATTTCGAAGTTATAACGTTGTTCAGTTAAGGACTGAGAGGTAATTATACCCCAACTTGAGTGACTTCCTTCTTAACTAAGAAATGGCAAGGTTTAATCGTAAAGAAGTTTTCGAAATGTTTTCCAAACGAGAATCAAAAATGTTTTCCGATCAAAGAAAATAAGAATTTAGAATATAGGGAAACAGGAGATAAGTACATAAATGAACTAAAGAGATTATGTTAAATGATGTTTGTTCGATATAATTTCCATTTGGAAATAATATCGTTGTTTGCACACTTGTTTTTCTTTGATAGTTAACTCACCGACTATCGAAGTTTTGACCATTTTAACGTTGTTAATATGGAGAGACCGGTTGGATTATTATCCATAGAACCACTCTGTATTGGCATAAGCGTTGCGAATCATATATGCCGAAGATAATTGAAGACGGAGTAAAATGCAAGGGCTATCCTATTTATAGAATAGTGCCTTCGGTTTGTCCAGTCCTAGGACAACTTGTATGGACGAAGGTCTGACAGAGTATATCCAATGGATCGCGTAAGTTGATCTGTTCAAACGTATTCACGTTTGGTGGCGGAGGAATTCGTTTTTCTTAGCTGTATACCCGTGTTATTTTTGGATAAGTCTATTTGTGATTTGGTGGGTACGACGATGTGACATTCTAAGTGAATGAGGATGACTTGTATAAATGAATGTCTGATAGAGTATTTCCAGAAAGGTCACGTACCTTGATTTCTTCAACCGTACCAAGAGTGGAAGCGGAGAAGGAAACTTCTTTTAGCTAACACGTAATGTATTGTTGTAGACGTCAATTAGTGATTTTCGATGGATTTGACAATGTAGCATTCGAAGTGAATCTGATGTAATGATAAAGCGTAGCTTCTAGCTTCATCAACCGGTAAATGACAGAAATCGGGCAGGCAGCATGGCTAAGTCGGTCGCACCGAAGTAGGGTGTATAATCACCTATCTAGTGAATATTCATTTGTTTCTTAAATCTATCAATGCTGTCCCATATATATACGGGAACGGTTGCTGATCCCAACCGTTGGTGATGTACATTCGATACACTCAAGCGAAATGAGTGGTCGGTCATGTGTGGCTGAGTTGCAAGATGTTCTTGTTGAACTCCAGTGTATCGTTCCTAGAGTACACTGATCGGAAGGTGGTTCCATACCTTGTAATAGTTGGAAATCCAATCATCCAATACGTGCTTGCGATTTTGATTGTATACTATATATGTAGTAACGTGAGATGCAAGCATTTCTGCTTGGTTGATATCTATTTGTATTTAGACATTATTATAATATCAGAATGATATTACTTTACAAAGTTGTTTGGATTCTCATAAGGGAAAAAACCCGTTCCGTTATGCAGCGTGGTCTTGTGAGATATCCTTTATTAAATCAAGTATTAAATTGTTTTACTCACACCAGTCCCATGACAGACCCGGAGTTTATTTTTTTGTTTTCCCTAAACTTTTGGGTGCCTAAATTTGTACGGGCAGTCAAGTAGTCGGGATTTTACAGATACACTTGGAGAGCTTGGAGCAGGAGGCTTCAGGATTCTATAGCTATTATTATTTCCGTTGTTGTTGTAAGTGTTGTACCCTGATAAGTGTTATTGTATACATATACTGATGTTATTTCAAAGATATGTTATGTTATATTTTATTTGTTCCGCTGTGAGATTCGTGTTTACTCTGATGATGATGTTCTTCTTCTTCTTCTATTCTATAAGTTCTATCTTATCTATTCTCACCTTCTAATTTCTCTCATTAATTACCGGGATTTTTCGATCTTTTGGTTATCGACGTCGAGCTTACGTCGATAACCAAAGTCGCTCAAAATCCGGGTTACTACAGTTGGTATCAGAGCGTTGGTTTAGTTATTACCTTGGCTCTGTGGCGTGATTCAGTAGAGATGGGATTAGTAATATCCTAGACTGAGTTTGAGTGTATATATACGAGTGAATGTATTTGTTAGTTAATATAAAATGATTTTATATTGTGGAGTTTTATTGGTTGAGTTGTTTGTGAATTATGGTCGATCGGTTTGATCCACTGTATCGATAGGGGTTACTAAACACTCGAATACGATGAACCGTCATGGTATGTTTTGAAAGAGGGTAAATGGAATAATTTCACCCGAATATATTTGATATAGTATATTGGTTGTGTTGTTTGTTATTATAATCGAGTAAGATTATAAAAAGGTAAAATGATTATAAATGACTAATCAGAATTCATATAAGTAAAGTATATGAAATAAAATGAAGAAAAATCTGAATTTAAATCAGATTGGAATTAAAATAAGGAAATTTTAAGTTCCTGGGAGATTTTGAAAACGTTTTTCAAACTGAAGGTGATATAGTATTGAACTCACTTCGATAGCTGGAAAATAGATTCTGATGATGAATTGCGACATCATCAGTGTTCATTTTCGAGTTCTAAGTGACGGACTACTACTAAAGGTTTTGTTTTTGAATTGTTTTGAGAAAACAAGTCATTTAGAAATTCAAAGGTTTTGAATTGGCATTGTAATTTCAAATTGATTTGAAACAGAACCAGGAAATTAAGTTTCGGAATTTAATTTTAACTTATGAAGTTAAATAGAATAAGATAGTAGAAATAAGTTGAAATATTAACTTGAACTGAGTTAAATAGAATTGAATTGGATTAGAGAATAATCTGTTATGGAATTGGGTGGATGAGTTAAGAAATTGAAATTTGATATTCGGGTTCGAATGAAATTCGATTTGGTTTTGAGGATATGAACTGATTGGAATTTGATGGAAATAACACTGGTATATGCTGAGTTGATAGCATATGGAAGTGATAGAGTTGATATTCCCGACAAAAAGGTACCAGTTTATATTATAAATGGATATGAGATTTATGAGCCGAATTGGCAAGCCGCTTGGCTGTTTGATTTTCTTTTGGGTTAAAGAAGGCCCAGAGAGGCGAGCTGGAGTTTGAGATATTGACTAGTACAAAGGAGGTGCTGGCGAATTTTTTTTTGAAAAGTTAAGGCGTTAGAAAATTTTCAAAATTTTTGAAAATTTAGTTAGTCAGAATAAATTAATATTTTAGTCAATATTAATTGGTTCAGTTGAAACCGGAGATAAGAGGTAAACAGATAAATTTTTACCCAGTAGATAGGGTCGTCCCCTAGTTTAGCAATTTCGAGGACGAAATTTTATTAAGGGGGGAAGATTGTAGTGACCCGCATTTTTAGCTGTTGAATAATTTATTTATTTAATTATTAAATATCGATTTATCAATATCGAGAACGTGAATTAAATAATATTGAATATTTAATTAATAATTATAATATAATAAAATATATTATAATGTCGAAATAATCAAAAATATTGGAAATACAAATATTCTGTGAATGGGGTCATCCCAAAGATATAATTCAACTTAGAGTTGGATTATATTGACGAATATATTTAATCGACGACAGTTTGAACGTATAATTATAATATAATTAAAATAGAGTGCATAACGACGCGGCAGTTCGCTATTTGGCGATTTGAACTTCAACTGAATATACAGGGTTCGTTTTAAGTCGGATTTCTGTGAAACAAGAACCGTCAGGACCGGTTTGATAATAGTTTTCTAATGGAAGAGAAAAATCGGGATTTCGTCGTGTAGATTTTGATGTACGTCCAAACCAAATTTCAGAAAAGTCACTGTGGAATTTCCTTTATAATTTGCAACGCTTTATTTACGTTATAAAAGGATTTTCGATATAAACTGAATATCGATAAATTTAAAATCTGAAATATCAAACTGTAAATTCTGATATGATATTCTGGAGTTGTACGATATCATATGTGGATATATACGATAATATTAATTTATTTATATTTAATTTAATTATATTTATATATTTAAATGGGTTATTTAGAGCTTTAAAAATAGCCGGTTTTGCAAACGAAGTCGGAATTCGACGAAACCAGTTTTGTTGGATCCGCAATATCAAATAGTTGTTAGATTTCCAGTTTCGTGATTTTTAGATTCACTGTGTGGTCGTACCGATTTTTAGAGTGTAAAACAGTCGATATATTGACCTTTAAAAATACGTTGGGTGAGCAAACGGAGTCGAAATTCGATGAAACCAGTTTCGTTGGGACCGTAATGTTGAGCTGTAGCTGCATGTCAGTTTTCATGATTTTTGGGTATCATATGTGGTCACAGGAATTTTAGAGGACGAATGAAAATAGCGTTGGCTTAAAAATATTTTAAATAATCAAATATTTTAATAATTAAAAAAATCCTATATAAACCATCCTAACTCTTAAACCTAAATTCATTTTTTCATTCGGTCAAAGTGATTTGCGCCGTCGGGATTTTTCCTGGAAACTAAATCCAGGTCTGCAAAAATCCGAAAATAATTGGGTAAAAATCAATAAATTTTTATACGAGCATCTTTACATTCCTTGGAGGATTTCCTTTGTTTCTATATAAGTTTTGAGTGGATCGAACTTCATCATGTTCGTTGGAAATTTTCAAGCGTTCGTTGGGGTTGGGAATATCCGAATGTGTGGTCATCGATGGAGATTTTCAGTGGTATCTTTGGGTTTGTTGATCAAAACCGAACTGGTACACCAGGTTTGAGCGAGTTCGACACAGTTCTGGGTCGCGATTTCCTGTAGCAGTCCACTGCTAAGCGAACGATGCACGGTGGAAAAGGGAGGTCGAGTTCATTGTAAAGGGTACAGAAATGATGAGATGTGGATGAGAAACGAGGTGGTGATTTTAGTTTAAGTATCGGTGGAAGGTTGGAGGGATTATGGGTGTCGAAAGGAAGCTGCGATGGCCATTTCAATTTCCCTGGAACTCGGTTGAATCAGGAAGAAGGAGTCAGAGGAAACGGGCCTTGGGTTTATTGGAAGTGAATGGGCCGATGGGCTTTATAAAGGTTATGGCCTTTATTTAAATAAAAATCCATGTTTTAATTTTTATCTAAAAATGTATTAGCTTCGTATTAGTGTAACTTGAACATACGATATCAAAATTCAGCAAACCAAGTTGCGTTGGGATCGTATGGACGGACACTACGCGATGGAACTGACTGGAAGTCCATCTGAGCTCGTTACAATTTATGGAGAAATAAATTGTTCGACTGAATCAATGAACGCAAACCGATATTTATCGGTTAACGCGCAAAAGTGAGTAAAAACTCACTAACTCTCCTCAATTTATATTTTTAATATAAATTGTATTTTATTTCTGTATTTGACTACTAGTTATGTACTGTTAATTTGGACTGTTAAGTTGTATTGTTAAATTGGACTGTAGATTGGACTGTTAAATAATTGATTGAAAACAGTATGGATATATATATATATATATCTACATATATATATATATATATATATATCGTTATTAAACGGTGATTTTGTTATCAGTGTATTTCATTAGAAATGCAAGTGATGTTGTATACGTTGTTTAACATCGGTGGATGCAGGGAAACAGGTTGGAGGAATCCGACTGGATTCCTCAACATTTATTTTACTGTTATTTGTATATTGTGATATATACTGTGATATATAATCTGTTGTTGATTTTATATGTTTGGATGATATTGATCATTGGCAGTTGGTTGTTTAAAAACAATAGAAAACACTAAAAATGTAGAAAAGGGGATTTTCAATACTTATATTGAAAATGAATCTATTTATAAAATCGAAGGATTTTATAAAAGGATATTTATTTAGAAATAAATAAATAAAATAAAGGAATATTTATTTAGATTAAATAAATAGAATAAAGGATATTTAATTAGGGATTAAATAATTAGAGTTATAAAGGAAAATCTATTTAGGAAAATAAATAGATTATACAAAAGGGAATCTATTTAGGAAATAAATAGAAGTTAAAATAAATAGAAATAAAAGGAAAGTTAGTTAGTCGGATATAAATATTCGAATCAAGTTAGTTAAGTGGTCAAACCAAGCTAATCGAACCAAACTAGTCAAGCTAGTCAAACCAACCGAGTCGAAATGGTCGAGTCGAACCAATCGAGTCAAGATGGTCGAGTCAAACCAATCGAGTCAAGCTGGTCAGGTTAGCCAAACCTGGTCAGTCAAACCAAATGGGTCAAGTTAGCCAAACCTGGTCAGTCAAACCAGATGGGTCAGGTTAGCCAAACCTGGTCAGTCAAACCAAATGGGTCAGGTTATCCAAACCTGGTCAGTCAAACCAAATGGGTCAGGTTAGCCAAACCTGGTCAGTCAAACCAAATGGGACAGGTTAGCCAAACCGGGTCAGTCAAACCAAATGGGTCAGGTTAGCCAAACCTGGTCAGTCAAACCAAATGGGTCAGGTTAACCAAACCCGGTCAGTCAAACCAAATGGGTCAGGTTAGCCAAACCCGGTCAGTCAAACCAAATGGGTCAGGTTAGCCAAATCTGGTCAGTCAAACCAAATGGGTCAGGTTAGCCAAACATGGTCAGTCAAACCAAATGGATCAGGTTAGCCAAACCTGGTCAGTTAAACCAAATGGGTCAGGTTAGCCAAACCTGGTCAGTCAAACCAAATGGGTCAGGTTAGCCAAACCTGGTCAGTCAAACCAAATGGGTCAGGGTAGCCAAACCTGGTCAGTCAAACCAAATGGGTCAGGCTAGTCAAACCTGGTCGGTCGAACCAAGTTAGTCGAGTTAGCCGAATAGGGTTAGTCAAATAGAATTAATCGATTAGGGTTAAACCATAGAACTAATCGATTAGAGTTAAACCAATAGAGTTAGTCGAACCTAGTTAATTGAATCAAATTGGTCGAACCAAGTAAGTCGAGTTAGTCGAGTCAAGTTAAGTTAGTCGAGTTAAAGTTATCGATGTTAGTTTCATCGAAAGAAGTTATCGATGTTAGTTTAATCGAAAGGAGTTATCGATGTTAGTTTCATCGAAAGGAGTTATCGATGTTAGTTTCATCGAAAGGAGTTATCGATGTTAGTTTCATCGAAGTGAGATTTTCAAATATGGGATATTTGAAAGGAAGAGTTATCGAATATTAATTATTCGAAGAGAGATTATCGAATATCGTTTATTCGAGAAGGAGTTAATCGAATATAGGTTATTCGAAGAAGAGTTAATCAAATAGAGATTTCTCAAAGAGAGTTAATCGGCAAATTCGATTATATCGAATTCGGGAAAGTACTTAAACTGTCCAGTGTTTAAATAGAGATTTATTTATTTATAAATAAATAAGTGTTAGGTTAATTATTCACTAATAAGAATAGAAGTTATAATTAAAGTTAGATAATTCGAAAGTAAGGATTATAATGTTATCGTTATAACCAACGTTTTAAATATAAAAGTGGATTAGTAAAATTGGATCCGAGAAAGGCGTAAAGAAGTTATTAAAGATTAAAAGATAAACTTTGACCATTTCGAAGTTATAACGTTGTTCAGTTAAGGTCTGAGAGGTAATTATACCCCAACTTGAGTGACTTCCTTCTTAACTAAGAAATGGTAAGGTTTAATCGTAAAGAAGTTTTGGAAATGTTTTCCAAACGAGAATCAGAAATGTTTTCTGATCAAAGAAAATAAGAATTTAGAATATAGGGAAACGGCAGATAAGTAGATAAATGAAATAAAGAGATTATGTTAAATGATGTTTGTTCGATATAATTTCCATTTGGAAATAATATCGTTGTTTGCACACTTGTTTTTCTTTGATAGTTAACTCACCGACTATCGAAGTTTTGACCATTTTAACATTGTTAATATGGAGAGACCGGTTGGATTATTATCCATAGAACCACTCTGTATTGGCATAAGCGTTGCGAATCGTATATGCCAAAGATAATTGAAGACGGAGTAAAATGCAAGGGCTATCCTGTTTACAGAATAGTGCCTTCGGTTTGTCCAGTCCCAGGACAACTTGTATGGATGAAGGTCTGACAGAGTATATCCAATGGATCGCGTAAGTTGATCTGTTCAAACGTATTCACGTTTGGTGGCGGAGGAATTCGTTTCTCTTAGCTATATACCCGTGTTATTTTTGGATAAGTCAATTTGTGATTTGGCGGGTATGACGATGTGACATTCTAAGTGAATGAGGATGACTTGTATGAATGAATGTCTGATAGAGTATTTCCAGAAAGGTCACGTACCTTGATTTCTTCAACCGTACCAAGAGTGGAAGCGGAGAAGGAAACTTCTTTTAGCTAACACGTAATGTATTGTTGTAGACGTCAATTAGTGATTTTCGATGGATTTGACAATGTAGCATTCGAAGTTAATCTGATGTAATGATAAAGCGTAGCTTCTAGCCTCATCAATCGGTAAATGACAGAAATCGGGCAGGCAGCATGGCTAAGTCGGTCGCACCGAAGTAGGGTGTATAATCACCTATCTAGTGAATATTCATTTGTTTCTTAAATCTATCAATGCTGTCCCATATATATACGGGAACGGTTGCTGATCCCAACCGTTGGTGATGTACATTCGATACACTCAAGCGAAATGAGTGGTCGGTCATGTGTGGCTGAGTTGCAAGATGTTCTTGTTGAACTCCAGTGTATCGTTCCTAGAGTACACTGATCGGAAGGTGGTTCCATACCTTGTCATAGTTGGAAATCCAATCATCCAATACGTGCTTGCGATTTTGATTGTATACTATATATGTAGTAACGTGAGATGCAAGCGTTTCTGCTAGGTTGATATCTATTTGTATTTAGACATTATTATAATATAAGAATGATATTACTTTACAAAGTTGTTTGGATTTTCATAAGGGAAAAAACCAATTCCGTTATGCGGCGTGGTCTTGTGAGATATCCTTTATTAAATCAAGTATTAAATTGTTTTACTCACACCAGTCCCATGACTGACCCGGAGTTTATTTTGTTGTTTTCCCTAAACTCTTGGGTGCCTAAATTTGTATGGGAAGTCAAGTAGTCGGGATTTTACAGATACACTTGGAGAGCTTGGAACAGGAGGCTTCAGGATTCTATAGCTATTATTATTTCCGTTGTTGTTGTAAGTGTTGTACTCTGATAAGTGTTATTGTATACATATACTGATGTTATTTCAAAGATATGTTATGTTATATTTTATTGGTTCCGCTGTGAGATTCGTGTTTACTCTGATGATGATGTTCTTCTTCTTCTTCTTCTATTCTATAAGTTCTATCTTATCTATTCTCACCTTCTAATTTCTTTCATTAATTACCGGGATTTTTCGATCTTTTGGTTATCGACGTCGAGCTTACGTCGATAACCAAAGTCGTTCAAAATCCGGGTTACTATAGTTACCTAGAATCTCTTGATGCATTTATCGGAAATCTCTGATCCCATCGAGTAACGTTCACCAATAAGACGGATGGTTCGTTCCGCTTGAGCATGGGCTATAGTAATCACCCTAGTAAGTGCACGTGGTAACATGGAATGGCATCGGTAAACGAGATCCAGAATTCAATAGTGAATTTTGGAGAGCTTGAATGAGTACGCAGATATGGTTGAGCCAAGTATACTAGGGAAAGAATAAGTGAAAGTGGAACAAGAGGCGATAGTGAAATGAGTTCTAACTTATACTTTGGAAGGAGGAATCAAGGAGCTACGAAATCATGAAGTCAAAGGCGGTCAAGGTACAATGGAATTAAGTTCATGGAGATGCGGCTTAGACGCGCGCATCATGTCTCTTTTTAAGAGTATATCATTGATCCCTGGTTCCCCTATAGAGCTTGCTTGCATGATTATCGCTTGGTGGATATCCTCTCGGTCCTGTTTCTATTGCAAACCCCGTAAGGAGTTTGTCTTGTTTATCTTCTCGATCCTATCTTGGGAACCTTAGGTAGAACTCTATGGATGTAAACATGTATTTGAAACATGTTATGATTGATATGGTTGCCAGTGGTTGCAAGTGGTTGCTTGAGGATGCGCGAATACACACTAGATACTAGATCGACTCAGTCACATTTCATGTTGCATATGCACGAGTATTTATACTTGTTTATGGATGAAATTGAATATGTTGTCATGCGGATGTTGCATATGGATGAATGTTTGTGCACACATATAGTACTTATATGACTAGGACTATTTGCATACATGTTGGATTCATGGCACTAAACATATTTTGCATTAGAAAGATCATTCAGGCCTGATCATTAGCATTAGCTAAGGAACATATACACACACCTTCTGCATGTGTTCCTAAAGCATTAGGAGTCTTTTGAGGACCATGGTTGCCTATGGATGATGTTTTGAGTAGATGGATGATGGATGGTAGGATACGTTCTTCCTAACTTGGAGATTTCGGGGACGAAATCCTTTAAGTTGGGGAGAATGTAACAACCCGAATTTTTAACAACGTGTAAAGATAAGAATCAAGGCAGAATTTAATTATAAAATCGGAATCAGGGGAAACGGGTTGCGCCATTGCGTTCTTCTCGGAAAAATACGCGAAATAGAGTCTGAGTTTTCGAAAATCGGAGTCCGTATGACCAAGTTATGGCCCGTCAAAGTTTTCAGAAAATTTCAAGTTCAAAAATAGTTCAAATTTGAATTCAGAATTCAAATTCAGCCAAGCAGGACAGGCGGGAAAAATTCCCGCCACCCCCAAGTCGACTTGGGAGTCGACACAACCCAGGTGGTGTCGACTGCCCAGTCGACACCCCTGTCGACTTGGGTGGTCGGCCAGTTGGCCTGGGTGTGCCTGACTTGTTCCTCAAGATATGCTTTTGGGTCGGGTCTATTGGCCTATGACGGGTTTTGAGGGTTCAGATCTGTCCTAGGGTTAATCTAAGGGCCTAAACTAGTCCTAATCTCTATAAAAACACCCTAGGACCTAACCAAAATCACTAAAAATCAATCCTACAACTAAGTGCTGCAAAAATCTATCTTGATCATGGCCTCCATCTCCAACTCCAAGGGCTTATGCATTCAAATCGGGTTCAAATCAAAAGGTACTAGCTTGCTACATCAAATCAAGGGAGTGGATCAACGTTGCTAGGCCAATTTCATGACGATTCCTCAACAAAGGAGCCACCTTTCTTCGTCAAGACGATGCATGATCCTTCCCTAAGCCTCGCTATGTAGGTTCTAGCTACTAGTAGATTCTAACGGTGGTTCTAATGTGACATGGAATAAAATGCGGTGAAACATAAGTATGCTAGCCTAGGTGAACCTAATTTTGCCCCTTTTTAATGATCTATGACCTTGGGCTAAGTTTTAGCGACTTAATCATGCCACTCATGTTATATTTAACCTAGTTTATCTTGCAAGTTTGAATCTTTATCTATGTAATGTTAGCATGAACCTTTGGGAACCATTTGACATGTGAAACATTGGCAAAGACTTGGCTTTGGGGCTTATGCATGTAAATGAACCAAAACCCCTTATGTTATCATGCATGTTTGTGGCCAAATTCCCTTATGATACTATGCATGTTTGTGGCCAAATTTCCTTATGATATCATGCAAGTTTGTGGCCAAATTTCCTTATGATATCATGCATGTTTGTGGCCAAATTCCCTTATGATACTATGCATGTTTGTGGCCAAATTTCCTTATGATATCATGCACGTTTGTGGCCAAATTCCCTTATGATACTATGCATGTTTGTGGCCAAATTCCCTTTTGATACTATGCATGTTTGTGGCCAAATTCCCTTATGATACTATGCATGTTTGTGGCCAATCCCTTTTTGGCATCGTGCATGTTTTGAGGCCAATATGTAGCATGGTATCCTTACTATGTTGACTCACTTTTACTTGGGTTGGAAACACGATTTGGGGTAGGTTAGACGAGCGTGATTATGACATGATAATTTGACATGGGATTTCATGAAAATATGACACTCATGATACACCTAAATGGGGACATGACATGTGGGGTAAACATGGGACTTGAAACTAGACACGTACGGGTTGTAAGTATAATACGACACTAGAACAAACATGAAAGTGGCCAACTCGAGGTTGGGTTGAGTTTGTAGCATAAATCTACCCGGACCCGCCCGGCTTAACTAGTGGCTACAAACAATAGGACCCAATGTGAGTAGTTGGTCATATAGCACTTAAAACCCGAGGTTAGACTAGGTTGTGGTATAAATCTACCGGGACCCGCCCGGCTTAACTAGTAACCAGAACAAAGTCTAATGTGAGAGGTTGGGGTGCATTAATCTAATTAATGCCACATGAAAAGGTTAAGTAATTTTGACTAATGACACTTAACCGATATGACACGAATGGGTAGGTTAAGTGGAACCAGACTTGATTTCTTAATGACACTTGACCATATAAGACAATTAGGGGTTGGAGTTATGTAATTTACACTTAACTAATCCGACTTGGTAATTAGATGGGGTTAAGTAACCTACTCTTAACTAATCTAAACACAGTAATTAGATGGGGTTAAGTAACCTACACTTAACTAATCTAAACACGGTAATTAGATGGGGTTAAGTAACCTACACTTAACTAATCTAAACACGGTAATTCGATGGGGTTAAGTTAAACACTTAACCAATCTAAACTTGGTAATTCAATGAGGTTAAGTAACCAATACTTAACCAACTTAACATGATAATTTAATGGGGTTAAGTAACTTATATTTAATCAATTATACATGATGATTTGATGAGGCTAAGCAACCATACTTAACCAATCTAATATGAGAACTTGATAGGGTTAAGTCACAAGACCATTTAAATACACTTAACCATTCTAATACGATTAGTGGATGGGGTTAAGTTAACCTATACTTAACCAATCTGACTCGATAATCTGATGAGGTTAAGATAATCTATGCTTAACCAATCTAACACGATAATCTGATAGGGTTAAGATAAACAAATACTTAACCAATTTGACTTGATGATTGAATAGGGTTAAGTCATGAGCTTCTTGGTATACTTAACCAACTTGTAGGGCTAGGTCTTGGACTTGAATACTTAGCCAAACCTTGACATGATTCGTAGACGGGTTAAGTCATGAACTTGAATGACAACACCTAACCCATTAGACAAAACCATAGCTCAGGGGACTAGGTTGAAAATCGTAGTTAACAAGGGTAGCGGGAAGAGAAGCTAAGTGGTAAACCTTAGTTAAGGATAACTAAGTAATAGTTCTTAGTCAAGGAAATTGGACCAGTTCACAGATAGATGAGTAACCCGATACGGTAGGTCAGTGCTTGAACACACGTGGAGGAGCGAATTATCTGACTTTGATAAAGGATCCAACGAACTGGGTGACGAAGCGGTAACTTCGGGGGACGTGAGGGTACTCTTAGTATCCCTCTGTGAGGTGGCAGATGGTCCATGAAACCTGGCCTCATAGAGGTTAAGGTCTGCGGTAGAAAAGCCAAGAGTATGCCTTGATTGCTATGCGAGTGACCTAAAGACTGGGATGGATTAGTGTGGAGTCGACGATACTTGTTTTTGCCCTGGATAGCACGTCGCCGACTACCTACCATCTTTAGTCAATCGTGTACGTACGGAAAGTAAGAGAACTCCCAACAGACCATATACTTGCTATCGAGTTATGGGTGAGGTTGGCCCATAGGAAAGTGAGGCTATAGTGGGGTCGGGATGTAGTTCTCATACATGATTCTTCTTGGATTGCCTTTCAGTAGTCGAGGGAGGGGTTACGTGGGACCATAGCCACGGATACAAAACAGACGTTGATATCTGCATCGGCAGATGACTTAAAGCTCCCGACCGAGTTCCGTATTTCTTGATTTGCCCTGGCAGGGAACTCGGATGGCACATTGGGATACATGTGCGTCTAGACATGGAAAATGATTCACGATATATATATGTGGGACAAAGGGAGCGGTTGACGGGTGGCATAATCCCTAGTGGCCCTAGGAGGCTTGAACCCAAACCGAGACACGGAAACGTTCATTAGGTAGCATAATCCCTAGTGGTCCTAGATGGCATAAATCCTAAGTGAACACGCGATAGTTCATGGCAAGGAAACATAACCAGATCAAGGGTAGCAGTCCAAAACAATTTCAAGGATAAAATGGTGCTACGTTGAGGTGGTATAGATTTACATGGGAAAGCTCGTACGGCCTACGGCAAAGGACTGAAATTATACATGGAAAGAAACATACGAGTTGGGAAAACCTACATATGCTATATATTAGGTTGACATGGACCATTACATGACATTGGGCAAGGGACATTCATTTTTAACACATGACGCGGGTTGGGATACTAGTACGAGAGGTGCAGAGCAAATATACATGATAAATACCATGGGATGTTATACATGATAGATACCTTGGGATAGTATACTTGATAGAAACCTGACGATGTGATACCTTGATTTATCTTGACACCGTAGTTTATCATGATACCTTAGTTTATCTTGCTACTGTAGTTCATTCAGTTATCTTGGTTTAGCTTATCTATCTTGTCGTCATCCTTATGTTTACTTTCAGTTTATGCATGTCATGTTACCTTTACCTGTTTTTATACTGGAAGTAGATAGGACTTACCAGTCTTTATGACTGACCCCGTTTTGTTTCGCCTCTTTGTCTTCCGTTCCCCCCCCCCCGGTTTTCAGGGAGGAAATGATGTTGTTAAGTTCGGACCTCTTATGCTTAAAGGTCATCATGTATAGCTTGGTCTTCTCTTGGCTATGGCTGCTTCACCGCTTTATTTTGGGGAATAATTTATGAAAAGGTTTTATGCTTCTTTACTATTGCAAGACAGATTTTGATGTATTCTAATGTAAAAGGCTTTAGGCCTTTTTTTATAAGGTAATGAAATTTGTTTTACTTCCGCTGTTATATATATATGTTCTGTCTTGTAATATTTCTGTGCATGTTTACCTCGATAATGCTCCACCAAACCTAGTGCATTCCCTTTGTGAGTGACCCTAGCGGAGGTGGGGTGTTACATACACTAGCTTTATTGGGGCGTTGGACAAGGTAAACATGCATGAAGATATCACAAGATAGAATATATAAGTAAAACAGAGTAAATAAAGCAGCGGATAAAAGTACTATTTCAAAACTATAGTCAAGTTACATCAAAGTACTTGGTCATCATTTTCCAACAAACAAGTCTAGAAACATAAACTGAAAACTAAAAATAACATAACGTAAACTATCCCCAAAATAGATATGGTAAAGCCATAGCGAGCTCAAGTCCAAACCGTACATGAGCTATCCAGAAAAGCAAGCCAAAGATCCAAGCTAGGTGCTAATGTTCCCACCCTAAGAACCTAGGGGGGGAAACAGAAGAAAAGAAGCGAAAGGAGTATGGGTCAGTCATGAAGACTGGTAAGCCCTAGCTACTATTAGTATAAAAACTAAAAAAGTTAACTGGACATGAGAAACTGAGATTAAACATAAGGATATAACTAAACTGGCATGGTGAATAGTTAACAAGATAGATCATGTATGGCATCGCATATACGAGGTTAAGTGTTTCACCCATAGTGTACTAGTATCCCAAACCATGTCAAGTATAAACAAGAAGTGATCCCTTGGCCCAATATCATGAGGTGACCCAAATCAAGGTCCAACTACTCGGTCTAGTCGATCGGCTCCCTATAAGCCTAACTCGTCAAGTGTCGGTGTCATACGGCCCAACCGCAAAATGTAGTCAACTGTGCAAGGTCCACCCTAGGGTGTATCCGGGCCCTAGGGTGCCAACCACTGACACCAAAACAAGCACGCACAGTCTAAACCTACTGATGCCCATGTCTGTCTTTCATCCCCGGACTATGTGCACGACCATAGTTCGCCGGAATCTACAATGGCGCGCCTACCTAGCCGTCCCTTTTGGTCACTTACAATCAGCCCAGTAATCGTGCCCCACCCCTAGCCTAGTCCCTAGGGTATCCCGATACTCCCTGGTGGGTTACTGCTGAAAAGGGCCCCGTAACTAGGGTTTCAAACAGGTTAAGTGTGGTTAACCCTATCCAAACCATGCATCAAGTTGGTTAAGTGTACCCAAAAGGTACATGACTTAACCCTATTAACCCATCGTGTTCAAGTGGTTAAGTATATTCAAGTGGTCCATGACTTAACCCTATCATGTAGCATTAATTAACTTAATGCACCCCAACCTCTCACATTAGACTTTATTGTGGTTACTAGTTAAGCCAGGCGGGACCAGGTAGCTTTACACCACAACCTAGTCTAACCTCGGGTTTTAAGCGCGACATGACCAACTACTCACATTAGGTCCTATTGTTTGTTGCTACTAGTTAAGCCGGGCGGTTCCGGGTAGATTTATGCTACAAACTCAACCCAACCTCGAGTTGGCCACTTTCATGTTTTTCTAAGTGTCATGTCCATGTTCATGTTTTCAAGCATAATCACATGTCAACTTTCATGTCATATTTTCAATTCATGTTTCATGTCATTTAAGTTTGCCTAACTACCCATAACGTATTCCCATCGCACATAAATTCGCATCAATACAAATAGATCAAAGAGGGAACATAACAATATGACAAGGTGGGCATAAGGTGGCAAAGTCTATCACAAGTTTAAACATGGTGATATTTGAGGAAAAGGTGTTCATCATAACTTGCATATAACATATTGGCCTCAAAACATGTATGATAGCATAAAGGTGATTTGGCCTCAAACATGACAATATCATAACGGGTGCCAATCCTAACTTGTGCATAGCAAATAGGTTCAACATTATCATATGCATGTTAAGGGACATGAGGGTTTAAGGTTTGTCAACATGCATAAGCCATAATCCATTTCATAGCATTTTTCCCCAAAAGTCAACATGAACGGTACTAGGTTCATGATAGATCCACAATTCTAGATCAAGAGAGACATGAATAGATCTATGCATAAAATGATAGGTTCAAGGCAAATATTGCACTTAGGTCCAATCCCAATCTACACATGTATGGCATTAAACTTACCAAATAGGGTGATAAACTTATGATTAACATATAGGTCGCATCATGGCAAGTTAACATCAAGGTCATGAGGGTTTCTATGTTGCATTATGCAACATTCCCAAATAAAAATCATAGCTTTCAACCCAAAAATCAAGGTGAAAGTCCCATAGTCATAGATCAAAATAGTCATGAATAGATCTATGCATAAAATGATAGACCTAAGGTAAACATTACACTTAAGCCCAATTTCAAGTCACTACATGTCATATTAAGTTCATAGTTCAAATCTAAGAGTAGAATGGGGCTTACAAAGCGAGGCTATGAAGACTAGAACATAATAAAACAAGATAGAAGCTCTAGGAATGATGTAACAACACAAGAAAGCCCCAAATAAATAAGATCCACTCCAAGCCTTGAGAAATAAGAAGAAGATCCTTGCTTTGATGAAGAAAGATAGCTCCTTTGCCTTAGAATTAGCTTAGAACACTCAAGCTCTCATGAAGAAGAAGATGGAGGCCATGATATGAAGATGGAGGCCATGATTAGGGAGCATTTTGGCATAACTTCGTTGTAGGATTGATTTATGAGGGTTTAGGCTTGGTCTAAGGGTGGTTATATAGAAGTTTAGGTTAGTTTAGGCCATAGGATTAACCCTAGTTTTGATCCTAGCCATCAGAATTCGTCACAGGACCAGAAACATGACTCAAAGGGGACAGCAGGTGCACCAGGCCGAACTGGCCCGACCACCCAGGTCGACAGGGGTGTCGACTGGGCAGTCGACACCATCTGGGGCAAGTCGACTCCCCAGTCGACTTGGGGCTGGGCGGGAAATTTTCCCGCCCAGTCTGCTTGGCTCCAGATTTGAATTTCGGGTTGAATTTGAACTTGAAATTTTCTGAAAACTTTAACGGGCCATAACTTGGTCATACGGACTCTTATTCTCAAAAACTCGGACTCTATTTCGCGTATTTTTCTGAGACGAACGCAATGGCACAGCCTGTTTCCCTTGATTCAGAATTTAACATTTATATCTGCCTTGATTTATGTTATAACATGTTATTTGAAATACGGGTTGTTACATTCTCCCCTCCTTAAAGGATTTCGTCCCCGAAATCTCTAAGTTAGGAAGAACGTATCCTACCATCCATCATCCATCTACTCAAATCATCATCCATAAGTAATCATTGTCCTTAACAAATTCTAAATGTTGTATGATCATATGCAAAGGTGTGTGTATATCTACTTATCTAATGCGAAAATCAGGCGGTTACTGATTCAGTAAACCTCCTTAATGCAAAGTATGTTAGTGAAATGAGTCCAATATGTATGCAAATTCCTAACATAACTTATAATCCCTACATGAGTGCACATAACATTCATTCATATGCAACATCCACATGATAGCAGAACAAGTTTCATCCATGAATAAGTCTAAGCACTCATGCATATGCAATATGAAAGTGTGTGAGCCGTTCTTAGTGCCTAACGTGTATCATGCATCCACGAGTATCCACTTGCAAACACTTGCAACCACTTTCAAACATCAAGCATAACATGTTTCTAATACATGTTTCATCCAAAGGGTTTCTACCTAAGGTTCTCATGACACGATTAATGAAAAAACAAGATAAACAAGATAAACATGGATAGCCAAAGAAAGATATGCTAACTAGGAAAAGAGATTGAGAATGTACCCTCAAAAAGAAATGGATAAAGCCCACGCATCTTCACCTCGGTTTCCCAAGTTGCGTCTCCCTCGGCTTCACTCCACTGAACCTTTACCAACTTGACTTCTCGATTCCTCAGCTTCTTGGTCTCCGTTCCTAAGATACAGATCAGAGCTTTCCTCAAGGTTGCCTCTTTCTCTACCTCCACGTCTTCAAGAATGCTAGGCTCAACCACCTCGGCTGACTCATGTAGGCACTTTCGGAGATGCGAGACATGAAAGACATTGTGCACTCCGGCCAGCTTCTTGGGCAATTCCACCTTTTAAGCCATCTTCCCAATCCTCTCTATGATAGGGAGGGGTCCTACGAACCTTGGAGCTAGCTTCTCAACTGCTCCAAAACGAACCACATTATGCAGAGGTGAAACCTTCACGAAAACCATATCTCCAACTTCGAATTCCAAATATGTCCTTCGCTTGTCAGCATAGGATTTCTGTCTGCCTTGGGCCGTTTTCATCCGCCTTCGAAACAACTCAACCCTCTCGGAAGTGTCCCTTATCATGTTAGCCCAAGTATAAGCTTATCCGTGGTCTCCCACCAACAAGTTGGTGACTTGCACAGTCTCCCATACAAAGCTTCGAATGGTGCCATTCCTATGCTTGCTTGGTAGCTGTTGTTATAAGCAAACTCCACTAGAGGAAGATGGTCTTCCCAAGTACCACCAAAGTCAAGAATACACAGCCTCAACAAATCCTCTAGTACCATATTCACCCTTTCCGTCTGACCATCCGTCTGTGCGTGATAGGCCATACTTAGATTCAATCACGTACCCATCGCTTCTTGCAAACTATTCCAGAACTGGCTAGTGAAGATTGGGTCACGATCGCTAACTATGCTAGAAGGAACTCCATGCAATCGCACTATCTCTCAAAGACAAACAGATGCTAGCCATGATGCAGTCCTCTTGCTCTTCACCGGAATAAAGTGAGCACTCTTCGTAAGTCTATCAACTATGACCCAGATGCTCGTATTCCCCTTCCTTGACCTAGGCAATCCATCCACGAAATCCATCGAGATACTTTCCCACTTCCAGTGCGGGACCTCCAATGGATGTAATAGCCCACCAGGCTTCTTCGACTCGGCTTTCACTTGTTGGCACACCATGCACTTTGAAACAAAGTCCGCCACGTCCTTCTTCATTCCGTCCCAAAAGAAAATGCGCTTCATATCCCTATACATCTTATCTCCTCCGGGATGTATAGTCATCTTCGAGAGATGCGCTTCATCAAGAACTTTATGAACTAAGTCTCCCACTTGTGGGACACATAGTCTTCCATCGCGCCTTAGCCACCCCTTGTCATCAATAGTATGTCTAACGAGGTGACTTGACGTCTCACCACGAATCCACTTGTCCATGATCTCGACTATCTGCGGGTCTTCCTTCTGTGAAGTCCCTACTTGATCAAGAAGTGTAGGTCAAAGCTCAAGGGATGCTAACGTAACAGTCATCAACTCAACAGCTGGTGTAAAAAGATCATCGGTCCTTGGTAGTGGGTGTCCATTCTTCTTGGTCAGCTTGTTTAACTCACGAAAATCAACACATAGACGAAGCAAACCATCTGCCTTAGTAGCGAATACCATAGGAGCACCCCATTCAGAAATTCTTCTCTTAATAAAATTCTTCTCAAGCAACTCCTTGACTTGCTTACTAAGCTCTCTTCTTTCTCGCGGGGCCATGTGCCTAACGGGCAATGAAACTGGCTTGGCATTATCAACAAGATAAATGCGGAAATCTATCTCACAGTTAGGGGGTAACCCTTTCACCTCATCAAAAACATCAGGATATTCTCGGACTACCCTCACAGGTTGCAAACTATCGATGGACGAGTCGAGGGATTCAAGATAACCTAACATGACGGGACCCATAGGGTTATAAGAAATTTCTAGGGTATTACCAAGGCGAGTCATGAGCCTCACTACCCTATGCTCACAATCAAGAATGGCTCCATAACTGGACAACCAATCCATGCCCAAAATCAACCCGTATCCCATACACCCGAGAACATAAGCATTACACATGAATTCTACACTCAAGATAGAAATCTACAAATCCACACTGATCATAGATAAATGGGCGAAGCCCCTAATTGGATTTGAGACACTAACGGGATCCCCAACTAGACTAATACTTAGGTGCAAACTTTCAACAAGATCAGAAGAGATAAAACTATGTGATGCACCAAAATCAACTAAGGTACGAACAGGAAAATTAGAAATGTAAATAAGACTTTCTATAGAAACACTACCTCGATCAAGAGCTGGAAGAGCGAGGAGAGCCTGCAACTGCCTTCCAGAGGGTCCTGGTTGCTGAATTTTATCTTGCTTCTTGGGGCAATCCTTGCTGAGATGTCCAGATTCTCCACAGAGAAAGCACTCGCCCAACTTCCTCTTCTTCTTCCTACAGTCTTTAGCTATGTGTCCAGTGATCCTACAGAAGTTGCACTTCCTCCTTTCTCTCGACTTGTTGTCCTTGCTGTTGTTGCTGTTCTTGCCTCCTTTCCCGTAATCTACCTTCTTGCCTCGAGACTCATTCGCCTTGACCTCCTTCTTGCCACTCTTATCTTCTTCTTGAAGCAGGGCCATATTTACCAAACTCTCAAAGGCCGCCCCCATGGATATATGAGACATGAACAAACCGTGCAATGGCTCGTTCAATCCTCAAGCAAAGTGTAGGGCCTTCTTCTGAGCTGTGTTAACCAAGTCTAAACCGAACCAAGCAAGTTGATTAAACTTATTCACGTATTTCCTAACGGTCATGTCCCCTTGCTTCAATAATAGGAACATCTCCATTTGAAGGTTCTCTTCTGTTGATGATAAAAACCTCAGTCCAAACCTTCTCTTAAAATCATCCCAAATCTCAATTGGCCTAGTAGCGGTGGTGACTACCCACCAATATGCAGCTTCCTCTTTTAATAACCATACCGCCAACAAAACTTTCCTACGGTCTTCTACACCAAAGATAGCAAAAGTGTCTTCAGTTTCCTTCAACCAGTCTCTTGCCTCAACAAAAGTCTCCATCCCAATAAAATTCTTGCCACCCATCGCCTTAAAGTCCTTGCAAATCTTCGCGAAATCAACTTGTGGATGCTGAGGAGGAGGAACCTCAGCTACGGGAGGAGGAGGAATATTCGCGGGGCCGGCTTTATTTGCCCTTGCCCTCGCCTCCATGAGCCTCCTGAACCAAACAGGTACTGGTACGCCCTCCGGAATGGCAAAATTATCGGCCATACTGAAACGAAGGAAAAGATAGATTCAGAACGAGGAAACAAAGGATAGTGCTAATGGCTTTTGGGGAATAGCCTTTTAAAATAAGCTAGACTTTTCTTGGAAAAATACTTCTTTATAATCGGTTTTGAAAATAGTTTTTTCAAAAGGTAAGTTTTAAAACCTTTTGTTCTATCTCATAAACCTTATGCTCTGATACCAAATGTAACACCCCACCTCCACCAGGGTCACTCTTGCAAGTACACTAGCTTTGGAGGGGCGTTGGACAAGGTAAACATGCATGAAGATATCACAAGACAGAACATATAAGTAAAACAGAGTAAATAAAGCAGCGGATAAAAGTACTATTTCAAAACCATAGCCAAGTTACATCAAAGTACTTAGTCATCATTTTCCAACAAACAAGTCTAGAAACATAAACTGAAAACTGAAAATAACATAAAGTAAACTATCCCCAAAATAGACGTGGTAAAGCCATAGCGAGCTCAAGTCCAAACCGTACATGAGCTATCCATAAAAGCAAGCCAAAGATCCAAGCTAGGTGCTAATGTTCCCACCCTGAGAATCTGGGGCGGAAACGGAAGAAAAGAAGCGAAAGGAAAAGAGGTCAGTCATAAAGACTAGTAAGCCCTAACTACTATTAGTATAAAAACTAATAAAGTTAACTCGACATGAGAAACTTAGATTAAACATAAGGATATAACTAAACTGGCATGGTGAATAGTTAACAAGATAGATCAAGTATGGCATCGCATATACGAGGTTAAGTGTTGCACCAATAGTGTACTAGTATCCTAAACCATGTCAAGTTAAAACAAGAAGTGACCCCTTGGCCTGATATCATGAGGTGACCCAAATCAAGGTCCAACTACTCGGTCTAGTTGATCGGCTCCCTATAAGCCTAACTCGTCAAGTGTCGGTGTCATACGGCCCAACCGCGAAATGTAATCAACTGTGCAAGGTTCACCCTAGGGTGTATCCGGGCCCTAGGGTGCCAACCACTGACACCAAAACAAGCACGCACAGTCTAAACCTACTAGTGCCCATGTCTGTCTTTCATCCCCGGACTATGTGCACGACCATATTCCGCCGGAATCTACAATGGCACGCCTACCTAGCCGTCCCTTTTGGTCACTTACAATCAGCCCAGTAATCGTGCCCCACCCCTAGCCTAGTCCCTATGGTATCCCGATAATCCCTGGTGGATTACTGCTGAAAAGGGCCCCATAACTAGGGTTTCAAACGGGTTAAGTGTGGTTAACCCTATTCAAACCATGTATCAAGTTGGTTAAGTGTACCCAAAAGGTTCATGACTTAACCCTATTAACCCATCGTGTTCAAGTGGTTAAGTATATTCAAGTGGTCCATGGCTTAACCCTATCATGTAGCATTAATTAACTTAATGCACCCCAACCTCTCACATTAGACTTTGTTGTGGTTACTAGTTAAGCCGGGCGGGCTCGGGTAGCTTTACACCACAACCTAGTCTAACCTCGGGTTTTAAGCGCGACATGACTAACTACTCACATTAGGTCCTATTGTTTGTAGCTACTAGTTAAGCCGGGCGGTTTCGGGTAGATTTATGCTACAAACTAAACCCAACCTCGAGTGGGCCACTTTCATGTTTTTCTAAGTGTCATGTCCATGTTCATGTTTTCAAGAATAATCACATGTCAAATTTCATGTCATATTTTCAAGTCCTGTTTCATGTCATTTAAGTTTGCCTAACTACCCATAACGTATTCCCATCGCACGTAAATTTGCATCAATACATATAGATCAAAGAGGGAACATAACAATATGACAAGGTGGGCATAAGGTGGCAAAGTCTATCACAAGTTTAAACATGGTGATATTTGAGGAAAAGGTGTTCATCATAACTTGCAGATAAAATATTGGCCTCAAAACATGTATGATAGCATAAAGGTGATTTGGCCTCAAACATGACAATAGCATAAAGGGTGACAATCCTAACTTGTGCATAGCAAATAGGTTCAACGTTATCATATGCATTTTAAGGGACATGAGGGGTTAAGTTTTGTTAACATGCATAAGCCATAATCCATTTCATTGCATTTTTCCCCAAAAGTCAACATGAACGGTACTAGGTTCATGATAGATCCACAATCCTAGATCAAGAGAGACATGAATAGATCTATGCATAAAATGATAGGTTCAAGGCAAATATTGCACTTAGGTCCAATTCCAATATACACATGTATGGCATTAAACTTAGCAAATAGGGTGATAAACTTGTGATTAACATATAGGTCGTATCATGGCAAGTTAACATCAAGGTCATGAGGGTTTCTATGTTGCATTATGCAACATTCCCAAATAAAAATCATAGCTTTCTACCCAAAAAGTCAAGGTGAAAGTCCCATAGTCATAGATCAAAAGAGACACGAATAGATCTATGCATAAAATGATAGATCTAAGGTTATCATTACACTTAAGCCCAATTTCAAGTCACTACATGTCATATTAAGTTCATAGTTAAAATCTAAGACTAGAATGAGGCTTACAAGGCAAGGCTATGAAGACTAGAACACAATAAAACAAGATAGAAGCTCTAGGAATGATGTAACAACACAAGAAAGCCCCAAATAAATAAGATCCACTCCAAGCCTTGAGAAATAAGAAGAAGATCCTTGCTTTGATGAAGAAAGATAGCTCCTTTGCCTTAGAATTAGCTTAGAACACTCAAGCTCTCATAAAGAAGAAGATGGAGGCCATGATATGAAGATGAAGGCCATGATATGAAGAGGAAGGCCATGATTAGGGAGTATTTTGGCATAACATCGTTGTAGGATTGATTTATGAGGGTTTAGGCTAGGTCTAAGGGTGGTTATATAGAAGTTTAGGTTAGTTTAGGCCATAGGATTAACCCTAGTTTAGATTCTAGCCATCAGAATTCGTCACAGGACCAGAAACATGACTCAAAGGGGACAACAGGTGCACCAGGCCAAACTGGCCCGACCACCCAGGTCGACAGGGGTGTCGACTGGGCAGTCGACACCATCTAGGGCAAGTTGACTCACAAGTCGACTCCCCAGTCAACTTGGGGCTGGGCGGGAAATTTTCCCGCCCAGTCTGCTTGGCTCCAGATTTGAATTTCGGGCTGAATTTGAACTTGAAATTTTCTGAAAACTTTAACGGGCCATAACTTGGTTATACGGACTCCGATTCTCGAAAACTCGGACTCTATTTCGCATATTTTTCCGAGACGAACGCAATGGCATAGCTCGTTTCCCTTGATTCATTTTTTAACATTTAATTCTGCCTTGATTTATGTTATAACATGTTATTCTGAATACAGGTTGTTACAAATCCTTTTCGTGGCCCATGTCCCTTGCTGGTTCGTGATGTATCTTCCCTTACCAGTTCGTCACAACCATCACAACCCACTCGTGATTGATATCATGACCCTCTCGCATTAAAGGGTCACGAACCGACCCCATATTCCTAAAGATGTACCTGCGACTTGGTTGCCCACGAATCATGTGTTTAGGATCTGATGACACCAGTCCCTAACTGCTATTTTGACCACTTCTCCGTCAAGCTGCGAACCAGTACGAGATCATCGGGATCCGTGCCATGTGTCCTCACGAACCGCCTGTAGAAATCACCTATAAATAGCCCCATACTTGGCATTTTTCAGGATCTTTTGGCAGTTCTGAGTGATGTTTCCACCATTACTGTTGCTCCATTATTTCTTATCTGTGTTATTTCGAAATTACTGAGAGAATTCCAATTGTAAACGTGAGATTGAGCGAAATCATTGATTGTACTTGCATTTAACGTTTAATCACAAACATATAAAGTGGACGCAGGCTCGTTCACGCCGAACCACTATAAACTTGGTGTGTTTTCTATTTTTTCTTCATTTTCTAAACATAATTCCTTGCAAATCTGAACAATTTGGGTGTTAGAACCAGATTTTGGTCTAATAGTCATCAACTAAAAAGAGATTTTAGATAGCATAAACACACAAAAAGATCAATATTGATGCTAAAACCGTCAACATAATATTCAAAATAACTAAAAACTTAAATGTTCCAAACAAAAAACATTACGTAACCAAAATAAAGAAATCATTACACAACCAAAAAAACGTAACTAGTGAGTTCGAAATAAAATGATACGTAAGTAAATATAAATTTTCTTAGACTTCTTTGGATTCGGTACTTTCCAAAGTAGTCCAGGTGAAAGAAGAAGTAGGTTGTTTTTCCGGATCCAACACATCTTTAGCACAAGAAATTGAATCCCAAATTCGTCCAAGAAAGCCTTTGATTTTGTCGAACTTTTTGTCCATTTTTGTATCCATCCTTTTTAGCCTTGCTTCTAGAAGAAGTTGGTTGGTATTAATGGGGATTTTTCTGCCTTAGACATGATACTATAGTTTCTAGTTATTGTTTTATGAAACATAAAAATTTTCTTTACATATTTATACAAGATTATATACTAAAAATTGCATATCAAAATGAATGGTTATGTTAATATTAACCATTCCTTTAAAAGCTGAAACGAAAAACAAGGATGAATTGTATGACAGAAAAAAGAAAGATTAAATTAGCATGTTTATTTTAGTAACTATATGTTAAGTAAAAACTAACAAATATAAAATGTTTAAATAGAATACTTACAGAAATCAGTAAGAATTTTAAACCTTATTTTAGACTAAAAAATATAAGTTGTTAATGTTTCTATTTATTATTTTATGAAAGTACTTTTTCTATTGTATTTAAACACATATATATATGCTAAAAATAGTATACTTAAATGAATGGTTATGTGAGATTAACCATTCCAGAAGAACAATATTTTGCTAAAAATAAGATTAACTGTACGATAAAAAAAAATATGATTTAAACATTATTTTAACAACAACTTATTTATAGTATTAAATACTAAGAGTAAACGAACTTCTTAAGTATTTGCTGTGAACTTTTCATAACATTTATGCAAAGTTTAGTAGTAATGATTTTGTAACAACCCGAAAATTCTGAGCCAACTTATAATTTTTATTTTGGCGATTTTAATGAATTTTGAATATTTAAAATGGTTTATTTTAAATAATAATGACGAAAAATTTATTTTCAATGAAGTTAGAACGTATAAATTTATTTTAATTACAAAACGAGCCTGAAATGGCGCGGTAGTTCGAAAGTTCGATTTCTAATTTCAGATGAATATACAGAATTCAATATAAGTCAGAATTGGATGAAACAAGATATAATGGAATCTAATTAGCTATATCTTTCTAACGAAGTTAAGAAACTGAGATTTCACTTTAGAGAGTGTAAGTTATGTTTAGTTTAAAATTCAAAATAGTCGTTATGGAATTTATATATATTTTATATAATATATAGCCCTTAAAAATAGCCATTTTGCAAACGACCTCCATTTCCGATGAAACCACTTTTGTTGGATCCGAGATGTCAAATTATTGCTAGATTCCAAAATTCATAATTTTCTGAATCAATATGTGAGCGTGGCACACTTAAACGCGTTTGACCAGTTTCAGTTGAATTTAATCGACTAGAAAATGGCCATTTTTCAAACGGACTCAGAATTTGATGAAGTTAGTATTGTTAGGACCATATCGTCAATACGAAGCTAGAAATAATTTTTCTAGAATTTTTAGGGTCAACATGTGACCCCGGTAAATTGAAATGCGCATTCAAATTCAATATATAGATTTATATTTTGATTTTGACGGAAACTGATTGAAATAGTCGAATCATCTTACGGTACATATCCCATTGTGTTCGGAATGAGGGTAATTAGCTAGGGGCGACAATCGTTAGGTTCGATTTAGAGATTGAATGAAAATGTAACTTTATAGATTTCAAAATTTAAAATAAATAATAAAATAATTATATAAATCCTCCCTCCTATCTCTCTTTACTCGGTAAACCACCCTCCCCCGTTCACTTCCAACAGAAATCGAATACGAAATAAAAATACCAACGGATCCCTCGCTTGCCACCATGATTTGCGCCGCCTACCATCGGAACTCGCCCCAGCCGCCACTCTGCTCCTTCCCCCTTTCTCCGACCATCCCCAGCCCCAACTCTCTCCAAAGCTCACCCAAAACCCCATGCCCCAACATGAAGAAAAACTACCGTCGTTGCCTGTACGAACCCCAACTCCCAGTTCGAGATGAAGACGCCACCACCATGGTCTGCAACCACCGCTTGAAACCCCCCCTCCAGAGCAAAAAAAAAGCCAGAAATGTGAGTTCTTTTTTATTTTGTTCAGTAAAAAAAAATCTGATTTTTATTATTGACTAACAACGTAAAAAAATGTGAGATGGTTTATGTATATGAATTAGATAGAAAGCTAGGATTTTTCAGAATAGAAAGCTAGGATTTTACAACGTAAAAAGATAGGATTTTTCAATGTAAAAAGATTAGATTTTTATAGTGAGAAGAACTTATTTTTACAGCGAAAAAGAAATGATTTTGAGATAATAAAAATATGATTCGTGCATATATGGTTTTGTTATAAAAAATAGATTTTTATATGTGAAGTCACGATGTAAAAATTGGATTTTTACATATATGGTTTGTGAATAAAAATACGATTTGTAAATGTATGGTTTTGATATAAAAATATGAACTTTATATATATAACGATAAAATAAAAATATAATCTTTATATAGAAAGTAGAGTTACAAAAATATAATATTTATACAGAAAGTAGCGTTATAAAAATACAATCTTTATATAGAAAGTAGCGTTATAAAAATATAATCTTTATATAGGCAATAGTGTTATAAAAATGTGATTTTCAACAAATACCGCGTGAAACAGATCCTGTTGGAAACACGGTGAAGATTTCCTACATATGAAGAGTCGCGGCGTTTGGTTTAGCTAATCGGTGAGAACTTCTCACTCAAAATTAATTTTCTAGTTATTATATACTAGGATGCAGACGATGCTTAGAAGCACCCGACACCTTTGTTTGAAACCATGGATGTTTGGTTGATTTGTGGATTGAGTGATTCGGTTGAATTTGGTTTGGAAAATGAACGAATTGATATAATTTGATTTGGGTATTACGTGCGCCATTATGAGGCGTGGGATAAGGCTGGACCTTATCCCGGTTCTAGTATCACGCCGTTATGCCGCCGAAATTTTCTAAAATATGTTAGAAAAATAAAAATATCATTTTTATTAGATAAATGAATAAAATAAAATATTCATTCACAAATCAGACGATTTGTTTATGTACACCCATTTGACTGATATGGATTGGGACGATAAATTTTACACATCGCCCAACTGCACAAATGATATCTGGTATTAGTTGGTTGAAACCCCACACGGGTGTTGTTAGACCAAAATTTGGCTCTAACACCCAAATTGTTCTGATTCGTAGAGGATTATAACTGGAAAACAATGAAAAAGTAGAAAACACACAAGATTTATAGTGGTTCGGCATTAACGAGCCTATGTCCACTTTATATGTTATTGATTATACTTTGAATGCTAGTACAATCAACAATTTCACTCAAACTCACTCTTACAATTATGATTTCTCTCAATAATTTCGAAGTAAAACCGGTAAGAAATATTGATGTGACAACAATGGTGGAATCAATACTCAGAACTGCCCAAAGATCCCGAAAAATGTCAAGTTCTGGGCAATTTATAGCTGATTTCTTCAGGCGGATCGCAATCATACGTGGAGAAAATCTGGAGAATCTCGGCTGGTTCATAGCTTGATGGAGAAATGGTCAATATGACAGTTACAGACAAGTGTCGCGAGATCCTGTATTCTCGGATCGAGGTAGAGCTGGTCATAGTCTTCATCTCTGGTTTCTGGAGCTCGGATCGAGCTAACAAGCGTGGATCAGATCGCATAGGGCGTCGCGATCCAATATGGCATTGCGATCCAGGGAAGGGTGAGTGATCGCGATCGAATTTCCGGGGATTGAGAAGTGTGAAGCATCATATTTCCTTCTTGTGTGTGAACCTTGGTGGCTTGGTCAAAAAGCTAGCTAACATTTTTCCCCCTCGAAGTATGTTTTATCAAGGATGGAACATGCTTTGAAATTGCAGAGACGTCTTTTCACAGGGAGATGCAAATCAGCGGTTGCGTCTATCTGAAATGGCGTGTTGCTTCGGAAAGGCGTGTCCTTTAACTAGTATAAGTATCTGACTAGATCTTCTATCATTTCTTTGCTTACTGGATAATTTCCATCTTTTAGGCCCCTGGAGATATAATTACTAAGTCGCCAAGTAAGTCTCAGAGCTTATTGTAAAAAAAATTAGTATTTATTTTGTATTTCTGCAAACTTGAAACTCCGTCTTTCTGATTCACAAATCTCGTTGGGGCTCAATTCGTCGTTTTGTTTCGCGGATCGTAGTAAGCTGTGCGACATGCTCGAACGGGATCGCCTCATGCGCATCGGGCCATTATCCAAAAGAGGCTCATATCAGAGCTTCACGAAGCCTCTCAAGCGTTCCGCGGCCCATCAAGCCCATCGGATCGAATGGGACAAAAAAGGGGGGATGAGCAGTCACCGACCCATCTATATAAACCGATCCACTCTCCTTCTTTTCCACTTCTTCTTCGTTTACTGTTCCGCCGCCAGCCCTTTTTTAAGCAAAACCTTAGTCTTTAATCTCTGAAAACCCGATTATCTCCTAATTTAAGAAAGGTAGTCTTATTAAAAATGCTTTTGTGCAATTTCTCTTTCGTTTTTCTTGGGTGTTGACTGGTTTTAGAGGAGAAAGAGGTAAAGTCGTACGGTGTTCGAAGGTTTGGAGGTGACATAGCCGATGGGTTTTGCTGTTTGAGTTCGGAGGTGAAGGAGAGAGACGAAGAAGAAGAACGAGAGAAAGGCTTGCCGTGGTGGATGGTGGATGAGGCACAGATTCTGGTCACGTTAACAGTGATGTGAAGCTGGCATCTAAATTAGGTGACGGATCGGGTCTCGATAAGCCACTGGTTCACAAGAGGATAGGGAGAAATGGATCGCGCGCTCCAGTTTCACGATCTGATACTTTTCCATTAGCTGGTGACTTCGCTGCGGGTCCATACCTGTGTCACGATCCACAGATATACAACGATCCGAACCCTACTACGCGATCCAGATGATGAACGATCCAATAAACTTGTTAAATAAGCAATGAAAGTTAACTCCAGTATACCAATGGAAAGTTAGGTTAGACCCTTTGGGACAAGCAATCTGAACTGAGCAACAGCTTAACTTGACAGCAAACAATTACTAGCATCTTGATTACCTTGTTATCTTTACGCTTTTCTTTAATGTATGCACAGGCACACACTCGCACTTGCACACACGGGGAATGGGTAACTGTATTCTAATCTCTTGTGCTTACTCGCCACCACAGCCATGTCTGATTAACAACGAACTGAGGTTCCGGAAAAAGATACAGAATAAGATACATCAAAGCGTGATGATTCTAAAGTGCTTCCCTCAAACTCAGATTGGGATAATTCGGATTCTGACTACAAGACAGAAACTGATGTAGAATCAACAACCTCTGAGAGTACGTCCCTTGAAGATGAGGATGAAAGAGCTCCTGATGAGATTCCAGGTGTTAAGGAAGTAGAAAAATTTATTGATTCTAAGGCTTCCACACTCGACAGACTGAAGTTAGAAAAGATCTGTCTGAGGCACGGGATTCCATGGGATGGCGTGAAACTTCCGGAAGAGGGAGACAGACCTCATTCTGCCCCTGAAGGGTACATGTCCGTCAGCCGACTCATGTGTTGGGTAGGCGCTATTCCCCCGTTTCCTCCAATTGTTGTCGATCTCCTCAGGCAACTACGAATTTCCCCCATGCAACTTCATCCTAATGCTTATGCAGCTTTGTATACTCTGTACATTGCGTACGCGGAGGTTCTGAAGACCGAGCTAACTCTTAAAGATATGAAATTCTATTACCATTTCAAGCATCTCTCTACGGCAACTCCCAACTTTTCTTTCCTCGAGTCAGTAGCTAACAGAAAAGTTGTAACAGACAGTCATAACAATATCGGGGATATCAAAGCTGACTGGTTTTACATGAAGCATCAAGCTGGATGTGCGAGGAGGTGGCTACAAGCAAGTATGTTTTGAATTTCTCAATGTATACCTTAAATTCATAGTTTCAGTGCTGACTTCCTCTTTTGTTTCTTGTAGATCATAATCTTACGAGGACGGAAGGCTCGGTATACGAGGACCAGATGTCTCGCCACCTCAAAAGCAACGCAGATTTCTTAAGAGTCAAGAAGTGTCTTACGGACGAGAATCTTCGTAAGCACCATCTTCTGAATATGAGATTCGGACTTGGGACGGGTGGCAAACCTTATAAGTATGTGCCCCCGGCTGAAGGAGAAGAGACTTCCGAGGTTGTGGAAGCAACTAAGCTCCGTAAAAGTCCCTCGCCAATGGTTAACCAAGATGACGAGGATTTGAATATATACAAGGGGGACGAGGCCCGGGCTGATAAGCCAAAAGAAATCCCAACTTCTAAAGGTCAGTCTCCTCTGAGGACTTCGCCGCCAGTTGATCCTGTTGTTCATGAGGAATTGACAGAGGAGCAAATATTTGGAGAGCTAAACAAGATTCCTCTACTAGACGACATCTACAAACAAGAGGACTTTGGAGGGGAACCATTCTTTCCCACCTTCGAGGAAACAAATGCCCATGTTGGAGAAGCAGAAGTTGCACAGACAACCTAACTCTAGGCCCTGGTCCGTTAGGGGGGTTATATGGGATGCACAAATCACATGCACAATTCACCACAGCACTTTCCACATTGTAGTTATTCACAGTTCTAATATTCACTTATCTCATTTGTAGGAAGGATGACTCGCCGACAATCTTACTCTTATCATTCCCTTCGTGAGGGCACCCCAAGTCTTCTTTCATATCCTGAGCGTGCTCGTAGTGATAGTCGAGGGAGAGACAGTCACCGGCCTCGAGACCATCATCCATCCTATTCCACACGATCTCGGTCTCCGTCAAAACAGGACACTGGAAAGCCCCATAGTCATCGGCTGCCACCAACGGGGGGAAAGCAACTTCCCAAGGTTTTGACTCCTCCAAAGAATACACCTTCTCATAGCAGGTCCTCCAAAAAATCTCATGAACCAAAAGCCAAAAATAAGGATCCAAGCTAGGACCCAGAGAAAGTGAAGACGACCGTTATCCCCTCCGATCAGCTCAATCTAGATACTCCTGGTACTCGGGACATCGTTCATGGTCCCAATAACCAAGCCAAGCTGGAGCGATTAAGAAATCAATTTCCTGAGATTTTCTTCGAGAGGATGATGTTCGTCCCTGATCTTGAACCGGTCCGCCAGGATTGGGACACGGAGGTAACGGGATACGTGCGTCACGTGGCTAAACAATACGAAGTGATGAAGAAGCATGCTTTTAACCTCTCGGATGCTGTTCGTAAATTGGAAATTGATGCGGCCAGGTACAAAGTGAAAATTGATAACGATGCTCGGGCCAGACTAAAATTGGAGAAAGAATTGGAGGATGCACAATCCCAACTCGCTCTGGCTAAACGAGATGCTGAAAATTATAAGACTGAACTAGAGGAGGCCAGGAAGCACTTTCATAAAGAACTTGACTCGAATAGTCGAGAACGTGTGGGTTTAAAGAAGGAAGTGGAGGATTTTAGAATGGTCAATACAGACCTAAAGATGGCACAGGACCGTTTTGATGCCGAGAAAGCTGCCTGGGAGAAAGAGAGGGCGAGTTTGAAAGATAGTTTAGCTCTAGCCAAAATAGAAAAAGCAGATCTAAATGATCAACTTGTTCATGCTGAGGAATGTGCGGCCCTTGCCGAGAGTAATGCTGATAGTGCTATCAAACCGGCCACTGCTACTGCCGATGAGCTTGCTACGAAAGAAAAAGAGATAGCTGGCTTTGAGGAACTGTTGTTCGACTTTTTGGGCCAAGTCGTCAAGACTCGGGATATATCTTGGATTCCAGACTATCATGTCACCTTGGCCAACATATGGGACGCAATTGTCGAGGGCGAAAAACAGTGGTTGGAGGTCAATGAAATTGATGAAGCCCAGCTGATGCGGACCATTCTCAAGGGTAAAGAGCCCGAAGATTTGGAAGAAGGCAGACGTTTAATCCGAGAAGAGGTCGAGAGGGAAAAGGTTTAGGCGAAGGGCAAGAACAAACTTGACGAAGGTTCGAGCTCAGCGGTGGAGCCCCAGGCCTCTGAGGTTGAAGAATACAGCCCTGACGACCCATTGATTCCTTTGCTTCCCACACCTCCAGCTACTGGGACTGTTGCTGAAAACTTGGATAAAGGATCGGCTGAAGGTATCTCCATATCCTCTCCGCAATTTGTCGAAGCAATCATAACATGTCGTCGTCTTGCAGAGCAGTCTGCTGAAAAGATCACATTCTGTCCTGAATTAATAACATGTGCTTCTCATAATACAAGTGGTAAGCCGGCTGAAAAGGATATGGGAGAGAAGACAGTGGTGGAGAAGGTTGAGATCCCTGTAGGTGCTGGCACTGGAGGCTCCGATGCTCCGGAATAGACTGAGAGCACAGCAGGTGACAAGACTACTGCAACGCTTGACACTGACGCTCCTGCTGATGCTGAAGTCATTGGGGCTCTGCAGGACACCGACGGTGGCCACGATGACGACGAGGAGGAGGTCATCATTACAGATGAAGTTACAAATGATGATGAGACTTTGACTGATAGGCTGGCTAAACAAGAGAAGCAGCTGGCCTTAAAGATGGAGGAACAGGGGCCTTTGGATGTGCTTCCAATCTCAGAAGTTGACCCCAAAACAGGGTTGATCATAAAACTCTCTGCTAAGTCAATCACTTCACAGCTTGCATCCCAGTCTTCCAACATTCCAAAGGACCCTCCTTCTGGCAAGAAGAAGAGGAAGAAAATGAACAGTCTGACGTCAACAAGGAGGAGCTGGAGAAACAGAAGAAGGAGAAGAATCCGAAGCCGTCTCCCAAGCGTAAATAGGATGTATTCTTTTAGTTTAGCTTTTAGTTTTAGGCATTTCCACTGGCCAAGTATTGTAGTTGTGAGAATGGCCCTCACTTTTTCTTAGCTTCTTGTTTTGTAGTCCTGCACTCAGTAAATAAAAACTCGTTTCTTTGGCATTCTCGTGTACCTGCAAGATTAACTTTTTGCAATTGATCTCAAACAGTTAATTCATAACTAATCAAAAGTCGGAAATCACATTAACAGCAAAAATTTAAAATTTATGTACAACTCCTGTACAGATATATGTGTATACATGCCACTAATCAATCATCGATATGATGCCTGACCATGGCTTATTGGAGATTGATTAGAGATAGGCGTGTACTGCCCCCTGTTCTCAAGGGTGAGGAAAGGAATTCTCTTAGCGCTAAGTCTCTAGGACTTTTCTACTCTCCCGATCCTTCAGCGGGTTAGAGTTCGAGCTCGGTTCTTGGTCTGCTCACCGATCCTTCAGTGGGGCAGAAATTCTAGGGGCGCTAAGTCTCTAGCGCCTTTATACTCTCCCGATCCTTCAACGGGTTAGAGTGTTATCAAGGCGGTTTTACCATGGTGCACCTTCACGCCTTATGGACATCATCTTCACGCCCTTTATACTCTCTCTCGAATCTTGAGAGTTAGAGTGTGGATGGTAATGTGATTTACTATGCTACACCTTCAGAGACGGTTGCATGATTTATAGCAAATTCAGTAATGGAAATAATTCAAGTTAGTAAAAAAGCAGATAAATAACGGTGCAGTAAAGGTAAATGACACACGATGTTTTTATATTGGTTCAGTCGAATCATGACCTACGTCCACTTTATAATCTTTTGCTCAAGTAACCAGACTATTCTAGGCAAGTCTCACCTTTTTACATGGTCCTAGAAAATAAAAGAATAAGACGGACAATTCTACGTCAGATAGCGCCGCAAATGCTGGGCGTTCCACACTATGGGGATTTCATCTCCATCCACGGTTGCTAGCTTGAAGGTTACATTATCAAGCCTTCGTAGAATGGAGTATGGTCCTTCCCATTTCGAACCCATATGCACTGAGTATGGGAAGACGCGTTTTAGAACCAAGTCACCGGGTTCAAAGGTTCGGGCTCAGACTTTTTTATTGTAGTACCGAGCTACTTGCTGTTTGTGCCTCAAGGCGCGTAAGTCGGCTTCATCTCTCTTCTCTTCAATTATGTCAAGAGAATCAAGGAGCAGCTCATTATTGGTCATCGGGTCGTAATAAGTGACTCGGTGAGAGGGTACCTCCAATTCGATCGGGATGACCGCTTCGGCTCCAAAGGCAAGGGGAAAGGGGATATGGCCCATTGCCGACTTGTATGTTGTTCTATAGGCCCATAATGCCAAGGGTAATTCATCAACCCTCATGGCTTTGGCCCGCTTCAATATTTTCTTCAAGATGGATTTAATCACCGTATTCGCTGCTTCAACCTGTCCGTTCGCTTGTGGATAGGCCATAGAGGTGTATCTCTTCTCAATGTGGTATTTCAGGCACAAATTTATGAATTCAGTGCTATCGGACTGGGTTCCATTGTCTGTTATGACGACCTTTGGAATTCCAAATCAACATATAATGTTCTTAACAACGAAGTTGATTACTCGCTTGGTTGTGATCGTGGTCAAAGGCTTTGCTTCGACCCACTTAGTAAAGTAATCCACTGCCACAATAACGAACTTTGCCCCGCCCTTTGCTATGGGGAGGCTTCCAATAATGTCAATCCCCCACATGGCGAAAGGCCACGGGCTCGTCATTGTCTTCAACTGGCTTGGCGGTGCTCGTTGAATCTTAGAAAATCTCTGACAGGCATCACATCGTCATGCGTAGTTGGTTGCATCCTTGTTTATTGTAGGCTAGAAATAACCATATCGAAGTATTTTCTTTGCCAGCGTTTGTCCTGCTGTGTGATCTCCACATTCTCCTTCATGTACCTCCTGCAGCACATGCTTGATATTATCGCGTGCGATACACCGGAGGAAGGGCATCGAAAATCCCTGTCTGTATAGGACTCCGCCTTGCAAAACATATCGGGAAGCCTTCTGAATAACTGCACGCCTCTCAATTTTCTTTGCAGGAAGCATTCCATCCATCAGAAAATTCTTTATAGGAGTCATCCACGACTCCCTCTCAGGTTCAATCTCTAGCGCTAGATCAACTTCCATCTGATCTATACTAGGAGATTGTAGTACTTCAATCGGAACTAGTTCCGTGCCTACGGGATTGTCAGAACTAGCCATCTTCGCTAACTTGTCTGCCTTTTGATTCTCCACTCGGGGATTATGAGATATACTGTAATGGTCAAATCCAACTAGCAATTCTTTCACTTTCTCCAAGTACGAAATCAATCTCGGGCTTTTGGCATGAAATTCTCCAGTGACCTGGTTTACAACTATCTTGGAATCGTAAAAGATGTCAATCTTCGTAATTTCCAACTCCTTTGCGAGTTTCAGTCCAGCAATTAAAGCTTCATACTCGGAGTCGTTATTAATGGCGTGGAACTCCAATCTAAGAGCATAGTACACTAGCCGTTTCTCGGGAGTTTCAAGCACCACTCCAGCGCCAGATCGTCGGTCATTCTTCGCTCCGTCGGTATACAATTTCCACGCAGTGGGGTCGAGAAGTAGTTTGGGTGGATTAGTCTCTTCACTTACTGCATCGTCTTCTGGGATAGTGAATTCAGCTATAAAGTCTGCTAGCACTTGCCCCCGTATCGATCGTCGGGGCTGGAAGTTGAGATCGAACTGACTTAGCTCAATATTCCATTTGAGCAATCTACCTGACGCCTTTGGCCTTTGTAAAACTTGCTTGAGTGGATGATCAGTGTATACGGTGATAGGATGAGCTTGGAAATAGTGACATAGCTTCCTAGACGCAATTAACAAGCTGTATGCCAGCTTTTCTATCTTTGGATAGTTTCATTCGGCTGCTGCCAATTTCTTGCTCACATAGTACATTGGTCTCTGAACCTTGTCCTCTTCTCTCACCAGAGCTGAGCTGATCGCATGGGATGACACTGCTTAATACAAAAACAAATCTTCATGATCCACTGGCTTGGACAGGATTGGAGGTCTTTCCAAGTGATTTAATAGGTTCCGGAATGCTTCAATACAATCAGGGGTCCATTTGAAGTTGCGCTTTCCTCACTTTATTAATTCGAAGAATGGAATGCATTTTCCCATAGCCTTAGAGATGAATCTGCTCAGTGCAGTTACTTTTCCTGCGAGGCTTTGCACATCCTTAATTTGTCTCGGTTCCTGGATATCTCTGATTGCTGTAATTTGATCCGGGTTAATCTCGATCCCACGCGAACTGACAATAAATCCTATTAATTTTCCAGATGCTACTCCAAATGAACATTTCAAAGGATTCAATTTCATTCCATATTTCCGGAGAATCCCAAACATCTCTGCTAAATTTGCGGTATGGTCGGACGATCGTATGGATTTTACCAGCATATCATCGACGTATACTTCCATCGTTTTCCCAATTTGATTATAGAACATTCTGTTCACCAGTCGTTGATATGTGGCACCGGCGTACTTCTTACCGAAAGGCATCACCATGTAACAATTTAATCCTAAGTCAGTTATGAAACTAGTGTGTTCCTGATCCAGGACATGCATGGGGATTTGATTGTATCCCGAGTAAGCATCCATGAAAGAAAGGAGTTCGTGACCCGCCGTGGAATCTACCAGTTGATCAATTCTGGGTAGCGGAAAGCTGTCTTTGGGCAGGCTTTGTTCAGGTCTGAGAAGTCAATACATGTACGCCACTTTCCATTAGCTTTCTTTACCAAAACTGGATTTGAAATACAATCAGGGTAGGTTGAATCTCTGATGAATCCATTGCTTCTTAGTTTTTTGACTTCTTCCTTTAAGGCAGCAGACCTCTCTGGACCAAGCATTCGCCTTTTTTGTTTAACCGGAGGATGCTTCGGGTTGATACTTAGTGAATGACTCATGATCGAAGGGGATAATCCACACATGTCAGCATGGGTCCAAGCAAATACGTCCAAGTTAGCCTTCAAAAAATCCGTTAACTTGGGTCCAACTGTGATCCAATTTTTCAGGACCTTCTCTGGGTCACTATATCGATTGGTACATTCATAGTCGTTTCGTTGGAAGTCGCCATCCTGCCCCCAGGCTCTTCATCCTCTCTGGGATCTATGTCTTCGAGCAGTTCTCCGGGCGACTCCCCTGCAGTTATTCTCTTTAGTTGCTACGACGTTTCCTCCCTTGCGGGGGAGGAAGCACCTTTAGTCTCGACATCCCTTCCTTTGCAGAGCAGCTTTAGTTCAGCGATATAGCATGCTCGCACGACAACTTGATCCCCTCTGACCACGCCGATACCTGCGTCCGTCGGAAACGTCAACAATAAACACCAGGGGGCTATACAAGCCCTGAATTTTGCAAGGGCCGGTCGGCCCAAAAAGGCATTGTATGGCGACTCAACATGCAAAACCACAAACGGAAGGATTCTCACTCTCTGGCGTTCTCCTTCCCCAAGGGTTACGGACAGCTCTACATATCCCATTGGAGCAGTTGAGGCTCCATTGAATCCACAAACCCATCCTTCACATGGCTTCAAATCTTTCGGCTTGAGCTTCATTTGGTTAAATGTTTTCTTGAACAAAATATTAACTGAGCTTCCATTGTCCACTAAGACCTTATGAACTACGGCCGACCAATGGTGACTGTGATTACTAACGGGTCTTCAGTTGGGGAATGAATGCCAACGCTATCTCTGTCATGGAATATAATGTCATCAGTCATCATTCTTTGTTGCTTAATCGGAGCAATTTCTTCAAGGTTGCTACATTCCCCTACCTCCAGGGGTTGCTTAGCTGCATTCACATATTGATCCATCGCCTTAAAGCTATGCCCGGCTAGAAGAAGCCCTCCGACTATGGAGTTGATGACGAGGTTCTTTCCTTTCTGCTGAGAAGTAGGTCTGGTAGTAGGTTGATTTTGATTTTGGTTTGGGGCCTGTACAGCTTGCCCCCTGTCCCTAGGAGTCACTTTGTACTCATCCAGCTTTCCTTCTCGGAGTAGCCTCTCTACCACATCTCTCAGATGGCAACATTCATTGGTGGAGTGCCCATGACTCTAGTGGAAGAGACAGAATTTACCAGTTTTGCGCTCCTTTTCTGTTGAATCCCTCGGTGGATGCCTCTTGTACGGAAGGACATTACAAGTATCCATGAAGATATTTTCCAATGTGTCGTTCAATAGAGTAAAGTTGTCAAATGGCCTGAACCGAGGTCATCTCTGAGCATCATTTCCTTGATTTCTCTTTCGATTGTTGTTATTATTCCCCGATTGTCGACCATCGCCTTGATTCTTGTTCCCAACATTAACTTCAACCTTTCCTGAGCTGTCTCCCGTTTTCTTGATGGCAACATTGCTTTGGATATCTTCTTTATCAGTAGCTTTCCTTTTTCGGTTAGCATATATCTCCTCTTGCCGCAAGCGTATATTGGCTTTTTCGTAAAATATTTCTCTGGTTAGGGGTGGCTTGCCGGCATGATATATCCCAAACTCAGAATCTTTGTCTACTCCATCAATCAGGGCCATCAAAACAGTTTTCTCATGAGGATACCTGACTTCTGTGACAGCCAAGTTGAAGAGATCCAAATACGATTTTAAACTCTCGCCAGGCCGTTGTTTGATAAGGGACAGCTCGATTACATTCTTAGTCCTCTGAGCATGAAGCCTGAATTGGTTCACGAATCGTTCACTTAGTTCCCTGAAACTAGATATCGATCGTGCTGGAAAGTGAGTGAACCACAATAATGCCACATCTTCCAGGAATATAGGAAACGCTTTACACTTCACTACATCGGATGCCGCCGTGGCAGTCATGGACCATGAGTATCTCATTAAGTGCTGGACTGGATCGGTCCTACCTGCCTATCGGTTCCCTGATGGCATGTTGAAGCATCTCGGGAAGGTAACATCCAAGATATCATCGGTAAATGGAGTATGGCTACAGTCTATACCCCAGTCTTCGTTCCTCTGTCCACGGCTATCTGCCATGATTTGCCTGACCATTGTTACGAGATTTGCGCTGGTCACTGTGGATTCAAGGTCGGCACTCCTTGCCCTGCGGGGCCCTCCATTGTTCATTGGAGGGACAGGGGCGAGGTCTGGAGCCCGTGCAGAACTTCCTTGCCCCCTGTTACCGTGGTCATTCACGCGGTGAAAGGGTTGAGGTGGTCTATTTTCCACGGGATGGTCAACCACATGCACTCTGGGAAGTATCGCAGGATTATTTAGATTACGGTTGGCAGGCCTCGAATAGAGTGCCTCTTCTTCTCGCGAAGGAAGGGACCCGAATCGAAGTTGCTCTATGTTTTCAGCTCTCTCCAGCGGTCATCGTGGAGGTCTTGGAGATTCCTTAGACGACGAAGATGAATACTCTGGGGTGAGTGGACGAACAGGAGGAGGTGCCCTTTGCCTTACAAGATCATCAAGACGCCTATCTATAGCAATCAAGTTCTGTCGTAGCATGGAGCTCTCCTGCCTTTGAGTGGCTAATTCGTCAAATAACTTATCCCATATTTCAACAAAGCGAGAGAGATCTCCTTCAGTAACTGGGGAAGAGGGGTCATATTGATCATCAACATTTTCTCTTATACGTAGAGAACTTGAGCCAGGTCGATCGGATGCAACATGGCGGGAAGAATGGGCCATAACTTCCTTTCCAGGTCGAGATTTGGTCTGCTTATCACTGTGGATCGCAGTGGCCTTGGGTCGATGGCATGTGGTGCCCCCCCGGGATCGGATTGTGGAAGAGTTGGGAGGAGGGTTCGCGATGAGGTCCTAGGAGCGAGTAGTGACACCTTTAGAAATCCGGATCGTTGCGCCCCCTTCAGGTTTGTTCGTGGCGCCTTGCTCGGGTTGGATCGCCCCGACCTCGTCGCGATCCAAGAGGCCTTCCTTAACCTGCTCATGCACACTTTCTTCAATTGCTTCATTCGCGGCTTCATTTGCCTACGAAGCTCGTACTTCCTTAGACTTCTTTCCAGCCATGATATCCGGGTATCGCTATAATCTTCAAAAGTCGAAACAGTGGAGTTATGGACTGTCTTCTTTGGACTTGAATATCCAAACAACGGAGCAACAATCCAATATGCTGAGAATTTGTTCTCAGTGAAAGCACCAAAATGTTAGACCAAAATTTGGCTCTAACACTCAAATTGTTCTGATTCGTAGAGGATTATAACTGGAAAACAATGAAAAAGCAGAAAACACACAAGATTTATAGTGGTTCGGCGTTAACGAGCCTACGTCCACTTTATATGTTATTGATTATACTTTGAATGCTAGTACAATTAGCAATTTCACTCAAACTCACTCTTACAATTATGATTTCTCTCAATAATTTCGAAGTAAAACCGGTAAGAAATATTGATGTGACAGTAATGGTGGAATTAATACTCAGAACTGCCGAAAGATCCCAAAAAATGTCAAGTTACGGGCTATTTATAGTTGATTTCTTCAGGCGGATCGCGGTCTTACGTCGCTCAAATCTGGAGAATCTCGGGCTGGTTCGTAGCTTGATGGAGAAATGACCAATATGACAGTTACAGAAAAGTGTCGCGAGATCCTGCATTCTCGGATCGAGGTAGAGCTGGTCATAGTCTTCATTCCTTGGTTTCTGGAACTCGGATCAGATCGAGCTAACAAGGGTGGATCGGATCGCATAGGGCGTCGCGATCTGATATGGCATTGCGATCCGGGGAAGGGTGAGTGACCGCGATCGAATTTCCGGGGATTGGGAAGAGTGAAGCTTCATATTTTGTTCTTGTGTGTGAACCTTGGTGGCTTGGTCAGAAAGCTAGCCAACAAGTGTTGGGATGATATTTGACGTACACTAATCACAATTGTTTAGTTGTATGCCGATCGATTGGTTGAAAGGCTGTTGTTAGCGTTAAATATTTATATTTAAGGCTTACACAGTGTAAACGCACTCTGGTTGATGGACGATTAATTATCACTATTGTTGAATACATATGTTGTGTGAAAATCCATATAAATTACTTTATATGGTAATTGGCTGTGTCTGATTCCAGTTCAGAACTGAAGAATATTTTAAAAGAAAGGATATTTTAAAATAACGAATATTTTAAAATAATATTCTGTAAAGGATTAAAATCTGATTTTGATGTCTGATTTTGGATAGACACGAGTATATTGAAAAATATGAAGCCGTGTTGATTAGATCTGCGCCATTTTTATGCGAACGATATTTATATCGATTAAATTCGTTTTTATAATGAATATGGAAAAAGAAGTGATTTCGAAATCTAATATTTTGAAAATATTATCATATATATTAACGATATAGAATATTCAATTTTGATTTAAAATTGAAAATGAAGTTGGAATCATTTTTAAAATGAAGTTTAAACGATTCATAAAATACGCTTTAAATGGAAATCGATGAAATATAATATATATATATATATATATATATATATATATATTTAATGGCCTGAATAGAACGTGCCGCACAGCGACCGTTCGCGAATTTCGACCATTGACTTCGAATTGACGTTACGGGAGATCCGACCGTCGGATTCTCCTGAAACCAGAACCGTTGGGTTCGTATCGAAATGATCTTTCCAAAAATATAAAAGATTTGAAATCTAACGGTTGGATTTGGAATTATGTCCAAATCAAATTTGGAAAAGGTCGCCGTAAGTGCAGTTCGATGACCGTTTATGGAAATCAACGGTACGGGCCTTAATAAAATTATTAAAAATATTAATAATTTGTATAAAATCATAATAAATGATTTAGAAGGAGTTGAGATGAAAAATTCCACGTTTGTAAAGATAAAAATATATTTTTATCAGAATGAAGTAGTTATTAACTAGATTTGAAATCCAATATTTTTAAATAAATAAAATGGATTGAGAATGGGTTTTAATATAACCAGAATTTCTAATATAAGAATGTGAATTGGGTTTATCGTGAACTATGTTTTAAGCGACGTTCGTTCTTTAACCCGATTAACAGTGAAATGTGATTTGGAATTTATAAATCTTTTTATTGAGATTTAATGGAAATTTTCCAAAGTAAAGTTTTCCAATATATAAATTGGAATGGAATGGAATTCGATTTGCTAATAATCGAAGTGAGCTTCTGTGGAGGAAGACCATTACTATATATGGAATTTAAAAGGCTTTACCGTTATTCTATTTATATTATTGGTCAGATATGGAAGTTGATGTCAATTATATATATATTGATATGTTTTCCATGAAGATTCCATCATTAATGGAATTGGATTTTGGGGTTTATTGTGAACTGTGTTTTAAATGACATTCGTTCTTTAACCCAAGTAAAGATAAGATTAATTTCTTAAATTGGAATAATCATTAAGTAATGATTTTTGAGATTAAAACAGAATTAGAGTTTTAATGAATCTTTAATTAGATTGGAAAGTGAATGTGATAATTAAAATTATCAATTCAAGAAACTGATCAAGAATGGAGTATCACCAATTTTGCTCCAAGCGATAGTTAAATCTTTAATTAGATTTGAACGCGAAATAGTAATTAATTTTACCGATAACACCGTGGTGTTAGATATGGAGTATCACCAGTTTTTCTCCATGGGATGAATAGGTTGGGATTGAGAAATTAAACTAATGATTACTTCGGTAAGGTGCGCTAATCCCGACTAGTTTGGATAAACTTTAATATGGTTTGAATTGATGTTAAAAGGAAGATTAAAGAATAAATTTAAAAGGATTTTCATTGATAAAATTAATGGGAACCTTTCCCTAGAAATTAGAATATTTAAATAAAAGAATATTCTGAATTGGAATGAAGCGTATGTTGTGTTTGTGTAACACTTGTTTACTATATACGCGAGTTATTCGGAAAGACTGGGTTTATCCGATTCTGAATAACTGATACGATGATAAGTCAAAGATGAAGACGGTGGTTGAAGACCGGAGGTCTTCACATCGTTTGGACGATTCCTAATAATCCTGATTGGGCTGTACACCCAAGAGGAGGGAATACGTTGGTGATCGTCCAAACGTACTTGGAGATCGACGGATATGCGAGGTACAAGGTGCCTCCAGTTTCGTTCAGACCCAGAACGGACTTGTAAATGGATTGTGTGTCTGACATTGGATTTCATTCTGTGTGATTGATATACATCAGTAGCATAGCGTGAATTGCCTATGTGGCATGCTGAGATGCAAATGATCAAGGCTTCTGTTGAAAAGCAGAGTCTTGTGGTTGATGATCAGAGCATGGCCTTTGTGGCATAGCTTTGTGTGGCGTTAATTCGCGAGCCTCACGCCCCAATGTGAACCAAAAACTGGAGAGGACCTCAGGGGGAACATGCGTCTCTTTCTAGTTAGGAGTGGCATCGGTGCTTGAACTGGCTGACGAGTTTTACTCATGTGGTTGTTGGATTTTGGGGCGCCTCGGTTATATCGGTCGATCCGGAACCGATGGAGTCATTCGTTGGCTCGTTTACACCCCATAGGAAGAGGAGACGTATTGTTCAGGATTTAAGTTTAATCCACATCGTTGGACCGGCCCTGACGATCCAAGGGACGATGCGTTCTGTTCCTAAGGGGCGGGCTAAAGCGTCTCGAAGCGGTGAGGACTATCTTTTGCCTCGGTTCACAGATGTAAATCCAAATTTCCAATACGACATCTTGCCGTTTTAATTGTAAAACTAGTATGGCGACATGATAGACGGTACCCATGCCGCCTAAGATTGATACATTTATATTTGAAGTTGTTTTGACACTATACACTTACAGTAATAATAAAAGATGAAATTTAGCGTATCAAGCATTCTTTGGCTATTATAAGGTAAAACCATATCCTTCGGCATGTGTCGCATTATGTGATGGGACCTGGGTCTTATAATAGCTTCATTGTTCTTTAACTAGCATTGTGCTGTTTATTTTGTGCTCCAGTATTCTTGGGAGGAACCCCGTTCCGTGTTATACGGCGTGGTCCCTTGATTTACCAAACTTTAAAAATAAAGATAATAACTGTTTTAGTTCTCACACCAGTCACATGACTGACCTGGAGTTTATTGTTTTAACCAAAACTCTGGGTGCCCTTATTTTCCACACGGGAAGCTAGTAGTTTTGGTTTTGCAGATTTATATTCACAGGACCCTGGTTTATAGCTGAAGTGATATTCGTAAAGCTCTGTATCCATGTATTTCTTTCAGTTATGTTTTGTATTATTTTTCCGTTGTAGTAACGTATTTAAATCTCTGATATTTTCAAATGTGTAATATTTATTCATACTCTGTATATTCTTGTATTCTGGTGGAATTGTTGTAATAACAATGAAATGTGCTTCTGTTTGTGTTCTGTTGTGTCGTGTTCTCATCTCAATCCGGGCTTTCCTTCACAGGGAAGTTCAAGTCGTTATAGATTTATACTAGAGAATAATATTATATTATGCAAAGTGTAGCTAGTTTATATAAAATTTAATTATAGAAGAGTATTAGTGCTTGAGAGTTCCTTTTATGATACACTAGTTCTCAACATAAATTCAAGTGGTACCTGCAAAAACAATAAAAAATATGGTACCCACTTCCTCCGTTAGGGTCCTAGGGGTTAAATCTTAAGAAGCCAAACACAAGAAGTTTCAGGTTCCTTTTTGAAAAAAAAAATTATCATTATAATGAACAGACTCTAAAAAAATTTGTAATATATTTATTTATAATAAGAACTTTATTGGTCTTTGGAATCCATATTCTAATATTTTCCGAATATTTTTTCTTAGAAGAAATATTAAATTTACTACTAGAAATTTTTGGTTTAATATTTGAATTTTTAAAACTGGATTTCCTTTTAGAATTAACTATTTTTTTATACCCAAGTCCTTTTTTATTAAAAGCTGGTTGAGAATTTTCTAATATTTTAGATAAATTTTCTCTTCCTTTATTTAAATTATTAACATTTTTAGAAATGCTTTCTAACTTAACTTTTAAACTAGAATTTTCTAAATCAGTAATTTTAATTTTAGCTTTTAAATCATGATTCTCAGAAACTAATAAATCATTTTTACTTTTCGGAGTTTTGATTTCTTGATTTAACTTAGAAATTTCAGAATTGCTATTGAAAGAGAACTTTGAAATTTTCTAAATTTTTCTTCTAAAATTTCTTTCTCATCCTTTAAAAGTCTCTTTCAAACTCTTCTTTATTTTTATCTTCGCTAGCTTGTTTAAACTTTCGCTTAAACATTTTTCTATATTCTCAGATTTCAGTATCAATTTCAACTAATTCATCGAAGGTAAATTAACTTACATTATTATCTTTAGCCATGAAGCACACATTAGCTTGCTCACTATCACTGTCGCTGCCACATTCAGATGATGAAACCGAGTTATCCTTAGTGACTGAAAAAGATGGTCTTTTTGATTTCTCCTTCCTCTGATTTTTCTTTAATTCTGGGCAGTTCTTTTGATAGTGAGCAGTCTTGTGACAATTATAACATTCAGCCGCTTTGATGAATTGTTTTTCTCATTCTTGCTTGAACCTTTCAATATTTTAGAAATTTTATAAAATTCTTTGCTGCGAAAGAAATATCTTCTTCATCTGAATCAGAATCTTCATTCTCAGCATGGAAAGCTAAGTTTTTCTTATTTTGTACCTCTGCTTTCTTTTACTGCAAATTCACTTCATAAGACATTAGATAATTGATCAATTCTTTCAGTTTCATGGCGGAGAGATCGTTAGCCTCTTCGATTACTAATACTTTTCTCTCCCATTCATCCATTAAAGAAATTATTATTTTTGATATTTTATCAAAATCGGAATACTTTTCTCCTAGTCCTAGCAAAGAATGATAAATATTTTGAAATCTAGAATACATGTCATTTATAGTTTCATTTTCATTAATTTTAGAATTTTGAAACTGATTCATAAGCATAGAAATTTTACTTTGTTTAACCTTACTTGTACCTTCATGAGTTACCTTAAGTGTATGCCAAATTTGATATGCAGTGTTGCACATGCAAATTCGATTGAATTCATTTCTATCTTGTGCACAATGTAACATGTTCATTGCCATACCATTGGCAGTAGCCTCTGCTTTTTGAGGTGTAGACCATTCAGTGTATGCAGTAGTGGGTGGTGTGTATTCTTTTTGTGTGATATTCCGTGCCTCAAAACTGTTTGCTTGCATACAAATCCTCATTCTAGTGGCCCAATAACTATAATTCATGCCATTAAAGAAGGGTGGTCTAGCTGTTGATTGGCCTTTAGAATATCCGTTGTGAGTACTAGTACTAGTGTTATTATCCACATTATCTAAGTATTAAATAAAGGTTTTATGGTTAGATGATAGCCTTGCTCTGATACCAATTGAAAAAGTCAATGTGTATAACTTAAACAGGATCTATATGGATATGGCGGAAATGTGAATGATAAACTAACGTATATGATGCAATAGTTACACAAATAAATATTCGCATGTATGATATCACAAGCAAGTAAAAATAAGCAGTAAAGTAAAGTAGATTGACACCTGGGATTTTATACTGGTTTGGGCTTTCTTAGCTTCCGGAGTGTATCTGGTTCGATATTTGATGCCAACAAATCAAATAAGGTTTTATTTCGGATTGTAAAGTAAAGTAATGTTGATAATAAGATTTTGATCGATGCCAACAAATGGAGTTGCAAAGAAATTTATCTCAAAGAAATAAGGTTATATATACACACACACACACACACATTGAGTCGTGTTAGAATTTTGTTAAAATCTATCCTCAAGTATACACGAATGTGAAAAACAAGTTATATATATATATATATATATATATATATACATATATATATATACATTAAACAACCTTTAAAAAAGGCTGATATGTGCAAAAACTGGCAATACAAGTCGACTGGTCAGGCTGTTTTTGCACATAACAACTAGTTTTGAAATTTTAACAAATACGTTTTAATTCCACCAGTCAACTGATGATTTTTGATCAGTCGACTGATACGAAATGGCAAGTATTTTTCTGAAAGGTTGCCTCTTTTCATGAAGAGATTCCTCTTCATTAATCAAAGGAATTGGACGTAACTTTTCGTAGAAACTCTTCATGAACAATTGGTACCTTTCTACTATTATATAAACAACTTCAAACATGTTTTACAATCACCGAATCATTCTATATTCTCTCTATTTTCTGATTTACACTTCTGTATACTTTGCAAACAAAAGCTCTCCAATTTCAAATGTTTGTTGAATCCTTGAATCTATTTAATATCACTTGATTCAAAAAGCAATTTTCTTCCTTAAAATCTACGCATTCAAATCATATACTCGAGGATCAGATTATAGGAAGGTTGTACTTAAAGTGTCGACTATCCGTGTTTATTCAAAAACACAAAGTAGAAGTCAAAACCATTGTATTCGTTGAAGTCTCGTGGTGATCAGGCGAGAGTTGAAGTCCAGTGTGTGATCAGGCGAGAGTTGAAGTCCTGTGTGTGATCAAGCGAGAGGCATTCTTGTTAGGGCTCGGGTGTACTGACCTATTCCTTCGGGTTAAGAGAGGGCGTTGTTAGTGGAAATTCCGAAGAGGAGCTTCGGGACTGGACGTAGGGTGGGAATCCCGAACTAGTATAAAATCCCTGGTGTCACTTTACTTTACTGCTTATATTTACTTGCTTGTGATATATCATACTTGCAAATATTTATTCATGTAACTATTGTATCATATAAGTTAGTTTATCATTCACATATCCGCCATATCCATGTAGTTCCTTCTTAAGTCATACACATCAACTTTTTCAACTCTGTCCAGTTTTATAATATTTTAAATGTTTTTTAATATTGATAAGTAATGACTGAATGTTGTGTGATGGTTGTTTGGATGAATTGCAAATAATTGGTCGAAATAATTATATATATAGTTATAAATATAAATCATTGATTGAATACTGATATTGTTTACTGTTATATTTCATATTGACATGAAATTGGCATTACTTATGTTGATTAACGTCTGTGGATGCAGGGAAACATGTTGGAGGGATCAAACTGGATTCCTCAACAATTATATTGTTGTTTTTCATATATTGCATTGTACGATGAGACAAATTATCTATGATTGATTATTATTTGTTTTGGGATGTTTGAATAACATTGAACATGAAATAATTGGTATTTAAATACTGTAAAGATATGTGAAAAAGAATTCATGTTTTAAAAAGGAAAAATCTATCTTTAAAATAGAATTTGAAATTTGATTGGACTAGAATATAGTAACTTATTTTTAATAAAATAAAACAAGTGGTATAATTTATAAATAAATTAGAATAATTATCATCGGATAACTCGAAAATATGAATTCTAGAGTGAAATGAAAAAGGGAAATTGGGAATAGATTGTAAAAAGAAAATGATGAAATTATTTCGATGTTCGAAAAGTAAATAAAACTGGATAAATCCATAAGGATTTTTAATTAGAATTTGATTATGCCAAATGTTATAAAAATAATTTATATTCAGAAATTATATATTATATAATTAAGAATTTAGTAAGATAGTTAATATTTGATTTGAAACCAATAATTTATAACTAAATATGTAATCGAGACTAGGTTATGAACTTGATAGGAAATTAAAAAGAACTTGACTTGCAAATGAATTATATCAAGTAGAATATGAATATGATATGAATATGAATTCATGAAATAACTCGATTAACATGATTTGAACCTGTAATGGAGTTTATAAATAAAAATCAAGAATTGATTGATATAATGAGTCTAGTTTTTGTAAAGAGATAATATTCACGTTTTAAAGTGAATAATGACTTAAAAGCAAACGTTTTGCAAATTGAAGTGTTTACAAAAGGAAATTGGTAATGTTTTGGAAATGGTAAATTCAAAAGTGAATTTAGAATTGAGTTGACCTGAAATGGTGAATTTATTTCGACGTTCGGAACTTTGATTAATAGAGATAATTCGGAAGAGAGTTATATGTTGAATTCGATTATATCGAATTCGGGAAGAGAGTTATACGTTGAATTCGATTATATCGAATTCGGGAAAGTATTATTTACTTTCCGTTTTTAATGATGATTTAATTAATTAATTAATTAACTATTCTAAATAAAGAATCAAAGTTATATTTTAAATTTAGATATTTTGGAAACACGTATTATAACACTATCGTTATAATCAAGGTTTTGTGCAACATTCGTTTAAATATATATATATATATATATATATATATATATATATATATATATATATATATATATATATATATGGATTTTGGAAACGTTTTTCAAACATAATTAGAGACGTTTTCTAAGTATAGAAAATGATTTTGTCGATAAGAATTTAAGAAATGGATTTAAGAAAATTAGAAACTGACTCGAGATTAGTTAAGTTGAATAGCTTTCTAGATATCGATCTGATGTTGGTTTCGGCCTTCGCGGTTGATATTTAGGGAGTTGTTCTTTTACTAGTTTACGGTTAGAGACTGATGAATGTGGAAGATTATTGATACGTAAATAAGAAATGGGAATGTTTTCCAGTGTTAATAACGTATATTTTCTAAATATAGAAAATAAGAAGTTGTAGATATAAGGAAACGTTATTCCAAGAATCGAAAAAGGGCTAAATAGGTTTTAAGAAATAACTGGAAAAATATGGAAACAGGAAATTAGGAAATAGGAAATTAGGAAACAAGTAAATTAATGTTAAATTAATTTAAAGGACTCAATATTGATTGATGGTTGACCTGTAATATTTCCATTTGGAAATATGATCGTTGGGTGTATGGATGTTTTCATTTGATAGTTAAATAACCGACTATCAAAGTTTTCGACCATTTCCCTTGTTAATACGGAGAGACCGAGATCAGTTTTATTATCCGAAAACCACTTCATATGGGCATAAGCATTGCGAATCAAATATGCCAAAGACTATTGAAGACGGAGTTTATGCAAGGGATGTTCTGGCGATCCCAGGTAGAAATTTCCTAAGATGGATTTACAGAATAGTGCCTTTGTTCCTCTTAGCTTTCTACCCATGGTATTTTTAGGAAAATCAATTTGTGATTTCGCGGGTATGGCTATGTGGCGTTCAAAGTAGATGGAGAAAGGAAGTTATAAAATTTATATTATAATTGAACATAGATTGTCAAATCTATTATCTTGAATGGGAGTTTATAAAAAGGAAACAAATATTTATAAGTATTTATTAAGCTTATGAATAATTATTAAATGATTATATAAAATCAAGGATATTCTTAACCTCAAGCCTCACCAACCGGGAAATGGTATTGAATCGGGTAGGTCGCATGGCTATGTGGGTCGCTCCCTTCAGAAGGGTGTATCATTACCTGATTTGGAAAACCAAATGCCTTCGGTTGTCCCTTTATTTTGTATGTTATCGGTTCGATTGGCTGGCCCGAACCGTGGTAATGATATATTTGGAACATTCAAGCGAAATGAATGGCCGGTCATGTTTAGCAGGGTTGCAAGATGTTTTGAACCCCAATGTATTCATCTTCAGAGGTACATTGTCGGAAGGTAGTCTCATACCTTGCCAGGAAATCCATTCTCCAATAAGAGCCCGCGGTTTTGATTGTATACTATGTATATGGAGTGTGCAAGCATTCTGCTAGATTGCTACTTATTTAAATTAAACATGATTATAATACCAGAATAATATTGATTTCCAAATGTTTTGGGTTGTCGTAAGGTAAAAGCCATCCGTATTTATGTGCGGATTGGTCTTACGATTATCATTTCTTTCAAAAGTATTCCTGAAAAGTTAAAACCAAGTGGTTGGAGTTTACTTACACCAGTCCTATGGCTGAGCCAGAGTTTATTTTGTTTTATTTTACCCTAAACTCTTGGGTGCCCAAATTTGTATGGGCAGTCAAGTAGTTAGGATTTTACAGATATACTTAGAGGAGCTTGGAGCAGGAGGCTTCAACATTAGATATATAGAGAGTTAATTTCAGTTGTGATATCATGTATTGTACTCTGAAATGGTGTGTATATACAGTTATAAGTTTGTATTTCAAAGTTATGTTATATAATATATTTTATTCGTTCCGCTATGAGATTCATGTTATACTCTGATTCTGTTCTATTTTGATCTTCTTCTTCTATTCTAAGCTTCTCTCTTTCTAATTCTCGCTCTCTAACTTCTTTCTATTAATGATCTGGTATTTTCGATGCTTGAATAGTCGACATTGTGTTTTATGTCAATTTTCAGGGTCGAAAATCCCAGGTTCGTTACACTGGTATCAGAGCTGAAGGTTTAGTAATAACCCTTGGTTATGTGGCGTAACTTAATAGAGATTAGGTTAATAACACCCTAGATTGAGTTTAAGTGTATATATACGAGAGAGCGTACTTGTAGATTTTATAAAAATGATTTTATATTGTGGATATTTATTGGTTGAGTGGCTTATGAATTTTGGTCGACGGTGGGGAACCACAATGTCGATAGGGGTTTCTAAACACTCGAATACGATGAACCGATATGTTATGTTCTTAAAAGAATGTAAATCAAATAATTTTACCAAAAACATACTTTGATATACAAATGTATTTAGCTTGGAATTATTATAGTACATTGGATTTGTTGGTTGTTATTGTAACCGAATAAGATTATAATTGAGAAGATTATAAATAACCAATCAGAATTCGTATAAGAGTGTTATATAAATTCAGGTGAATTAAATCTAAATTCAAACCAGAATTGAGATTAAAACTCTAAAAATTGGAAAAGTGTTTGTAATGAATTTTGATTCAAATATATGGAAATTTTAAAATCCTGGGAGATTTTGGAAATGTTTCCCAAGCATTGTAAATGGTATTTTGAAGAATTTCAAAATGGAAGTGTCTGAGAATTGTTTTGAAAAGTGGTATAGTATTGAACTCACTAATTCTGATGATGACGGCCGCATCATCAGTTTTCATTTTTGAGTTTCTAAGTGATGGATTACTATCAAAGATTTTGTTTTTGAATTGTTTAAGGAAATATGTTGTTTTGAATTTTGAAAGGAAATATTTGATTTTAAAAAAATGAAGTGTTTAAAAACCTCCCAGGTAGATATTGTTTTGAATTAAAAACAATTATACCAAATAAATATTTAATGATGGAATAAAATTAATTTAAGTAAGTCATACATAAATAAAGATTATGGAAGAAAATAGGAATTTAATTAAGGCAAGTTAAGAAAAAATTAAAATTGGATGAATATGATATTGAAATAAAATTAGATTTTGGAGTTATAGATAACTAACTTGAGAAATAAATTAGTGAATGGAATATGATAATGTAATTTAACCTGCTTAAGTAGTTGGATTTGTGAGATATGATTTTTGGAATGGAATTGGAGTAATGAGCAAGAATTTGGAATTGAGAATGGAACTGAGATTGAAAATGAATTTGGTTTAGGTATAAGAGAATGAATGGATCTGAAGATAAGTTGATTGGAGATCAATTGGAATGCATTTTTACGCCCGATAAAAAGGTACAAGTTTATATTATATTTGTGTATGAGATTCCTATTTGGCAAGCCGCTTGGCTGTTTGATTTTCTTTTGGATTAGAGAAGCCTAGAGATGCGAGCTGTAGTTGTGTTGATTAAGCCATACAATGGAGACGCTGGCGAAATTTTTCGGAAGTTTAATATGTTAGAAAATTTGCAAAATTTTTGCAAATTTTTATTAGTGAGAATGAATAAATAAAATTAATCGGTTCAATTGGAATTCAAATTACGAAGTAAAACAATTATTTTTACCTATTTAACAAGGTCTGTAGCATTTTTCCACCTTAGTAATTTCGGGGATGAAATTCTTTTAAGGGGAAAGGAATGTAATGTCCAAGATTTTTATCTATTTAATAATTAATTAATTTATTTGGATAAGCAATTCGACTGTTTATGTGGTTTAAATTCAAATATTTTGAATATTTATATAATATAAAAAGTGAAATATTAAATTTGTTTCTGAAATAGTCGGAAATAGTAGAATTTGCAATAATGTGTAAATTGGATAATATATGATATTTAATTTAATTTGAATTCGATTTATAATAACGAATTTATTATATAAACGATGATTGAAAGTATAAATTATAGTAAAATTTAAAATGAGGACGTAACGTCAAGATAGTTCATAATATTAAGTTTTGAACTTTAATTGAGTATACAGGATTCGTTATAAATCGGATTTCTTTGAAACCAAAAATGTCTGAATCTATTGAGCTATATTTTTCTAATGGAAGTGAAAAATTGAGATTTTATCTTATATATTGTAAGTTATGTCCGAATCAAAATTTCAAAAAATCGGTGTGACATCATTTATAAGTCATAACGATTTATTTAATATAATATAATATTGGTTTCAAATTTGGATAAGATTTCTAAGACGTATTGCTAATTTTATTTATTGAATTTTTCCATAATTTTTAACTTGGAAAATAAGCAACTTCTGATTTAACATATTTTTCACCCTATATTGGCTTTTTTGGGATTTCACAAAGGGTGCATTTTTTACAGGTCCCTATTAAGGTTTTAAATTAGGCTCAGGTTCAGTCATAAACATATTGTAGATTTAGTCCCAAATTTTTGAAAATTCACTAAGAAAATAAAAAAATTTAAAAAAATACATAAATTCATATTTAAATCAAACATTCACTGGACAAAAAATTCAGATCCAAAAATCATCGAACAAGGCATCAAAAACCCAAAAAACAGAAAAATAACGAAAAATGCAGTTAAATGCATAAAAGTATGCACATATTTGAATTTCCTACATATATCCGTGCATGTTTTTCATGCAGTGCATCTTTTTTGATTTATTTGCATACATCTATGCACGTAATGTATAATTCTTGCATAAAAATATGCAACAATATGCAGGCAAAATATCACTAATGTTTCCTTCGTACAAATACATGCATACATGTGCGCAAATATTTCAGATAGTTGCACACATGTATGCAAGTTTTCGGTCCAGTTTTTTCAACATAAAAAAAGCGTATGAAATAGTTGCATACATGTATGCAACTTTTTTTTTGTGGACTTCCGAGAATATTTCCAGATTTTAGATTTTTTTTTTTAATCAGTGCCGCAATTTTTTGGGAGAAATTGAAAGAGGCGGAACATTTGAAAGGAGGAGGCAGAACATTTGAAGCAGCAGGCGGCATCTGAAAAATAGGGGGCGGGTTTATATTTAGAACATGGGGGGATGTGAGCCTAATTAAGTTTGCTTTTAGGGATGTGTGCCTAATTTTCACTTTCACAAAATAAGTTATTTTGTTTATTTTATTATACTTTTGGAATCGTGGCACATCCCTCGACATGATCATATTTTTATTTTTGTCCATAGCGATTGATATGTGAGCGAAATTTTACCTATCCAGGTATGCCAAACTTAAGAATATACATACACACACACACACACATACACACACACACACACACACACATATATATATATAATATACCCTAATCTACCTTTTTCTTGTCTACCAAGCATGCTACAACCGTCTACATTGCACACAGCTAAATAAAATAGAAATTTAGACCTATATCTTCATGTTTAAGAAAATCCTATCCTATGGAGTACCAAAGCACAAGCCTGGTTAGCTACCGTGTACCAGATCAATCGAATGTTAATCGTTTTTTAGCGATTGATGACCAAGGTGAGTAAACTCACTAACTCTGTCCAGTTTTATATTATTATAATCGTTATTTAATATTGATAAGTAATGATTGAATGTTGTGTGGTGGTTATTTGGATGAATTGCAAATAATTGGTTGAAATAATTATATATCTAGTTATAAATATAAATCGTTGATTGAATACCGATATTGTTTATTGTTATATTTCATACTGATATGAAATTGGCATTATTATGTTGACTAACATATGTGGATGTAGGGAAACAGGTTGGAGGGATCCAACTAGATTCCTCAACAGTTATATTGTTGTCTTTCGTATATTGCATTATATGATGTGACAAATAATCTGTAATTGATTATTATGTGTTTTGGGATGTTTGAATAACATTGACCCTAGAATAATTGGTATTTAGATACCGTAAAGGTATATGAAAAAGAACTCCAGTTTTAAAAAGGAAAAATATATTTTTAAAATAGAAATTGAAATTTGATTGGACTAGAATATAATAACCTATTTTTAATAAAATAAAACAAGTGGTTTAATTTATAAATGATATTTATAAATAAAGTGAAATAATTATCATTGGATAATTCATAAATATGAATTATACAATGAAATGAAAAAGGGAAATTGGGACTAGATTTTAAAAAGAAAAAGATGAAATTATTTCGATGTTCGAAATGTAAATAAAATTGAATAAATCCATAAGGATTTATAATTAGAATTCAATTATGTCGAATGTTATAAAAATACTTTATTTTTAGCAATTAAATATTATATAATTAAGAATTTAGTAAGATAGTTAATATTTGATTTGAAACCAATAATTTATAACCAAATATGTAATCGAGATTAGGTTATAACTTGATAAGAAATTAATAAGAAGTTGACTTGTAAATGGATTGTATCAAGTAGAATATGAATATGAATTCATGAAATAACTCGATAAAAATGATTTGAACCTGTAATAGAATTTATAAATAAAATCAAGATTTGATTGATATAACGAGTCAAGTTTTTATAAAGAGATAAAATTCACGTTTTAAAGTGAATAATGATTTAAAAGCAAACGCTTTGCAAATTGAAATGGTTATAAAAGGAAATTGGTAATGTTTTGGAAATGGTAAATAAAGAAATAACTGGAAAAATATGGAAATGGGAAATTGGGAAACAAGTAAATTAACGTTGAATTAAATTAAAGGACTCAATATTGATTGATGGTTGACCGGTACCATTTGGAAATATGATCGTTGGGTGTACGGATGTTTTCCTTTGATAGTTAAATTACCGACTATCAAAGTTTTTGACCATTTTCGTTGCCAATACGGAGAGACTGGGACAAGATTTATTATTTGAAAACCACTTCATATGGGCATAAGCGTCACGAATCAAATATGTCGAAGACTATTGAGGACGGAGTTTTTTGCAAGGGCTATTCTAGCGATCCTAGGTAGAAATTGCCTAAGATGGATTTATAGAATTGTGCCTTCGGTTTGTCCAGTCGTAGGACAACTTGTATGGACAAATGCCTGACAGAAAATTTATAACAGATCACGTAAGTTGATCTCTTCAAATGTATTTACTGTTAACCCATGAAATATGGCTCATGAATACATAGCAAGGTTAGGTCATGCTCATTGCGTAGTGTTAGGTCGTCAATCCTTAGGCCGCAAATGAGATTTATTTAAACCATACCTTAGATCGCTTGAAGGTAATAAAATCACGTAGTTCCTTTGGTCGTTCGGGTTCTTTAAGTCGTCCGCTTCCTGGTTCACCAAGCTCCTTAGGTCACCCATGTTCTAAACAAACGAGGTCGCGTTATAATCCTTCCTAGGTCGTCCTACGACTTAATGAAGTATAATTGGGAAATCAAGTTATTTAGGTCACAAGGATCTTTAACCCGCCAAAGCTTCTTAGATCGCCAGGTATCTAATGCCTCCCGGAGCACTCAAGTTCTTTAGGTTGCAAATGGACCTAAGAGTGCTCAGGTCTTCAGCTCGCCTCAACTGGTCAAAGCTGGTTAGCTCCGCCATAGTTTGGGAAGATCTTATGTCCGCCTTGTCCTGGGTTGCTCTGCATTACCTTAGCCCGCGCCGCCATCCAATAAGAAGACTTTGGATTGCTCCGCTTTATTTAACCCGTTCCGCCTTAATGTGGACATCCTTGGACCGTGAAACACTGGTTTAGGGCCTTTTCAGCTCGTCTGATACCTAAAGGGAGTTCAGAATAATTACAGAATTGCCACCTGGTCAGAAACTCATCTATAAATACGCCCCTCATTCCTTCATTTATGGGGGCCGAATTTTATGACCCCAAAGGGCTGCCCAAATATTTCTTAAGCATCTCTAAGTGGTATCTCTCCAGACACCTTCAATTGAAGATCAAACATGAAGTTCATCTTGGAATCAACCACAAGTGATCAAGCAACCAAGAAATTGAAGATTCTCCATCATTCTCCTTCCATATTGTGGAATTCATCTATTTCTCCACTGTTTTGTGTTGATTAGAGTGATGCTATTGTGTAATGAACCATATGAATGTACTCTTTTGTGATCCTCAACTTGTAACCTTTGAATTGATAATAGAAATTGCCATTAAAGTGGAAGTTGACCTTTCCTAAGGTCGAACCACTATAAAATTTGTGTCTTTTTTACTTTTGTTGTGATTGTGGCCTCTCTTCATACCAAGTAGTGAAGTGCAATTTTTGCACCTTTGGTGTTCATTCTAATTTTGGAATAAACATTTGGCGCCCACCGTGGGGCCACATTCGATCTTTCATTCTCTCATACTCTATCACAAGGTTAGGCCTTGCATTGAGGATCTAAGCCAATCTCTACCGAGGATCTTACAAAACTACAATCTAATCCAACCGACGAGTTTTCTGTCAAATTAAAGTCCTTGTCCGAAGTCATGGGTAGACCATCGAAGAAGATTGCTAGCAGAACTATTGATGAAATTGACGACGCCGCCAACAACAAAAATACTCCCCTTACCAACCAATTTGAAGTTGGAAAAAGTTCTAAGTCCGGAGCCGTCGTAACAAGAAGGGAGTTGGATGAAGTTGTTGCAGGTTCAACAAGCCAATTGGACATTGCAAACAATGCCATGCTAAAGAAACTTGAATCTATGTTCGCCATGCAAGCTGCTACGGCAAAAGTTACCATGAATGCCGCTCATGCTAAGTCTTTTCAAACCAATCATACAGAAAATTGCGAGCTCTTCTTCTTCAAGTCCAAATCGAGGAGATTCTATTCAAGAGGTTACAAATCCTAATGATCCTCAACATAAAGAAGCTAAACCATCTACACGCAACCACCCCGACAAAGCGACTCTCGATAAGCACTTGGAACCACTAAGGCGGCACCTACGCAAGCGGGAGGCCCAGGGCCCTGAAATCTGAACTGTGACCGTTTGTTTAGGCAAACATCTGGCAAGGATGATGGCGTCCGCCCCGTGGAGCAGCTCAATGAAGCGGAGCGCATATCGGAAATGGTGCGCAAAATCATGGAGAAAAGCTCTAGAAAGAAAGATGATGAAAAGGAGTGGAGATTCGCTCCTACCAAAACCCCACTCATGGAAAGGATTAATATGGCTCCATACCCAAATATGTTCAAACCTCCGACGGTGCAAGCTTATAACTGGACCAGTGATCCCAACATGTTCCTATTCAAATATGATCAACATATGGATGGAGCACGCACCACAGATGAATTGAAATGCCTATACTTTCCAACTTAGCTTGAAGGGGTGGCCTCACTTTAGTTCACAAAGTTACCTCCCAAATCCGTAGACGATTTTGCTACCTTGGCCAAACTATATAGAGAGAGCAGCTCAGGCTTGAAGCTATGAAAATGTGGGATGTCATGGAGCTGAACAAACTTGAGAAATGGCCATGAGAACCCATCAGAGCTTTTCTCACCCATTTCAATACTGCCACAGTTGAGGTTGGGAACTACGAGCCTCGTTTGGCTTTAATGATTCTAAATGGAGCCATAAACAAAAAGACCAAACTTGGATGGTGGATTAAGAAGAAGAAGCCAAGTACGCTCGAGGAACTATTTGATAAAGCGAAAGAGTACATAGGTGTGGATGAAGATCCAGCCTATGCCTTGGATGTTCTTGAAAGCAGCATACTGCCCGAAAAGAAAGGTAATGATGCTGAAGTCAGCCAAAAAAATCCCGGTAGTCAAAAAAGGGGAAATGATTGAAAAGATAATTGTGCCAATTAGAAGTTTTGTTTCTTTAAAAATTCAGATTTGACTCCTTTAAGTGACACTGTAGAGAATATCTTCATGGCAACTAATGACAATGAAGAATATCTGACACCCAATCTAGCCAAGGTCAGTGATGCCACGATAAAGTCAGGAAGGTTCTTCTGGTTTCATAACCAACCGGGCTTCAATACAAAATGCGTGTAGACATTTAAAGAACCTTATTAAATAATTGATAAGGAAGAATAGACTTCAGCAATACAGAAAGAACCCGCAGAACGCTCAAACCGGTCAAGGACAAAGGACATCTGTGGGACCGCCTAGACAGAATGAAAACGCTCTAGTTGATGTCATCCCAAGGCTAATCATCAACACCATTTCAGGAGGGCATCATCATGATGTAATAAGTTGGAGGGACATCGTGAAGTACACAAACGAGATGGAGAACCTTTCTAAAGGAGAAGAACTCATGATCACAAGCGAAGTTTTCTCGCAAAGATACCAAAGACTCCGTGGGATGATATTGTGATTAAAGAAAAAGACTCAGACAGATTACTAACACCTATGGTAGATCCAATGGTGATCACCATCGGTTAGGGTCTGGCCATAGTCAGAAGAGTTTTGGTTGATGGTGGGGCCTCTTTCAATGTTCTTTTCATTAACGCATTCAATAGGATGAACCTTTCCATGGATGACATGAAGGCTTGCCAAAATAAGATTCATAGGGCAGCCCACTCAACCAATTGGCATCATTAACTTGCTTGTTGAACTTGGAGAAGGAGAAAAGAATGTTGCCATGAAACATGATTTTGTCATAGTTGATGAGCCTTATGCATATAATGCCTTCCTTGGAAGACCAACCCTCGTAGCCTTTAGAATAAGCTCCATGGTGCCTAACGATGAAATTCCAAACCGAAACCGGAGTTGGAGTAATTAAAGGTGACCAACGGACTGCGAGAGAATGTTATATGGCAGAACTTGTCGAAGCCAGGACGAAAGAAATGAAGAAGGATGTGGAGCATCTGCTCTGCATTGCTTCCCTCCCTTTAAAGAAATTAAGGAGGGCCCTCACACTGGCGAACATAGCAGAGCTCAAAGGGAGATTGATATGAGAAAGGCCAGTGTGGGGGAGAAAAGAGCAGCACTGGCTGAAGCCATAATCTCCATCTCGGTACATGATAAAGATCCAGACCAAGTCTAAAAGATAGGTTCTCAGCTGGGCCTAAAGCTGCATAAAGATTTGATCTTATTTTTAAAGGAAAATTTATATGTATTCGCGTGGACACATTCCGATATGTGCAGAATTTCACCAGATGTAATTGTGTATAAGCTGAATATTAATCCCAGTTTAACTCCTATAAAAAAAAAGAAACTAATTCAAGGACTTGAAAGATCCATAGCATTAAAAGAAGAAGTAGATAGGTTATTCAAAAATAACTTCATACGAGAATCTACATATCTCGTTTGGGTTTCCAATCCAGTTCTTGTTAAAAAATCCAACGGTAAGTGGAGAGCATGCATAAATTATTCAGATATCAACAAGGCATGTCCCAAAGACAGCTTCCCACTAACTAGAATCGATCAACTTGTTGATGCGACGGCGGGGGGTGAATTGTTATCTTTCATGGATGCATACTCTGGGTACAATCAAATCATGATGCATAAGCCAAATTCATTATAGATAGGGGCTTGTATTGCTATAAAGTAATGTCGTTCGTATTAAAAAATGCAGGAGCGACATACCAGCGCCTTGTGAGTTCAATGTTCAAAACTCAAATCGGAAACACAATGGAAGTCTACATAGATGATATGATGGTAAAGTCGAAGAAAGCTGAGGACCATCTTGAAAACCTGGCTGAGATGTTTCATATCCTCAGGAAATATGGAATGAAGCTCAATCCACTTAAATGTTCGTTTGGAGTTGCGTAAGGGAAGTTTCTAGGATTCATGGTCAACTCCAGGGGCATTGAGGAAAATCCTTCTCAAGTCACAGCCTAACGGGAAATGCGTGCTCCAAGGACAAAAAGAGAGATTCAAAGCCTAAATGGTAAAGTAGATGCACTTAATAGATTTATTTCTAAAGCAATGGATCGGTGCATTCCACTCTTCGATGCTTTGAGGAAAGGAAAGAAAGAATTCCAATGGACTCCTAAATGCCAAACTTCCTATGAAGAGTTAATCAAACACATAGAATAACCACTGATGCTCTCTAAACCTAAAGATGGAGAGGAACTATTCCTATATTTGGCTGTCTCGTCTCTTGCCTTAAGTGTCGCGCTAGTTTGAGAGGATGACAAGGTCCAATGGTCAGTTTATTACATTACTAAAAGGCTCACTGGGATAGAATTAAACTATCCGAAGTTGGAAAAACTTGCGTATTGTCCGCTCATCACCTCAAAAAAGCTAAGGCCATATTTCCAATCCCATCCTATAAAGGTTCTCACTGATCAACCGCTAAGACAAGTTCTCTTTCGCTGAGAAACTTCGGGAAGGTTATTAAAATGGAACATAGAACTCATCCAGTATGATATCACTTATCACCCTCGAAGAGCTATTAATAGGCAGGCCTTAGAGGACTTCTTCACCGAGTTCATGGATAGGGGAGAGGAAACAAAAGAACCAACGGAGACAGTGACTGGTTGGAAGTTATACATCGATGGGTCTAGAAATGACTACTGCTCAGGGGCTGGAGTTGTCCTAGAAACGCCAGAAGATCATTCTTTATGCTACGTTTTAAGATTGGAGTTTTCGTCAACTAACAATGATGCCGAATATGAATAATTAATCACAGGTCTTAAACTGACAAAAGAATTAAATATAAAAACTTTGCAAATCCTTAGCGGTTCACCGCTGGTAGTATGTGAGGTCCTAAAGGAATTCCAAACCAAACTTGGAAACCTTCCCACTTATCTTACCAAAGTTTTGGAACTTATTAACGACCTTGACTTCTACACTATATCTCATATTCCTAGGGAAGAGAATTCGAAGGCAGGCTCTCTTGCCAAGTATGCTAGTTCCTCGGATGCACAATTACTTGGTCTAATTCCTGTCGAAGTCCTTTTAACTCCTGCCATTGAAGAAGTAGATATTAACTGGATTATGAAGAATGTTGAAGAACCAGTGTCCTATATGACCCCAATCAAGGAGTATATTCTCAATGGAACACTTCAAGAGGAGCCGAAAAAGCGAAGGAAGATATTGCGTAAAGCTTCATTATACCTTATCCAGGATGGAAGGTTGTATAGGAAAGGATTCTCCATGCCACTGATGCGATGTGTAACCAAGGGAGAGTCCAAAGCAATCTTGGCAGAATTGCATGAGGGAGAATGCGGAGGCCACACTAGCTAAGAAAATTCTGCGATATGGCTACTTTTGGCGCGATGTGAACCTTGATGCAATGACTTACGCTAAGAAATGTGACAGATGCCAAAGATTTACGAAGTTTCCAAGAGCACCTCACACCGAATTAACTCAGAAGGTTAGTCTGTGGCCATTCGCCGTCTGGGGCATAGATCTGGTTGGAGCATGGCCTACACCTAAGTCAAATATGAAATATGCAATCGCAGCAGTGGATTATTTCACTAAGTGGGCCGAAGCCGAACCACCAGCGACTATTACTTCAAAAAAGGTGATCAATTTTGTTCTAAAGAACATTATCTGCCGATTTGGGGTACCTCAGAAAATAATCACCGAAAATGGAATTTAATTCGAGAGGAGTGAATTCTTGGATTTCATTGCTAAATACAAGATTAAGAAGAGTTTTGCAGCCGTTGCTCATCCACAGGCCAACGGGCAAGTTGAAGCAATAAACAAAATTTTGAAGTCGACTATCAAGAAGCGTCTTGAGAAAGCCAAAGGTGGGTGGGTAGACGAGCTTCCTCTTTCACTATGGGCATATCGTACAACTCACAAAACTGCGACTAGACACACTCCATTCTCACTCGCATTTGGATCCGAGGCTATGATTTTGGTGGAACTGGAAGTTTCCACTCACTGGAGAATCTACTTCAACCAAGAGGAGAATGAGAAATTACATCTCGAAGCACTTGAACTGCTTGAATAAAAAAGAAAAGAAGCGGAACTCAAAGTTCTTGCACATCAGAGAAGGATAGCTTGTCATTTTAATGCTAAGGTTATATGGAGAACCTTCCAAGTTGGAGACCCGGTTCTAAAAAAAATCATGACCGGAACTGGAGTGTTCGGACCCAACTGGGAAGGACCATATATGATAAGAAAAATAATTCTCAAATGGCATGTTCAAGTTAAAAACAACCGATGGCATCCAACTTCCGAGAGCATGGAATAGCATACATCTTCGACATTACTTCGTCTAATAGTTCTTTCATTTTACAAGTTGTAAACATCATGCATTATAAATACCATGTAACGTCGTTACAAGTTTTATGCATACTAGTGAAAGAGACTACTTTACTTTCCTAAATCGCACATTTGCAATCTCTTTTTTACAAGTTGTTTAAGTTCGATTTTGATTGCAGCTCCCCTAAAAGAACGTTGATGCATCCAAGACCAAACAAACCATGGTGACAGTTACATCACATCCCGATTGGGATAGCTCATATGCCCATTGTTCAATGCTTAAAGTTTCACTTGCAATAAATGTTAAGGTGCGAAATGCAACATAGCAAAAAAGGGACACCAGGAATTGGATGGTCCAATAATGCAGCGTTCAAGTTACAAATGAGGTTGTCAGTTTTACCGAAGGAGTACCTTCTTAACTTCAAGGTCCACGGCCCTAGTTCTAACAAATCAGGGTTAAAATCCGATGAACTAAATAGCATTCGCCCCGTGAAACAATGCAACTCTAAACCAAAGACCTCCCAAAGGGGCACCTAATTGATCGTCGGTGCCATTGATACATGGTCCGACTGCGATAAACACTAGATTTTTTAAACCAAAGACATCCCCGAGGGGCACCCAGTTAATCGTCGAAGCCATTGATACATTGCCGGATTACGATAAAAACGCTGGGCTATTAAACCAAAGACCTCTCCTAGGGGCACCGGGTTGATCGTCAGTGCCATTTATACATGGTCCGACCACGACAAACCCCGAGATTTAAGAGACCCCCTGGGGAGCATCCGACCATATGCCGAATCCGCCAAAATTCGGTAAATGACGGACCCAATGACCTTTTCGAAGGCACCCTACAAATTCTACAAGTGGCTAAATCATTCAGCCACAACGAATAATAGGTTTACAAAGCACCTCTTTGGAGGTATAAAAACCAAGACATCTCCAGGGCATATGTTCAAATCTAATCTCCGAAGGACCTGGATTACCAGGTTAGCAAGAAATGTAATTGAATATATTAAAAATATAAGACCTTACAGGCAGGGGCATAGTGACAAAGATTCTTCCTCACTAAAGGCATGAGCGTGCTCGATTAAACCGAAAACCCTTTGGCTCATAAGTAAGTCAGAAGATTCCAAACAAAATCGATTGCAGGTATCATGCCTAAGCTTTAAAATTTCATGACGAATTTTGGCATGGGGGCATTGCCACCGCATTAAAGGAAAATCAATAATTCTTATTTGAACATACCACAAACTCGTCATAACTTTACATTGAAAATTTGGTATTTACAATGGTTATTTTGACCAATAGAGTTGAATCTTGAATTAGCTAAGGCAAAATCAGAAACTTCGATGATGTGATAAGCACAAAAGTGGTTAGTCGCAAGAAAGAAGTCTCAGGTATTGCTCCGGTCAAAACCAAGGAAGTTTAACAAAGTCGGTCAAAATAACCCAGCCAGTAATGATTCGTAGGTACAACTAAAAAACCAAGTTACGACAACAAAAAAGAAGCAGGAGTGAAATGCAAAACAGTAGAGTGAGACAAAGCTAAAGTAAAAGCTTAAAGTACAATAAGCAGAATACGCTTTCATCATAGTAACACAAGACCAGATTGCAGAATCAAAAGTCAAGTCACAGAATCATGAACCTAGTATAGAAGTTTCAGACATATAGTAACATAAAGCAGTAAGCAGGGACCGGTCTAGACACTAAATAAAAAAGAGAATAGTCCAGAACCAAAACAAACTGGTATCGAGCATCACTACTTCTTCCTGCCGCCTGACCTGAGAACTGGTTTGTTAAGAGTAGGAGGAGGGGTCTCTGCCACATCACCATGATTCTCTTGAGAAGATAAAGTGATAGCTTCTGTATTCTTCTTCTTCTTCTTCTTGTGCTTCTTAGATGATGACGACTTGACAGCTTTCTTTCCTTTACACTTAGTAACATCCTTCGGGCTTTCATCTGTTCCCGTGGCTTCAGGATCATCACTAAGAATGTAATCAGCATCTTCTGAATTGGAGAGCACACCAATTTTAGCATCTTATGACCCGGGAGCTGTAATGGCAAGTAAGGATGTGTTGCTAGGAGGAGAGGGAGTAATAACATAGGTAAAGAGAAGTATCATCAGAGTCAAATCAGCTGTTTTCCCTACAACAGGAGAAGATAGGGGTGATGTTAAACCTAGATTATGGAAGGCATAAGGGGAAAGAGGCCCGAGAGAGTCAAAAATTGACCCTAAGTATGACACGGTATAGTCAATTTCGATTTTACCTGCATCTAGAAGGGTTTCTTGGACATCTCTATGCTCAATCCTCCAATTGTCTATGTTTTCGTCATCACCTTCATCATCTCCATCATGTTCCTCCGTGATATTCTATGTAACAATATGCTCCGTGTCTACTTTTTTCTCCGTTAAAGCAACAGGAGTACTCACATGAACCTGTGAACTTGAGGCTTCGATAGTTACAAGATTGACGGGATGCTCTATGTTAGTTTGATTATAAACCATGTCTCCAGAAGTGCTAGCTCTATTACTTGCCAACTGAGCTTTTCCCTCAGCCAGAGTCTTCTTGGACATATGATCTAAAAGTTCGTTACTTCCTCGCTGCGATCATCACCAGTGATCTCAAGTATTTTTTCCCAAGAAAGTGCTAAAGTGGTTGAGAAGGTGTCTCCCAAGTAGTACAAACTTCCACGACTCATTACTGTAAATGTAAAACTGGAATATGTCGGCCTCAACCTCGTCCATAGCCTTTTGATGAGTTTCTTAAGCAATTTTCTTTTCTGCTTCAAGAGATTCAACCTTGGCGATAAAAGTGCGATTGGAAGCTCTCAAGGAATCAATGATTTCTCTAAGTTGAGTAGCCTCGTTCCGATATTGTGTGGAGAAATCCTTTTCCACATATAATGTAGCCTCAGCATTGCTTTCGGCAGTAAGAGCTTCCTTTTCTTTTTGTTTAGCAACTTCAAGATCTTCTCCAAGTCTCTTATTCTCAGTATCTAATCCTTCCAATTCTGAAATTCTTTTATTAAATGAGGCGATAGTAGCATCAAGAGAGTCTAAGACTTCCTTCCATTTGGCCCTATCGTCCTCCAAAGCTGAAATCTTGGCAAGATCAACATCGTGGTGCTTTTGGAGGTCATCGCCGAATTTGTTCCATCCCCGCAGCTTTTCTTAGCACTATTCTTGACATTTTTTAGCTTCGTATCGAGTTGACTCTTAGCAGTATCAAGATGGGTATCTGTTTGTCTTATTACAACATCTACCTCATCAGCTATGTCATCAGCATCAGATTGGTTTATTCCACTATCGAAAAGTAACCTTTTCAAATTCCAGCCTGGGAATCGTTCAGAATAGCAAACTATTGCTGGTTTAGGTTCATAGCGGGGCTTGTGAATGATGTAATGAATCTCAGCAGGGGGACCAGCGGGACCAAAGATGGAATCGATCGGGGTTTAATAGGGAGTTTCTCCAATCGGGGATGTTTGTGTGAGCCACCTTTCCCTTAATCATCCCTTCCTTGCTTCTCCCCGCGGCCCTCTTCATCAGGAGAATATTCCCTAAGCCAAGTACGCCTTCTCTTTTCCTCATTTTCTTCCTCACATATCTTCTGCCTTTGCTCATCAATCAAGTCCAATTCAGATACGTGTGAAGGTTTGTGAGAAGATTTTGGAGGAGGTGGAAGGTAGGTCTGTTTGGAGTGATGTGATGGTCGCGGAGGATCGGATTTAATAGATGCTTTGGATTGAATGCTTTGCTTTTCCTCCTGAAATCTTACCTAAAACCCGACGAACGTTTCCCGTGCATATCTGAACCTGGAAAAAGATAAAAGCAGAGTTTCGGTACTTGAATTGTAAAGTACTTGGGAAAATCGTAAAAGTAGCAACGAGTATACGCATATAGGTATTAGACATGTTTTCTAAAACATTGCTATTTGACGAACCAGTTCTCATGAGATTCCTAAAGATATGAGATATTTTCCTGGTTGAGTAGTGGCAGCATCCTCTGTCCCGATATCTATGGTTTAAGGATCAAGAAGTTGGGAAACATTATCGCCCTAGCTAAGGTACTTAGCAAAATTGAGATCTCTTAAATTGTCAAATGTACCTGTAGAGCCCTCATCTATTGCATTACAACCAAGTGGATCCCCGGTCATCATTTCAGCATTTGGGTCGGCCTCAAGTTTGGTTTCACCTTCCCCAACACTTTCAGTTTCATGTGCAAAATATAAGGTGTTGTTCTCTCTATTGTCTCTCTCAGTCTGTTCAGACTCCGTTTCAGACTCAGGATTTGGAGAAACATTTTCTTTGTCAACCAGTTCAGTTGATGTCATAAGACCCTTGCCCGCACGTTGAATAAAAGTTTCATCCTTATTCGAAGTCATTGACGATGGCAATATTCTACCACTAACAGGCTCCGAGCACTTTTTTAAAGCAGGATCAATAGTTGGACCTTGATCGATAATTTGGTTTTGAGTCTTATTACCATCACCTGAAGCACCTGTGTTTTTGCCGGTGGGATTAGCCTTAGGAGTTGGAGGCCCTCCATTAGAGGGAAATATTCTAAAAGGATGGAGCAATTCATATTGGTGAAGAGTGGTTTTTGAAATTAAAACTCTCCAACTTTTCCTTGTCTCTTCAACATCTTTCAAGTGTCAAATACAGCCTTGAGTGGGGAAGATGCCTTGTTGTCTTTAATTGGGGCTGGGGCAACCAAAGTCAAAAAGAAAAGTTATAAGGATCGGTTATCTAGATAAAGTGAGATAAAACTACTCGCAGAATGTGTTTAACTCCTTCTAACCAATTACAATGGAAGGACTTGGGACAGCGGACAAAGAAAAACTGAGTTAAGTATCCTGAAACACTCTCAGGTAAATTGGTTATAAGCCTACGACTTCTGGCACCCTCGACATGTATGATATATGTGGTGTCCTTCCTTTTCCAAAATGAGCAGAGATAACAAATTTCCAAGAAAGTCGGTTCGTGCCCTTTAACTTACATAAAAAGGATATAAAGCCCTAACAAGATGGTGTAACCATTCGGGTGAAGTTGAAAAGGAGCGATGGCCAGATGGTTTAGAATTATATTTATGAAAGGATTAAAAGGATGAACACCGCCATCTTCTAGCATAAAACGATTTATAGTTACATATCCGCCTGGAGGTTGATAAGCAAATACGCACTCGCCTGGCAAAATCGCATCTTTAATAGAAATATCGAATTGACTACATAATTTCTCAAAATGATCCTGGTCCAATGAGGTAGGGTGTCTTTTCGCCGATAAATTCACTAGAGGAACAGGTTCTGGAAAAGGTCGAGGGACAACAGAATCTGTGGAAGTATCAACTTGAGCAGATGATGTCCCCTCAGTAGTAACACGTGTTTTCATCCTAGTAGACATTTTATAAAACCAATCTTGTTTATAATTGAATCAAAGAAGGAAAACAAGTTAAAGGTCGTGTTGGGAAACCGAACATAAAGGGCGCAAAGACCTAAGGTTTAAACTCGGGTGCTAAAAGCATAGATCGTCTAAGATCCTTAAAAGCTTAGGTCGTTCTGCCAGCCTAGGTCAATTTGCGACCCAAGATTAAGTCCATTGTAACAACCTAAGCTAAATTCATTTTTAGAGAACTAAGGTGCAAGTTTGACTCATAAAGATTTAAGCCTGTAATATCAAGGCAAGCCCCCAAATGCCTCGCGGTTTAAAATACAAGTGCATGATAACGATGAGGAAATTTAAGTCGAACGATCTTGAGCACCCTTTATCACTTAAGCTAAAAATGTTGTGTGCAAGTAAGAAATTTCATCAAAAAAAGTAAGCTGCACAAACATATGCTATTGTTTAAAAGCAGGAAAACAGGATGAAACATGTGTAGAAACTAAGTCGAGAAGAATGTAAAGTATCCAGAGCATTGGATTTCAAAATTTAAACATTCAAGTTTCAAGTCGTCCAAGGCATTAGAAGATTTAGGTCACGTTCATAATCCCTAGTTTTTAGGCCATTCCGAAATCTGATGCTTTAGGTCGTTCTAGGATTTGGAGAGTCAGGTCGTTGTGAGGTTCCATGCTTAAGGTCACTATGTGATCTCAAAAGTCTCGAACCCTCCCAACGACCTAAAAACTCCTAACATCCAAACAACCCGTAACCATGATCTTCAGATTCAGGTCGCATTCGCTATCTTATGTCTTAGGTCATCTTCGATTTAGAGACCTAGGTTGTATTTGTAACAAAGTACCTATAACGACCTAGGGCTCTAGATGGAGATGACGAACTAATGATCCAGATGAGGTAGCGACCCAGGGCTCAGGGCTCAAGCGACGACCTAATGTTCCCAACTATTTCAACGACCTAAGACTTGCAATGCTTAAAGCAATTTAAAATCTGGAGTTCAATGATTTAGACCGTGACAACAGGAAAGCTTCATTTTAGATCGTGGGATGCAATAACAGAATATTGGATCGATCGTATATCATTTGCAGACTCAAAATTCATACGCGAGCAATGGAAAATAAAATTAAAAAAGAAACATCATACCAACATCATGGTCAAATACATGACCAAAATACAAGAATTCATAAATTCATAGGTTACAACAGTGTCAGATTCGATCCAAAAACAGCTTACATAATTGAGGATCCTTCAATCAAATTCAAATTCGAAGAGTAGAAAGAGGAAACCGAACCTGACCTCTAGTGACAATAAGCTTTGTACTCGAGCAGCTTGATCGTTGGATTGATCTTCGAATCAGGTGGAATTGATTTTGATGATTGGCTTCGAAGATCGGTTGGATCAATTGCAGAGATCAGTTGAATTGGAATCGCTGAACAATGACGATGTGGTGGAAGGAGTCGATAGTGTTTCTGATTCAAGATGTTGGTTCGAGATTCGGTTGGGTTTCAGAAGCACTTCGCCATTAACAAATTATCTTCAAGAGCTCAAAAAAAAGGAGACGACAATGGACAGTCTGAATGGGTATATAAATGGATAACATATTTAATGGGCCAAGCTTAAGTCTGAAGCCCATCAATGATCTAAGATCCCGTAGCGACCTAAGCTGAGATAGTAAGACCCGGAACGACCTAAAAGTTTGCATGACATAGTGCCTAAAAACGATCTAAGGGTCCATGTGATCTAGAGTCCGTGGCGACCTAGGGCTCATTGCGATCTAACGATGGCAATGAAATATTACGATCTAACAAAGGTGTTTAAGTCGAAGCCTGTATTATTTTCAATAAATACAAACTTCGAGGACGAAAAGATTTTAAGTGGGATATATTGTAACAACCCGAAATTTCTAAACCAATTAAATTTTTTTATTTTAGCTATTTTAACGGGTTTTGAATATTTAAAATGATTTATTTTAAATAATAATGACTAAAATTTTATTTAAATAGAAATTAGAACATATAAATTTATTTTAATTATAAAACGAACTCGTAATGGCGCGGTAGTTTGAAAATTTGTTTTAAACTTCAAATGAATGTATATAATTCAATATAAGTCAGAATTAGGTAAAACAAGAAACATTAGAATCTATTTAACTGTAATTTTCTAACAAGTATAAGAAATTGAGATTTTACTTTTTAAATTGTAAGTTATGTCCTCGCTATGGAATTTATATATGTTTTTATTATAGTGAAAATTAGGCATATGTCCCTAAAACTTATCAAAATAGAAGCCACATCCCTATTATGTTTCCATTTATTTCCGCCCCCTACTTTCAAAGTTCTGCCTTTTTCCAATTTTGGCCAAAATTTTTGGCGTATAACGTAATTTATTCTTCTTCTGAAATCTAGAAATATTCACGGAAGTCCACAGAAATTAAAAAAACTTGCGTATATGTATGCAACTATTACCAATAGTTGCATACATGTATGCAACTATTGCATAGGCTGTTTTCTTAAGAACATCTGGACCGAAATTTGCATATATGTGTGCATCTATTAGAAATATTTGCACACATGTGTGCATGTATTTGCGCGAAGAAAACTCAAGTTAAATTTAGCCTGCGGATTGTTGCACACTTTCATGCAAAAATTATGCAATACGTGCATAGATGTACGTAACTAATTCAACAAGGATGCACGACATGAAATACTTGCACGAATGTATGCAGAAAATACAAATATGTGCATACATTTATGCATTTAAGTACATTTTTTCGCTGTTTTTCTTTTTTTAATGCCTTGTCCGATGGTTTTTGGATATGAATTTTTTGTCGAGTGCATGTAAAATTTAAATATGTGCTTACGTTTTTTTTATTTTACTGATTTTTCAAAAAATTCGGACAAAGTTTACAATAAGTTTATTACCGGACCTAAGCCTAATTTAAAACTTTAACAGTGACCTGTAAAAAATGCACCCTTTATTATATATAGTACCCGTAAAAATAGCCATTTTGGAAACGACCTCCATTTTTGACGAAGCTACTTTTGTCGGATCCGGAATGTCAAATTATAGTCAGGTCTAAAATTTCATAATTTTTGAAACTAGTATGTGAGTAGAGTGAATTTAACGTGTTTTCAATTTCAGTTTAAATTTAATCGACCAGTTGAAAAGGCCAATTTTCAAACGGTCTCCAAATTCGACGAAATTAATTTTGTTAGGATCATATTGCCAAAACATAGCTAGATTTCAATTTTCATAATTTTTGAAGTCAGTATCTGGCCCCTATAAATTAAAATGTATGTTCAAATTCAATACTGAACGTTATATTAATTTATATTTTAATTTTTACAAAATCTGATCGAAACAGTCGAATTAACTTATGAAACATATTCCATTATGTCAGGAATGAGGGTATTTGGTTAGGAACGACAATCGTTGGGTTTTATTTGGAGTTCGAACGAAAAATTTACAATAAAGTAACTAATATAATAAAATAATAATAAATAAATTAGTATAAATATACCCTTATCCATATAAACCCTAATCCCAAATAGGAGCCACCGTTAGCTAAAAATCGGATGGCCAAAAAGATCGATTGTTTTTCTACCTTTTTCTCTTAATCCCCTCAAAAAATTGAATGCTCCCAACACTAAAAGGATCAGCTCATCATGCTCAAGGGATTCAAAGGTCATGATCATCGATGGGACCTTGAATCGGCCGGAATCGCCATAAGTAGGCGACGTCTTTCGAACGGTTTATGGAGCCATCGAGGGAATCAGGTTTGTCGTGCCTCCTACCGTAGGTGGCTCTCTCGTAGGCGCATCGTTTGGCCCCTTCTGATCTAACTCCGGCGAACTACTGTGAGAGGTGGTGGCGTTTTCTTCTTGCAAGCTCAAGTCGAACGGTTTCCAGAGAGAACGAGGGTAATTAAAGGGGATTAATCAAAATAATTACATTTTAATTGTTTAAATTGTAATTAATATATAATTAGCTATATATTTTTGGAACGAACGCAAAACGGAATGAAATCAGTTGCGTTGCTGTAACAACCCTGAATTTTGGGGCCAATTTAAAAATTTATTTTAAAGTTATTTTAATGAGTTTTGGATATTTAAAATAATTTATTTTAAGTAATCACGATGAAAAAATTATTTTATTTGAAGTAAGACTTTAAAATTTATATTAATACCATTCCAAGCCCGAAAAGGCGCGGTAATTTCAGATTTCGATTTCCAACTTTGGGAAAATGTATAAAATTCATTATAAGTCAAAATTAGACGAAACAATAAACGCTAGAACCCTATTGATGACATCTTTATAATGAATTTAAGGAATTTGGATTTCAGTTTATAAGTTGTAAGTTATGTCAAATTTAGAAAGGTCGCTATGAAATTTATTTATATAATACATAAAGGTCAAAAACACTACTTTTTGCATACGATGGAATTTGAACTCGAAACCACTTCCATTGAGTTCAGAATGATGTTTCTGCATTGAAAAACAGTAAACACTTATATATTTCTAGTTTCGGAAAGTATTGGTATAAAAATTTATTTTTAATATTAAATATATACGCCTTAAAAATTGAAATTTTGCAAACGGTCTCAAAATTGAACAAAATTAATTTTGTTGGGTTCGTATCGTCAAAACAAAGCGAAAAATAAATTTTCGGTAATTTTTAGAATTAAAATATAATTATAATTGATTTTTCAGTGTAAACGGATAATTTTTGACTTTAAAAATTCATACGGACTCGAAAATTTACGAACCCAGTTTCTGTAGGTTCGTATTGATTAGGATTAACAGTGAACCAAATTCCATCGAATTTGGAATCAGTATGTGGTCGTACGGTTTTTAAAACTGCAAAACGGATGTTAATAATTACACTAAAGCTATAATTAAAATGGGTTAAATTACATATGGGTTGAATTAAAGTAACCACTATATAATATCTCATAGACCAGCCATAACCTAATTCTGAAAATCTAAACATAACCTAACCTCCATCTTCTTCATCTTCATTTCTATGGCCTCCTCGAAAAAACTTCTTTGCAGAAAAGTCCCTAAAACTGAAAAATTTATATCTCCAAATCAGAATAAAATCCGACCAAACCCTTTCTGGGTTTTGAACACCACGACACCCTCTACCTACCACGAAAAATCTAAGACCTATTGACGCACGGGTTTGCCGGAATCTGAGTTTGATTGCAAAAAGTCAGTTTCAGATTTGGTGATTTCCCGCCAACCCGTCGAGAATTAGACAACGGCCCAGTTGGAGAAAATGTAGCCAAGAGACATACGAACAACTTTGCTTCTTGGAATTGCACGAAAATCGAGATGATCTGAAAATCGAAATTCTGGTCAAAACAGCGAGGTTAAAACGTAAATCAACAAATTTCGGCAAATCGAGCGAGAACCGGGCGAAGTCACCAACAGGAAAGTTCTCCGTCTACATGAGATCTAGATGCTCAAAAAAACTCAGGTCGATCGGAGGTGGGTGGCGGCTTGTGGGGCCCGCGAGGCGGAGCGCCTTCTCTGGCCGATTTCCGGCGAACGACGGCGAACTGGGCGGCGGGACCATGTGGCGGTGGAGCTCCTCGCCAAGAAGGTTCTAGCGGTGGTCAGCGTTCGGGGATCGGAGGTCTGAGTCAACAGGAAGACGAGGTCAAAGTTCAGAAGGGACTGGTTGACCGGCTGAGGTACTATTTTAATTATTTAATTAGTTAATAAATGTATTCAAACTTCAAAATTGTATAACTCTCTCATACGAACTCGAAATTTGATGATTTTAGATCCGCTGCGATCGTGGTGATGAGACCTTCGCGAGGACACTAAATTCGTCCAATTTGGAGGAAGTTGAATTTTTGGGTATTTTCCATAATTAAATTAGTGAATATTAGGCTCACGTCCCTATTTTGAAACTTAATTAGGCTCACATCCGGTCATAAACTTAATATAAATTAGGTCCCTATTTTCAAAACTTATAAAATAATAATTAAAAAAATAAAAAAAATTCGTAAATTAGTAGTAAAATAAATTATGCATTATACAAAAAATTCAGTTCAAAAAACAACAAAAATAATGTCAGAAAGAAGATAACAGCAAAAAAACAGAAAAAACTACAGTTAAATGCATAATATTATGCACCTTTTTGATTTTATTGCATGCATATATGCAATTATTGCAGTTCTTCCAGCGGATAGATTTAACTTAATATTTCAGTTCATTTTTATTTGCATCCAAATGTGCAAATTTCTCAAAAAAATGCACACATGTGTGCAACATTTTTATAGGATAACACACTTGTTAAAAGTAGGGACCTAATTTATATATATATAAAAAAGATTTGAAAATTTTAAACCCGCCCCTTATTTTATTACTTCGGCCTTTTTTTATTTATTTTTTTAAAAAGTACGTTCCTTCATATATAAAAAATTTCAAAATATGGAAATAATTTCAGGATTCTACGGAAATAAAAAAAATAGTTGCATACATTTATGCAATTATTACTGATAATTGCATATATGTATGCAACTTTTCCGTAAGCTGTGTTCGGTTTGAAAATTTGAAACTAAACCTGCACAAATGTGTGCAAATATTGGGTATATTTGCACATATGTAAGCATGTTTTTGTATGAATAAAAATCAACGAAGATGTATGTAGTGAAAAATATGCACGGATGTATGCAGGAAAATGATATATGTGCATACTATTATGCATTTAACTGGAAATTACGTTTTTTCTGTTTTTTTTATTTTTGACGCCTTCTTTGGTGGTTTTTTGTTCTGAATTTTTTAGTGTTTACATGTTTTATTTAAATACAAATTTACGTGATTTTTTTATATTTTTTTATGACTTTTCGAAAAATAGGGACTTAATTTACAATAAGTTTATGACCGGGTTTTTTTTTTATATTTTGAAACTTAATAGGGACCTCTAAAAAACGCACCCATTAAATTAATTCTTTCGAACTTCAGAAAATTATAACTTTTTGATACGCACTCGAAATTGCACGAAGCAGGATTTGCCGTGATCAGCGCGTGGAGAGCTTCGCGATGACACCAATTTCGTCAATTTTGAAGCAAGTTGAATTTTGGGTCAAAATTGGGTCCGAATCATAAATTTAAACCCGACAAATTGAAAACCAAGGTGAGAACTCTTTCTCACTCAATTTTATTTTTAGTTATTATTTATTTTCATAAATAACTGTTATTAAATATCTATAATGAAATGTTTATACCTGTTGCGTGTATATGTTGATGTTTGGATGTGATGTGTTGTTTGAATCTAAAAATATATGACATGTTAATCAATGATATCTTATTAATCATCATTAAATTAATGTTACACTACCATTAAATTAAATTAATGCACAAATGTTATTTAATTATTTGTTGGTTGAAACCCCACACGGGTCTTGGAATATATTCTGACTACACTTATTCCTTGGGATTAGTTGTCAATTGCACTCTAAGTGTCATTTGGATGTGATATGAATTGTGACCATTATTGCTGAAATTTATGTTATGAATGAAATCCATATAAATAAATTATATGGTAATTGTTAAGCCTCATTTCAATTTAGAATTTAATTTGTTATCATTTCATGTTGATTAAAGAAAGAAATGAAAATTTTACATTTTTAATGTAATAATTGTATGATTTGAAATTTTACATTATTATTAATGTAATTGAAAGGAAATGGAATTTTACATTGTTTTTAATGTAATTGATATGAAATGAAAGAGTACATTATCTTTATTAATGCAATTTAGGAGGATGAAAACTTACGTTTGTATTTATGTAACAAGATATTGATAATCATTTACATTATTAATGTAATAAGTTAAATTTTACATTTTATGTAACTAAGATGAAATGGAAGATTTACATTTTTATTAATATAATAAAGAAAAGAAAAGGGAAGATTTGATTTTTAATGTTATTTATTTACATTAAAAAGAAAAGAATTGAAGGAGAAGTATATTTTTATCAAAATGAATGTTTATATGTAATTTTGCTATGAGATGAAACTATATATTTTAAAATATGAGATGCAATGATATATGTTAATGTATGTGAGGTAATGATAAATATTAATGTATGTAATGATATATTTTAATGTACGAAAGGAAATAATATATTTTAACGTATGAATTACATTTATAATGTAATTAAGATGTTGAGGTATGAATCTTACCTTTATTAATGTAATAAGATATGAATACTTACATATTTATTAATGTAATATAAATTAGAATGAAAACTTACATTTTTATCAATGTAATAAGAAGGAAATGAGAAAAATACATTTACAATGTATTGAATAAGAAAAGAATTTACATTGTAAATTAAAGTTACATTTTATTATGTAATTTACAATAGAATATATATATATATATATATATATATATATATATATATTGTAAATAAAAAGTACATTTTTATTATGTAATTAAAGAGTAGCATTTACATTGTAAATTAAAAGTACATTTTATATGAAGTTAAAGAATGAGAATTTGCACTGTAAATAAAAAGTACATTTTTATTATGTAATTTAAGAGTAGCATTTACATTGTAAATGAAAAGTACATTTTATATGAAGTTAAAGAATGAGAATTTGCACTGTAAATAAAAAGTACATTTCATATGAAGTTAAATAATGAGAATTTTCTTGTAAATAAAAAGTACATTTTTATTATGTAATTAAAAAGAGAAATTTTACATTATAATGTTAATTACATTTTTAATGTAATTAAAAGGGAGATTTTACACTGTAGTTGAAAGATAGAATTTTTCATGTAATGATAATTACATTTTTAATGTAATTAAAAAGAAGGATTTGACGTTGTAATGTAAATTACATTTTTTTGTAATATTAAAAAGATAAAATTTTCACCGTATTGTTAATCACATTTTTAATGTAAGAATGAAATGAGAAATTCATTGTATTGAGTAAAATGTGAAAACTTTAAAAGTTACATTTTAATGTAAAGTTAGAATATAGAAAAATGACCATATTTTTGAAACAAAATAGGTTGGCATTAAAAATCTCATTTTTTATGAAAAAGGGGAAACTAGAAAAGTGTTCATTTTTATAACGGAAAATTCACATTTTTTTTCTATAGTGTAAAGAATAAAAAGGAGAATTCACATTTTTCTATAGTGTAAAGAATAAGAAGAAAATATTACATTTTCAATAAAATGAGAGAAAGAAACGAAATATTACATTTTCAATGTAATTAAAGAATGTAAATAAAATATGAAATATAAATTTACATTTTCTTTTGTAAATAAAAAGAATTATTTTAGATGACACTTTCGTCTACATTTTCAGGTAAATAGGATATGTAGAAAAAAAAGGAAAACACTCATTTACATTTAGGTAAATAAATAAGAAAAAGAAAAGGAACACATTTATTCACATGTAGTGTAAATAAATAAGAAGAAGAGATGTTTTTAATGACATTTTCTGTGCATTAAGAAGAATGAATTGAATGTTACATTTTAATGATTGTGCGTTGTTTGTTTTGTTGATTCATTGCCCTTATATGTTAATGACTACATGAAATGATTTATATTTATATCGTTGGAATTAAAATGAGCTGTTTTTATCAAAATAAAAATAATGATAAATAATTATGTTATGAATTAATTTAAATGATAATTATGCGAAGATTATTTGAAAAGACCGAGTTATACTCATTTCAAATAATCATTCGACGTTTTGAATGGAAGATATTGAAGATGGTGTTGAAGACCGGCGATCTTCACATCGGAGGGGCGACGACTACTGAGACTGTAATGACCCGGAATTTCTGGACGAAAAACAAATATTGTGAATGAATTAAAAATTTAACGATACATTAATAAATTATATTATTATTTTGTTAACTCATTTACAACGACCAAAAGCGTAGCTAAATCAGTACAACATAAGTATAGTTAAATTTAGCAGCAACAACGCTACTAAAAACATGGTAGCAAAGCGTGACTAGAAGCGCTATGACCAAGCACCACTAAAGCGCTGTAGAAAGCGTTACTAAAGGAACCGTTGCAAATCATTAACTAAAGAATTACTTGACTTTTAGGAGATAAATCAAATAACTTGTTTATTTGATAATGTGTGCATTAGCTCATACCTTTCCTAAGCTAACTAAAACAAATGCATTTGATCTTTTCTTCATGCATATCAACTAGAAACAAACTTGTATACACCTTCATTTAAAATTCTAAGGCTTGAATCAAACTTGTATACATAACCTTTGTAGCAAATTCTTAGCTAAACATTAAGTATACCCAATGTGTTTGGAGAACAAATTGAATTAGAAAATTGATGATATCCTCATACATTGCACTTACACTAAACTAGTTAAACTTAGTGTACTTATCCCATTTGAAATCATGAACACAACATGTTCTTGTGCAAGAACAAAGAAACAAAGCTAAGTGAATTAAGCAACTCATTAGCAAATTACTCAACCATTTAAAATGCTTAAGACACAAGCATTTTTGCGCAAGAACCTACAGCAAAACAAGTAAGCTTAATGGATGTTATCCATGCACATAAACACCTTGAACTTGTTAGATGAAACACATAGTAATCATGCAACTTGAAAGGGTTTTAATTCAAACCATTTCCTACGCAAGAAGGCCACATACTCAGCTAGAAAAAAAAGCTCATCTAGTTTACAAATACTTCATGGAGAAGTCTTTAAGGAAAAAGGTGAAAGTGACAAGTGATTAAGGGAAAAACACCTAAGTGTTTTTAAAGAATTGATGGAAGTAATTGTCATCATTCTAGGATTTTGCGAAGGGGACATTAATGCAACATAATAGAGCTTAGGCTATTTTGTTATAAGTTTAGAAACAATTTAAATGGTGTAATGCTCTCAGCCAAGTGATTTCCTGCGTGAGTTTATAACCTTAGAAAACTTAAGATATTATAATGGAATTCTATCTAGAAGAAGGACAAAGCATTTAAAGCTTTTGTCAAGTTTAAAACCACTTGTGTGAACACCAATTCTCCACACAATGTTGCACAAGAAAATCAAAACTGAGCTTTCAATAGGGGAACATACTCTGTTTTAAAACCTGTACAAAACCTGCGCCAAATATAGTGATAAAGGAAATTAAGATTTAGTTAATAAATGGTAAAGGAAAAACTAATAAAATACATTAATTACTAGCCTATATATGAGAACATTCACCACTTTTTGCTGCACCAAAAACCCGAGCAAAGAGAAGAAAGAAAAGGAGATTTGGAAATATTTCATACACCATCAAACTACTGTTAACAAGTGAGTAAACACTCACTAAGTACACCCTTATTCATGCTTATAATTGTCTGTAATATGGCATGATAGTTGATGTGTTTACTACTGAGATATACCCTTGAATGCTTGCTGATTTATATGCATTACCTGCTGTTACCGGTGGATAAACTACTCCTATTTTTCCTTCCAAATCTAGTCTAAAGTTGGATGTATGTCTTCATATAGTTGATATCATAATACAGGATTTTTTTTCTAGTTCGGTTGAATCAATGCAAGTAATGAAAACAGAGAACAAAACTATGACAAGAACAGTGAACACAAAAGATAGTAAATAAGCGCCGTATTAGTTTGCAAGTAAACATATCTTTACTGTCATATAAATATTTAAATGAATTCGAATCATTTCTAAATGTGGCTATGCAACCATTATGCCGAATACAAATATTGGGGGCCGGGAAATCAAACAGTCAGAGAAGGGTCGGGCACGTCGAACCGTGGACTCGCTCGGGTCGGGCACGTCGAACCGGTTCGGTTAAGTGCTTCCGAACCGCGAACCGCAGCAACCTCCTACCCGCTTCGGATGACTTTCCAAACACCCCATGCACTTCCAAACTCTTCCAGACATAACGCTGGGGGCACCAGCTCGAACCTTGGCAACCTGCAATAACTTTTCGAAGGCGATCGGCTCGCTAATCTGATTGAACGCCTCTCGAGAGGCCGTACTTATCAAAATGACGTGAATGATGTCAATCACACTCCTTTCACACAGGAGATCAGGAATTCCCCGGATTTTAAATTTCCAGTTTTGGAGGCTTATAACGGCAGGGCAGATCCTACCGTGCATCTAATTCGCTACAAAAGGCATGTGGAAGTTCTATCGGCATCGAAAAATGTCATGGCTAAGTGATTCCCCCTCTTTCTAAATTATATAGCTGCAATGTGGATTCAGTAGCAGGCACCGGAATCGATCAACAGCTGGAATATGTTGGTCACTCGCTTCCTCGAACAATTTCGGGTCCATATCGCTAGACCAAAGAACGTCATGTCTCTCACTTCAATCAAGCAGAAGTCTGGAGAAACTCTGCGTTCATTCCTTGAAAGATTCAACGCGGCAGTAGCATCTGTTGAAAGGCCTAAACCGTCTATGGTATTGATGGCAGCAGTATCCGGTGTTTTGGATACATCAGAATTCAAAACATCTTTGCACCTAGACCCTCCGTGAGATCTCGGCGAATTCTATTTCGAGGCAGATATATTTCTATGTAAGGAAGGCTCAAGAGCTGAAAAGGCTAGTCTCGAAGTCAACATGCTCAAAGACGGAGAACCGTCCGGTAATGGAAAAGGCAATGACCAGAGAAAAGGAACCGCCGATGTCAAGAATGGTCGCAACGATCAACCCCAAAGAAGGCCCAGATATGAGAAGTACACAGAACTCAATGCAACATTGACTGACATCTACATGAATAAAAGGGGTGCTATATCCTATCCAAAGCCTCCCCAGAGGGAGCCATCGCAAAAAGAGCGCAATTCTAGAAAGCATTGCATCTTTCATGAAATAGGCGTTCATGACATGAATGACTGCAGGCACTTACGAGATTTGATTGAGGAGTGGGTTAGACGCGGAGAGCTACTCGAGTATGTGAAACAGCCTACAGCGCTTGCATCTGTGCTACTACCTCTTGCTCAAAGGAATGGAGATGGTCCTAGATCGAACTCTCGCGGGATCATCATCAACTGATCTGTATGATATCAACTATCATTTTCTGCATTTCTTAGGATTTAAGATTTGTTTTTTCTTTCATTATGTTTTATGATTGGCTAAGTCAGTGTACACATGTACGGAGTTAGGATTTAGCTCCAAAGCGTGTTCAGGACTCGATGAAAAACCAATCAGGATTTGTTTTGGTTTCATATTTTGATTTGAATAAGGAAGAACTTTCCAAGCATGGATTATGTTTGGTGAATTCAAGTATCTTGTCAAGATGTGGCAAGATCCTCAATCTCGGTTATAGTATGGCTTAAACTTATTTTGAAAAACTAGGTATGGATTACGCCTAAGGTTGGACTATACTGTCGGGCTGTTGCAAGTATAGCTCTTTCTGGATATGAGTATGGGTTGTACTCAGATTGGAAACTCGAGTATGGATTATGCTCGGTGTAAAATTTCAAGTATGGATTATGCCTTAAAGGTTGGCTCCTTTTCCAGGACTTGGTAGGATGACTCAAACGTCCCTGGAGTATGTTTTATGATCAATGGACACTTAGGCATGGTTTATGCCCGGAAAGGTCAAATAATGCTGCCAGGATTTAGCGCATCTGTTTTATCTTCTTTCTCTTTACATGTATGGATTATGGACTTCTTAGATTATCCAGAACACATCTTCCTTCAACCAGCAAGATATGTTCTGTGGGGAAAACAATGTTGACACATTTTTTGGTAAAATCTGTCACACATGATATTTCTGGTTAGCAACATGTTTAAGCATTGGAAACATCGTCAAAAGGCATAAAGCGATTTGGTCAAAGTCGTTACATCAACATAAAATGGCCGAAAACTCATATCACATGACCTCTTTTGGGCCCGAAAACATCGATTGCAGTGCTTCGCACTATAAAACTTGTTGCCCTCTGAATTAGCTTCAAGTAGAGCTTTCGTTTGGCCAAAACGGACTTACGGTTTGGAAGTTATGCCCGTTTTCGTGAACGTATGCAGAACTGGAGAGTTTGACATGGGCAAAACCCCGGATCGGATCGGTATAACCGACTCGGATCATAGAGGGATATCACCACTTCAAGCATCCTACTTTCATCACTACAGATCCGGATTGGATCGGTCTTACCGGGTTGGATCGGATGAATCAGATCGGATTGGATGGAAGACCCAACCCGCCATGAACTCTTCACCAGGAGCGCATCACGTCTTTAGTTCGAAGGCTCGAACACCTTCGGTTCGGATCGAAGAACAGGAACCGATACTCCTATCACTCGGACTTCTGGCTCGAGCACCTTCGGTTCGGATCGAACTGAACGATCCGACCCGCCTGAACCTGCTCCTGCACACCACGTTTTGAACGATTCTCAAGTGGTAACCACCTCCTATTTGCATGGATCTTCTCACACTTGGCATAACACGACTTGGAAAATGGTTCATCATGTTCTCCACTACTTTTCGAGATTTACTTTGGGTGTGACACGTGGTATCCGACCCGGAGCCTCTCCAGCCCTACAAATACACCATTTGGAGGATTTTCAAAGGACTTTTCGGCTTTAACTCCTCACAGCTTTAACCATTGTTCTTAGCAAGGCTATTGTGTGACATACAAGCTAAATTCCACATCCAAACACGAGGACTTTGTGTATAATCTTCTAATTTCCTACTTCTTTTCATTGCAAACACGAAGATTTCGTGTATAAATCTGAGAGAATTGTATTTGTAACTTTTTAGGATTTAAGAGGATAGAAAGTGGTCGTAGGCTTGGTTTGAGCCGAACCACTATAAAAATCTCATGTGTCTTATGTTCTTTACTATTTTTTTGCATTCTGTGATCTGCGATCTGCATTTGGGTGTTAGTGCCAGATTTTGGTCTAAAAGTTCTTTAGCCCAATTGACAGTGAATTATGATTTGGATTTTATAAATCTTTTTATTAAGATTTAGTGGAAATGTTCCAAAGTAAAGTCTCCAATTTAATATATTTAATTGTAATTGAATGGAATTCGATTTGGAAATAATCGAGATGAGCTTCTGTGAATGAAGACCATTACTATTTATGGAATTTACAAGGCCAAGCCGTTATTTCATTTATAGTATTAGTTTGATATGGAAATTTATATCGATTATGTAACACCCCACCTCCGCTAGGGTCACTCACAAAGGGAATGCACTAGCTTTAGAGGGGCATTATTGGTAAACATGTACAGAAATATCACAAGACAGAACATATATATAAATAGCGAAAGTAAAATCAAACTTTCATAACATGAATAAATAAGGTCTAATGCCTTTTACATCAGAGTACATCAGAACCTGTCTTGCAATAGTAAAGAAGCATAAAGACTTTTTCATAAATTATTCCCCAAGTAAAACAGTAAAGTAGCCATAGCCAAGAGAAGTCCAAGCCATCCATGATGACCTTCAAGCAAAAGAGGTCCGAACTAAACAACATTGTTTCCTCCCTGAAACCCGGTGGGGGGGGGGGGGAAACGGAAGAAAAGAGGCGAAACAAAACGGGTCATTCAAAAAGACTGAGTAAGTCCTATCTACTTCCAGTATAAAAACAGGTAAAGGTAACATGACATGCATAAACTGAAAGTAAACATAAGGATAACTACAAGATAGATAAACCAGAGTAGCCGGTTAAACTACTGCGGCAAGGTAAACTAAGGTATCATGAAAACTACGGTGTTATGATAAGTCAAGGTATCACATCGTCAGATTTCTATCGAGTACATTATCCCAAGGTATCTACCCCGTCTAACATCCCACGGTATCTATTGTGTATATTCTTCCTAGTTCTAACATGTATATTTGCTCTGCACCTCTCGTACTAGTATCCCTACCCGCGTCATGTGTTAACCATGAATGTCCCTTGCTCAAGGTCGTGTAATGGTCCATGTCAACCTAATATATCGCATATATAGGTTACTCAAATCATATGTTTCTTTCCATGTATATAAGTTCAGTCCTTTGCCGTACCTCGTACGGGCTTCCTCATGTCGTATTATCCTTGAATTCGTTTGGACTGTCACCCTTGTTCTAGCTAGGCTCTTCCATATGAATCATCGTTTGAACTACTAGGACTTACGGCACCTAGCACCACTAGGGATTACGCTTACCTATTGCACGCTTTCGTATTTTGGTTTGGGTTAAACCACCTAGGCCACTAGGGATTACGCTAACCCTCAACCGCGCCCTTTTCCCACGCATTCATCGTGAATCGTTTTTCTATAACTGTATGCACATGTATCACATCGTGCCATCCGAGTCCTGTCACAGGGCAAACCAAGAAATACAGGACTCGGTCGGGAGCTTTAGATTTATCTGCAGATGCAGATACTAAGGTCTGCTTTTCTACACGTGGCTATGGTCCCACGAGACCCCTCCCTCAACTAGTGAAAGGCAACACAAGAGAAAATCTTGCATGAGAACTACACTCCGGCCAGCCCACATCCTACGGCCTACCTCACCCATAATTAGATAGCAAATTATGGTCTGTTGGGTGTTCCCTGCCTTTCCGCACGTACACGCTTGACTCAAGATGGTAGATGATCGACGAACTTGCTATCTCGGGCACCTTATGTATTCGTTGACTCACTGCTATCCACCCCAGTCTTTAGGTCGCTCGCATAGCAACCAAGGCATATTCTTGGTTCTTCTACCGCAGACCTCAACCTCTCGTGAGCCTAGTATATTGACCTGGCAGCTCACAGAGGGATCCCAAGAATATCCTCACGTTCCCCGAAGCCGCTGCTTCGTTACCCAGTTCGTTGGAGCCTTTATCTAAATCAGATAGCCTGCTCCTTCACGCATACTTAAACGTTGACCTAACGTATCGGGTTACTACTCTATCTAAGAAATGGTCCAAATTTCCTTGACTAAGAATTATTACTTAGTTTCCCTTAACTAAGGTTTACCACTTAGCCTTATTTCCATAATCCTTGTTAACTATGGTTATTTACCTAATCCTCCGAATTAGGGTTTATCTAATGGGTTAAGTGTCACTTAAGTTCATAACTTAGCCCGTCTACAAACCATGTCAAAATTGGCTAAGTATCCAAGTCCAAGACTTAACCCTACAAACCATGTGTCAAGTTGGCTAAGTATATTAAGCAATCCATAACTTAACCTCGTCTAATTATCATTTTAGATTGGTTAATTATATAAATTAACTCGACCTTGTCAAATTACCGAGTCAAATCGGTCAAGCGTATTCAAGTGATTCGTGACTTAGCCTTATCATGTTTTCACGTTAGATTGGTTAAGTATAGGTCACTTAACCACATCCAATTAACAAGTTAGATTGGTTAAGTTTAGGTCACTTAACCACATCAAAACTTTATGTATAATTGGTTAAGTATAAGTTGCTTAACCCCATTAAATTATCACGTTAAGTTGGTTAAGTATTGGTTACTTAACCTCATTGAATTACGAAGTTTAAATTGGTTAAGTGTTTAACTTAACCCCATCGAATTACCGTGTTTAGATTAGTTAAGTGTGGATTACTTAACCCCATCTAATTACCGTGGTTAGGTTAGTTAAGTCTTAATTACTTAACCTCATCTAATTACCCAGTCGGATTAGTTAAGTGTAAATTACTTAACCCCATCTCCTAATCATCTTGCATGGTTAAGTGTCATTAAGGAAATCAAGCCCGGTCCCACTTAACCTACCCATTCGTGTCATATCGGTTAAGTGTCATTAGTCAAATTTACTTAACCTTATCATGTGGCATTAATTTAATTAATGCACTCTTAACCTCTCACATTAGACCTTGTTGTGGTTACTAGTTAAGCCGGGCGGGTCCGGGTAGATTTACACCACAACCTAGTCTAACCTCGGGTCTTAAGCGCGACATGACCAACTTCTCACATTGGGTCCTATTGTTTGCAACTACTAGTTAGGCCGGTCGGTTCCGGGTAGTTTTACGTTGCAAACTCAACCCAACCTCGAGTTGGCCACACTTATATTATCTAAGTTCATCATGTTTCCAAAACATGTTACAAGTTTTTCAAGCATTTGGGTAGACCTAACTTAATAGGTAAATTCCCAAAGGGTAGACCTAACTTAATAGGTAAATTCCCAAGCTCATGTTTTTATGCATACTTACATGTCATCTTCCATGTTATCTTTCAAGTCATATTTTCGAGTATAAACACATGTCATATTCAAGTTAAGATTTTGCGACATGTTCATGTTTATCTAACTACCCAAAATCGTGTTTTCCCAACGCAAGCAAAGCGAGTCAACATAGTAAGGATACTATGTCACATATTGGTCTCAAAACATGCATGATGCCAAAAAGGGCTTGGCTTCCACATGCATAACATCATAAAGGGATTGGCCATAAACATGCATAGTGTCATAAGGTAATTTGGCCACAAACATGCATATTATCAAAAAGGGTTTGGCCATAAACATGCACAACTTAAAAGAGGGGATTGGCCACGAGCATGCATATTCTCATAAAGGATTTGGTCACAAACTTGCATGTTAGCATAAGGGGTTTGGGTTCATAAACATGCATAAGCCCCAAAATCTTGCCTTAGTCAATGTTTCACACATAAAGTGGTTCCTAAAGGTTCATGCTAGCATTATATGCATAAAGATCCAAACTTGCAAGTTAAACTAGGTTATGCATAGCATGAGAGGCATGATTAAGTCACTCACATGGCCTAAAATCATAAACATGAACACAAGAGGCAAGGTAAGGTTCATATCGGTTCGCATAATCATGTTTAGCCTCATTTTATCCCATGTCAACATTAAAAATACCGTTTTGATCCAAAAGTAGCTAGAACTTACTTAGTTAGGCCTAGGAAAAGGAGCATGAACCATCTTGGCTAAGAAAGGTGCCTCCTTTGTAGAAGAATCGTCATGGAACTCGCATAGCAATGTTGATTTGGCCTTGATTTGGTGTAGCAAGCTTGCACATTTTGATTTGAACTTGATTTGGATGCATAGGCTCTAGGGATTTGAGACGGAGGCCATGATCAAGATTGATTTTGGCAACACTTAGTTGCTAGGTTTGATTTTTAGGGATTTAGGTTAGGTTTAGGGTCTTTTTATAGAGATTAGGGTAGTTTTAGGCCCTTAGATTAACCCTAGGATAGATTAGGACCATCAGATCTCGGAAGCTTCCAGAACCAGCCCAAGAACAAGACCAGGTGAGACAAGCAGGTGCGCCAGGCAGCTTGCCCCGGCCACCCCCTGTCGATAGGCAAGTCGACAGGGCTGTCGACTTGGTCTGGGCCCAAGTCGACAGCCCTGTCGACAGCCCTGTCGACATGGCCTAGGCGGGGAAACTTCCCGCCTAGCCCCAGATCTGATTTCCAAAACTGTTTCCGAAATTCAAATTTCCAGAAATCTTCTTTGGGCCTTTAACGGGTCATACGGACTCCGATTTTCGAAAACTCGGACTCTATTTCGCGTATTTTTCCGAGACGAACGCAATGGCATAGCCCGTTTCCCTTGATTCAGATTTTACAGTTTAATTATGCCTCCATTTATGTTATAACAGGTTATTGAAAATACGGGTTGTTACATTCTCCCCACCTTTTAGGATTTCATCCCCGAAATCTCCAAGTTAGGAAGAACATATCCTACCATCCATCTACTCAAATCATCATCCACAAGCAACCATTGTCCTTAGATGATTTCTAATTCTGTATGAATATATGCAAAACGTGTGTGTACATGTTCCTTAGCTAATGCTAATGATCAGGCCTGAAAAATCTTTTGAATGCAAAAATATGTTTAATGCTATGAATCCATCATGTATGCAAATAGTCCTAATCATATACACTATATGCGTGCACAAAGATTCAACCATATGCAACATCCGCATGATAACACATTCAATTTCATCCATAAACAAGTATAAATACTCGTGCATATGCAATATGAAATGTGACCGAGTCGAGCTAATATCTAATGTAAATTCGTGCATCCACGAGCAACCACTTGCAACCATTTGCAACCATATCAACCATAACATGTTTCAAATACATGTTTACATCCATAGGGTTCTACCTAAGATTCCCTGAAACAGGGTCGAGAAGATAAACAAAACAAACTCCTTACGGGGTTTGTAACAGAAATAGGACCGAGGGGATATCCATAAAAGATAGCCTACAAGCAAGCTCAACAGAAAACAGGGATCGAGGATATACTCTTAAAAAGAGATATCATGCGCGCATCTAGTCTTCAGTCTTCTGAGTCGCATCTCCTTGAGCTTAGTTCCATCGTGCCTTGACCGTCCCATGACTTCATGGTTTTCCCGTTTCCATAACCTGGGTTGGAACTCATTCCCTCGTCGCCTCCCATTCCACTTGCACTTCTTCTAGAACACTTGGCGCAAACAGGACTGCGTACTCATGATTCCACGCAAGCTTTCCAAAATTTCATTAGTGAATCCTGGACCTCGTACCACAAGGTATTCCACGTAGAAAAACTTTCTCTTGAAAGTAGACAGGTTGCCATGCGCACTTACTAGGGTAATTCCCGTAACCCATACATAATCGAAGTAAACCATCCGTCGTATTAGCGAACACCACTCGATCGGGCTTCAAATTTCCAATAAAGGCATCAAGGGATTCTAAGTAACTAGTCATGACAGAACCTCAAAAAAATTACCCGGTACTTCGAGGGCATTACCAAGGCTAGTCAAAAGGTCTAACTACCCTCCTATCAAAACCGAGAGTGGCACCCCCTACTGGATAACCACTTCATCCCTAGAATCCATCCATAGCTTATAAACATAAGCATTATTTCCAAGCTCAATACTCGGCATAGACATTCTCAAATTCAAACAAGTCATGAATAAATGGACCGATCTTCCAGTAGGACTTGGGACAAAAACGGGATCCCCTACTACGCTAGTACTAAGGTGCAGAGACTCGACTATCGAAGCGGACTTAAAAGATGCGGTGATCAAAACAAAGTCCCGACAGGATGATAGAGAAGAAAAGCTAAACCTTTAACAAGATCGTTACCCTCCTTCTGAGGTACCCTAGAAATGAGAGCATACTATTGCCCTCCCAATGATCTTGTCCTTGCCCCATGATACTTAACTATCTATCCCGTTTTACCATGCCAATGGTACTCTCTCGTCATGGGTTTCATTGTTCATCTTTCTCCCTCCTTTGAGGGCTAAGCCATACCAACAAGTTGCTCATCCTTAAGCTCGTAACCTTTATCCTCTTTCTCACTATCCTTTCTTATAACGCGACCACTGGTCTCTCGAGGACCACCTCCATCGTATGGAAAGCACTTCCGTAGATATAAAAGACTAGTCGTAGTTAAAACCACTGTGACTACAGATGGAGGAAAGAAAGGAAAGGAGATTCAATCAAGGAAACAAGGATAGTGCTAATGGCCTTTGGGGAATAGCCTTTTTCTTTTTAAAAGAAATTTTTTCTTGAAAAATGCTTCTTTATAAACGATTTTCAAATAGTTTTCAGAAGGTCTTTAAAAACTTTTGCCCAGTCTGGTAACCTTCTGCTCTGAAACCAAATGTAACACCCCACCTCCGCTAGGGTCACTCACAATGGGAATGCACTAGCTTTAGAGGGGCATTATTGGTAAACATGCACAGAAATATCACAAGACAGAACATATATATAAATAGCGGAAGTAAAATCAAACTTTCATAATATGAATAAATAAGGTCTAATGCCTTTTACATCAGTGTACATCAAAACCTGTCTTGCAATAGTAAAGAAGCATAAAGACTTTTTCATAAATTATTCCCCAAGTAAAACAGTAAAGTAGCCATAGCCAAGAGAAGTCCAAGCCATCCATGATGACCTTCAAGCAAAAGAGGTCCGAACTAAACAGCATTGTTTCCTCCCTGAAACCTTGGGGGGGGGGGGGGGGAAACGGAAGAAAAGAGGCGAAACAAAATGGGTCAGTCAAAAAGACTGAGTAAGTCCTATCTACTTCTAGTATAAAAACAGGTAAAGGTAACATGACATGCATAAACTGAAAGTAAACATAAGGATAACTACAAGATAGATAAACCAGAGTAGCCGGTTAAACTACTGCGGCAAGGTAAACTAAGGTATCATGAAAACTACGGTGTTATGATAAGTCAAGGTATCACATCGTCAGATTTCTATCGAGTACATTATCCCAAGGTATCTACCCCGTCTAACATCCCACGGTATCTATTGTGTATATTCTTCCTAGTTCTAACATGTATATTTGCTCTGCACCTCTCGTACTAGTATCCCTACCCGCGTCATGTGTTAACCATGAATGTCCCTTGCTCAAGGTCGTGTAATGGTCCATGTCAACCTAATATATCGCATATATAGGTTACTCAAATCATATGTTTCTTTCCATGTATATAAGTTCAGTCCTTTGCCGTACCTCGTAGGGGCTTCCTCATGTCGTATTATCCTTGAATTCGTTTGGACTGTCACCCTTGTTCTAGCTAGGCTCTTCCATATGAATCATCGTTTGAACTACTAGGACTTACGCCACCTAGCACCACTAGGGATTACGCTTACCTATTGCACGCTTTCGTATTTCGCTTTGGGTTAAACCACCTAGGCCACTAGGGATTACGCTAACCCTCAACCGCGCCCTTTTCCCACGCATTCATCGTGAATCGTTTTTCTATAACTGTATGCACATGTATCACATCGTGCCATCCGAGTCCTGTCACAGGGCAAACCAAGAAATACAGGACTCGGTCGGGAGCTTTAGATTTATCTGCCGATGCAGATACTAACGTCTGCTTTTCTACACGTGGCTATGGTCCCACGAGACCCCTCCCTCAACTAGTGAAAGGCAACACAAGAGAAAATCTTGCATGAGAACTACACTCCGGCCAGCCCACATCCTACGGCCTACCTCACCCATAATTAGATAGCAAATTATGGTCTGTTGGGTGTTCCCTGCCTTTCCGCACGTACACGCTTGACTCAAGATGGTAGATGATCGACGAACTTGCTATCTCGGGCACCTTATGTATTCGTTGACTCACTGCTATCCACCCCAGTCTTTAGGTCGCTCGCATAGCAACCAAGGCATATTCTTGGTTCTTCTACCGCAGACCTCAACCTCTCGTGAGCGTAGTATAATGACCTAGCAGCTCACAGAGGGATCCCAAGAATATCCTCACGTTCCCCGAAGCCGCTGCTTCGTTACCCAGTTCGTTGGAGCCTTTATCTAAATCAGATAGCCTGCTCCTTCACGCATACTTAAACGTTGACCTAACGTATCGGGTTACTACTCTATCTAAGAAATGGTCCAAATTTCCTTGACTAAGAATTATTACTTAGTTTCCCTTAACTAAGGTTTACCACTTAGCCTTATTTCCATAATCCTTGTTAACTATGGTTATTTACCTAATCCTCCGAATTAGGGTTTATCTAATGGGTTAAGTGTCACTTAAGTTCATAACTTAGCCCGTCTACAAACCATGTCAAAATTGGCTAAGTATCCAAGTCCAAGACTTAACCCTACAAACCATGTGTCAAGTTGGCTAAGTATATTAAGCAATCCATAACTTAACCTCGTCTAATTATCATTTTAGATTGGTTAATTATATAAATTAACTCGACCTTGTCAAATTACCGAGTCAAATCGGTCAAGCGTATTCAAGTGATTCGTGACTTAGCCTTATCATGTTTTCACGTTAGATTGGTTAAGTATAGGTCACTTAACCACATCCAATTAACAAGTTAGATTGGTTAAGTTTAGGTCACTTAACCACATCAAAACTTTATGTATAATTGGTTAAGTATAAGTTGCTTAACCCCATTAAATTATCACGTTAAGTTGGTTAAGTATTGGTTACTTAACCTCATTGAATTACCAAGTTTAAATTGGTTAAGTGTTTAACTTAACCCCATCGAATTACCGTGTTTAGATTAGTTAAGTGTGGATTACTTAACCCCATCTAATTACCGTGGTTAGGTTAGTTAAGTCTTAATTACTTAACCTCATCTAATTACCCAGTCGGATTAGTTAAGTGTAAATTACTTAACCCCATCTCCTAATCATCTTGCATGGTTAAGTGTCATTAAGGAAATCAAGCCCGGTCCCACTTAACCTACCCATTCGTGTCATATCGGTTAAGTGTCATTAGTCAAATTTACTTAACCTTATCATGTGGCATTAATTTAATTAATGCACTCTTAACCTCTCACATTAGACCTTGTTGTGGTTACTAGTTAAGCCGGGCGGGTCCGGGTAGATTTACACCACAACCTAGTCTAACCTCGGGTCTTAAGCGCGACATGACCAACTTCTCACATTGGGTCCTATTGTTTGCAACTACTAGTTAGGCCGGTCGGTTCCGGGTAGTTTTACGTTGCAAACTCAACCCAACCTCGAGTTGGCCACACTTATATTATCTAAGTTCATCATGTTTCCAAAACATGTTACAAGTTTTTCAAGCATTTGGGTAGACCTAACTTAATAGGTAAATTCCCAAAGGGTAGACCTAACTTAATAGGTAAATTCCCAAGCTCATGTTTTTATGCATACTTACATGTCATCTTCCATGTTATCTTTCAAGTCATATTTTCGAGTATAAACACTTGTCATATTCAAGTTAAGATTTTGCGACATGTTCATGTTTATCTAACTACCCAAAATCGTGATTTCCCAACGCAAGCAAAGCGAGTCAACATAGTAAGGATACTATGTCACATATTGGTCTCAAAACATGCATGATGCCAAAAAGGGCTTGGCTTCCACATGCATAACATCATAAAGGGATTGGCCATAAACATGCATAGTGTCATAAGGTAATTTGGCCACAAACATGCATATTATCAAAAAGGGTTTGGCCATAAACATGCACAACTTAAAAGAGGGGATTGGCCACGAGCATGCATATTCTCATAAAGGATTTGGTCACAAACTTGCATGTTAGCATAAGGGGTTTGGGTTCATAAACATGCATAAGCCCCAAAATCTTGCCTTAGCCAATGTTTCACACATAAAGTGGTTCCTAAAGGTTCATGCTAGCATTATATGCATAAAGATCCAAACTTGCAAGTTAAACTAGGTTATGCATAGCATGAGAGGCATGATTAAGTCACTCACATGGCCTAAAATCATAAATATGAACACAAGAGGCAAGGTAAGGTTCATATAGGTTCGCATAATCATGTTTAGCCTCATTTTATCCCATGTCAACATTAAAAATACCGTTTTGATCCAAAAGTAGCTAGAACTTACTTAGTTAGGCCTAGGAAAAGGAGCATGAACCATCTTGGCTAAGAAAGGTGCCTCCTTTGTAGAAGAATCGTCATGGAACTCGCATAGCAATGTTGATTTGGCCTTGATTTGGTGTAGCAAGCTTGCACCTTTTGATTTGAACTTGATTTGGATGCATAGGCTCTAGGGATTTGAGATGGAGGCCATGATCAAGATTGATTTTGGCAGCACTTAGTTGCTAGGTTTGATTTTTAGGGATTAAGGTTAGGTTTAGGGTCTTTTTATAGAGATTAGGGTAGTTTTAGGCCCTTAGATTAACCCTAGGATAGATTAGGACCATCAGATCTCGGAAGCTTCCAGAACCAGTCCAAGAACAAGACCAGGTGAGACAAGCAGGTGCGCCAGGCAGCTTGCCCCGGCCACCCCCTGTCGACAGGCAAGTCGACAGGGCTGTCGACTTGGTCTGGGCCCAAGTCGACAGGCCTGTCGACAGCCCTGTCGACATGGCCTAGGCGGGGAAACTTCCCGCCTAGCCCCAGATCTGATTTCCAAAACTGTTTCCGAAATTCAAATTTCCAGAAATCTTCTTTGGGCCTTTAACGGGTCATACGGACTCCGATTTTCGAAAACTCGGACTCTATTTCGCGTATTTTTCCGAGACGAACGCAATTGCAGAGCCCGTTTCCCTTGATTCAGATTTTACAGTTTAATTCTGCCTCCATTTATGTTATAAAAGGTTATTGAAAATACGGGTTTTTACAGATTATATATTGATCTGTTTTCAGTGAAGATTCCATAGTTAATGGAAGCTGATTTGGGTTTATTTTGAACTGTGTTTTAAATGACATTGGTTCTTTAACCCTGTTAAAGACATGATTTATTTCCTAAAATTTGGATAATCATTACGTAATGATTTTTGATATTAAAACCGAACTAGAGTTTTAATGAATCTTTAAGTTGATTAAATTTATCGAATTCATGAAATGATCGAGAATGGAGTATCGCCAGTTTTACTCCAGGCGATAGTTAAATCTTTAATCAGATTTGAACGAGAAATGGTAATTAAATTTACCCATAACACCGTGGGTGTTAGATATGGAGTACTACCAGTTTTGCTCCATTGGATGAATAGGTTGAGATTGGGATTAAAGAATAAATGATTACTTGGGTAATGATCGATAATCCCGACTAGTTAATAAACCTTGATTTGGTTTAGATTTGCTAAAGGATAAAATCTTTAAAAATGATATCCAAAGGAAGATTAAAGAAATAGTTTAAATGAACTTATCTTTGATAATATTAACGGGAACCTTTCCCTAAAGATGTGAATATTTGAATAAAAGAATATTATGGATTGGAATGACGCGTATGATGTGTTATTATAGCACTTGATTATAAAATACGCGAGTTATTCGGAAAGATCGGGTATCCCATTATGAATAACTGATAGGGCGACTAAAAGTCGACGGTGATGACGGTGGTTGAAGAATGGAGATCTTCACATTGTTTGGATGATTACTGATGTCTTGATTGGGCTGTACACCCAAGACAAGGTAATAACTGGTGATCGTCCAAACGTACTTGGAGATCGACCGGATATGCGAGGACCTCTCTCCTGTATTGGACATATGAGACAAGGAATAAGGTGCCTCCAGATTCGTTCAAACCCAGAACGGACTTGTAAATGGATGTGTGTATGACACTGAATTTCATTCTGTGTTGATTAATGTCTATTAAATATATATATATCTGTTTGGTGGCGGAGAATTTATTCTATTGCTTAACACCCTTCTGCGAGACGTACGAGCTTAAAGGTTATATATTGATAGACATCAGTTGTATGGCATGAATTGTCAATGTGGCATGCTAAGATGCAATGATCAAGGATTTTGTTGAAAAGAAAAATCTCGTGGATGATGATCAAAGCACGGCTTTAAGTAGCACAGCTTTATGTAGCGTTAATTCGTGAGCTTGACACCCCGGTAAGAACCAGAAACAAGATGAGGGACCGCAGGGAGGGCATGCATTTCTTTCTAGCTAGAAGTGATGTCATGGTATGGAGTCCATACATTTTACTTATGTGGATGTTGGAAAAGGAGGTACCTTGGATTTGAGCCCCTAGTGGCTCTTGATATGGTCGACATACTGACCAGATTTTATGCTCCATAGGACAGGGGAACATATTGTTCAGGATTTTCCAATCCACAAAGTAAGTGTGGACCGGCTCTGCCAGATCCCAGGTGCAGTTGCGACTGAATCCTGAGACATGGGAGGCTAGATTGTCTCGAATCGGAAGGAGAGAACCCTTGCCTTGGTTCATGATGGAAATCCAATTTCCAATACGACATTGTGTGATTTTTATTGTAAAACTAGTATGGCGACATAATATATGGTACATATGACGTCTATGATTGATACATTTATATTTGAAGTTGTTTTTGACACTACGCACTTATAGTAACATCAAAATGATTTGTTTTAAAACGTACCAAGAATGTTTGGCTATTATAAGGTAAAACTCGATCCTCCGGCTTGCAATGCATTGTGTGATGGGGCATGAGTCTTATAATAGCTTCATTTTTCCAAAAAGCATTGCGTTGTTTTATGTTTTAAACTAGTACTCATGTGGAGTAAACCTGTTCCATGTCATACGGCGTGGTCCCGTGAATTTTCCACTTTTAAGGTAAATTTTTAGTAACTGTTTTAGTTCTCACACCAGTCCCATGATTGACTCGGAGTTTATTGTTTTAACCTAAATTCTGGGCGCCTATATTTCCCACACGGGCAGCTAGTAGTTTTGGTTTTCGCAGATATTTCTTTTCACAGGATCCTGGTTTACAGTTGAGGCTATATTCGGAAAGCTTTGTATCCGTGCATTTCTTTCAGTTGTGATTAGTTGATGTATTTCCACTACGCATTGTATTTATACATTTTATTTCCACTGCTTTGTAATTTGTAAATCTCTGATATTTATTTTTCCGCTGTATATTATTTATCTTAACTCTGATATATTTTTATATTCTGATGTAAATTATTGTAATAGCAATGAAATGTTCTGTTGTTTGTGTTCTAATGAGTCGTGTTCTCAAAACAATCCGGGCTCCTTCGTCTCTTCGAGGATCGGGGAAGCTTGTGCCATTTCAGTTTGGTATCAGAGCTTTGGTTTACAAAGCTCGAGAACAAGACACATTAGAACCCAACGAAAGAATTCATCAGAGATAGGATTAGCAACATCCTATAAGAATAAATCGTTAGAGATTGGGTTAGTAATACCGTAGAATGAGTTTGAAGAGTGCTATTTCTGAAAATGAATCTAGTTTTGAAAATTATATCTAATTATACGTATTTAAGTATTTTACTTTATTTTACTTTGGACAATCAAGTATATAAATATTTTGCGTATATGTGTCATGAACGTATATACGAAGTCCTATATATAATGGATAAATATAGAATCACACTCTGGTCGCCTAGAGATAATTCTGGTAATGCAGCCATATTATCAGTATTTATGTTCAAGTTTCGAAAGTGGATATCTTTATATTTCCAATTTACTGGTGTGAGAACCAATACTTAGTTAGAATTTATTATTTGTGATTTGGCACTAAAAATATGATTTTTAAGTATATATAGTAAGATATATGTTTGAAAATTTAATCGACAAATTGATTGCTGGTTGTGATGTTTGATTATTAGTTTAACTAATAAAAATATTGGAATGATAAAACCCAAATAAGAAGGAATGATAAATAAAACCAAATCAAATATATATATATATATATTGAGCTGAATATAAAATTTAGTTCAAATTAAATTATATATTGGATAGATATGTATATGCACATGCTGAGCAGGTTATGGATTTACAGTTGAGTAGAGAAATATATTGTGTGCCCGACAAACAGGTGCATCTTAATGAGTTGGTTGCACAATTTTATTTATTTTATAAACTACTGTGAGTGTTTGGATGTAGTGTGATGGTTGTTCTGTGTGAGATTATAAACATACGCCATAGGATAGCAACAAATAAATTATGAACTACACCACATGGCATACTACATGAAGACAACATATCATATCCTATTCCATATAAGCATTTGATGCCTATATGATGAGGTTTGTATTACCATACGGGCGAGATGCTTGTATGGCGAGGACTGAATTACAGGTTGAACAAAAGACTGACTATGGACTTATTAAAATACATGTAACGGTGCTCGGGGAAGGATTTAATAAAATCCCTACATAGGTATGGAGATGACAAAAATTCACGTCTCTCTTGTTTTTAATTAAGGCACATGGATTATTTTATTTCCAACACTGCGGCAAAGTATGAGATTTCAACATTTTTACATGTCTCCCTTGGGCATAGATAGGTCACAAATATTGTGTATGCTTTTTATTGATTTATTAGGTGCCTAATACGGGCTAATAGAATTTTCAGACCCTCCCCGTACAAAGGAGGTTATGGAGAAATTTTTAAAAATTTTAGGGTGTTAGCCAAATTTTTGAGAAATTAGGAAGTTCGTAGAAACCGAAAAGTTGAAGAACTTGAGTCAAGCGAAGGTGGAGTTGACTAAACAAACAACCTTGGATTCTATCTTCCTTTTCGAGGATGAAAAGATATTAATTGGGGGAGATTGTAACAACCCGGAATGAAACGACCTGAAATCCCCGTTGCGGGAAATAGCAGATTGCTTTGAGAACATGACAAATCAGAACATAAACAGAAGAACATTTCATTGTTATTACAACAATTTACACCAGAGTACAAGAATATTATGGAGTATGAATAAATATTATACATTAAAAATAACAGAGGTTTAAAATACATAACAGTAGAAAAATAATGAATAACTCAAGTGGAATAAATACACGGGTACAAAGCTTCCAGGATATTGCTCCATCTGTAGGTTAGGATCCTGTGAAAATAAAGAACCTACAAACCCAAAACTACTAGCTGCCCGTGCGGAAAATAAGAGCACCCAGAGTTTAGGTTATAACGATAAACTCCGAAAACTCCGAGTCAGTCATGAGACTAGTGTGAGAACAAAAACAGTTATTAACTTTGTTTTACAGATAAGTAAATCAAGGGACCACGCCGTATAACACAAAATGGGTTTTTACCCAAGAATACCAGTGCATAAAACCAACAGCGCAATTCTAAAAAGAAAAATGAAGCCATTATAAGACTCAGGTCCCATCACACAATGCACTCGCAAACCGGAAGATAGAGTTTTTACCTTATATTTGCTGAATATGCTTGTTACGCGAAATTCATCTGTTATTATTACAATAAGTGAAGAAATCAATTTCAAATATAAATGTATAAATCCTAGACGACATAAGTACCCCATCCTACTATGTCGCCATACTAGGCTCTATAATTAAAAACTTAAAGTCGCGTATTGGAAATTGGATTCTGTCTATGAACCAAGGCAAGGGATCGTCCTTACCGAATTCGGGACTGTCTAGCCCGAGCCTCAGGAACATAACGCATCGTCCCTTGGAGCGGCAGGGCCGGTCCACACATACGTTTTGTGGATTAGTAATTCTTGAACAATACGTTTCCCTGTCCTATGGGGCAAAAAAAAAAAAAAAAAAAATAGAGCCTCGTTGTGACTCAAATCCGAGGTACCTCGCTATCCATCATCCACATAAGTAAAATATCTGGGCTCTATACCATGACACCACTCCCAGCTAGAAAGAAATGCATGTCCTCCCTACGGTCCTCTCCCGTTTCTGGTTCACACCGGGGTGTGAGGCTCGCGAATTAACGTTACAACACGAAGCTATGCTATTTAAAGCCGTGCTTCGATCGTCATCCACATGACTCTTCTTTTCAAGAAAAGCCTTGATCCATGCAACTCAACATGCCACATTATCAATCCGTGCCATACCATTGATCACATGTAAATGTATAACCTCTAAGCTCATACTCATCAGAGAAGGGTGAAGAAAAATAATAAATTCTCCTTCACCAAGCATATATATATTTAGCAGAGATCAACAAATACAACATAACGGAATATAATGTCAGACACACAATCCATTTGCAAGTTCGTTCTGGGTTTGAACGAAACCGGAGGCACCTTATTCCTCGTTCCATATGTCCAATACAAGAGAGTAGTTCTCGCAAATCCGGTCGATCTCCAAGTACGTCTGGACGACCACCACTATTACCCCATCTTGGGTGTACAACCCAAACGAGGAATCAGTTATCATCCCTATGACGTGAAGATCTCCGGTCTTCAACTACCGTCTTCATCGTCGACCTTAGTCGTCGTATCAGTTATTCAGAATGGGTCAAACCCGGCCTCTCCGAATAACTAGCATATCTTATAATCAATTGCTATAAAAACACAACATATGCCTCATTCCAAACCATAATATTCTTGGGAAAGGTTCCCATTAATTTTATCAAAGATAAGTTCATTTAAACTTTTACTTTATTCCTAGAAATCATTTAAAAAATTTTATTATACCTTTCCTCAATCTAAACCAAATTAAGGTTTACCAAACTAGTCGGGATTAACACCTTACTGAAGTAATCATTTATTTTATTAGTCCAATCCCAACCTATTCATGCCATGGAGCAAAACTGGTGATACTCCATATCTAACACCCAATGTGTTACCGGTAATTTAATACCTTTCAACGCTTCAAATATAATTAAAGATTTAACTATCGCATGGAGTAAAACTGGTGGTACTCCATTCTCGAATCCTTCCTGAATTTCGAAAACTTATTTAACTTATTCTTCTTTCCATCTAATTAAAGGTTCATTAAAACTCTCAATTTTAATCCCCAAAATCATTACTTAATGATTATTCATTTTTAGGAAATCAATCCTACCTTTAACTGGGTTAAAGAACAAATGTCATTTAAAACAACATTCAAGATAAACCCAAAATCACATTCCATCTCATATGGATTCTTCACAGAAATATAATCAGTCGTAATCAACATGAATGTCCATGTTAGACTAGTAATAATAATGGAATAATGGCGAAGCCTTTTAAATTCCAGACATATTAACGGTTTTCCTTCACAGAATCTCATCTCGATTATTATTAAACCGAATTATACTCAATTCCAATTTAGTGTATTAAATTGGAAACTCTACTTTGGAAAATTCCATTTAAATCTTAGTTAAAAGAGTAATAAATTCCAAATCATATTTCTCTCTAAATTTTGGGTTAAAGAACTATTGACGTTTAAAACACAGTTCACGATAAACCCAAAATCAACTTCCCTTTTTCAATCCAAATATGTTTATCAATTGGATAATCTCCTTAAGTCTTAGTTAAAAGATTTATACTTTTCTCAGCTGGGTTTAAGAACGGTATTTTTTAAGATACCATTCACGACAAACCTAAAATCCAGTTTGATATTAAATATAAGATCCTGAATAGATTTTATATCGACTTATATTCAATATCAAATTCTGAAACCAACATATATCATACCGGAAATAACGATATCGATATCTTCCAAATTCCCATAACAATATCCGTATAATCAAAGAATCCAATACTGAAATATTCGAAGATAATTTCCATTCAAATCCATTCCAATAGTATTCATTGGAAATAATTCTATTTATATTAAAACCATTTCTAATTCCTTTATTTCTTTATAAAAGAAAATAAATCACTTATTCTGATAAAAATATCTTTTTTCTTTATAAACTAGTAATATTTCATCCAAACCCTTTCAAATCATTTATTATGATTTTACATGATTTTTTCCTATTTTTATTTATTTAAAAATAGGCCTTTTTAGCAAAACGACGTTTCAGGTCATTCAACGTCACTGGCACTGTTTTTATTCGAATTTGAATTAAACATTTCTCAAAATATATCCTTTAAATTTCAAAAATCATGTACTCATTTGAAAGCTCTTTTTGATACGAACCTATGGGTTTCGGTTTCAGAAGAATCCGATGGTCGGATCTTCCGTAACGTCAAATCGAAGTCAATGGTCGAAATTCGCGAACGGTAGCTGCGCGAAACTTTCTATTCAAACCATATATATATATATATTTAAATATATATCATCGATTACCATTCAAAATGTATCTTATAAAACGTTTATAAATTCGTTTTAAAAACTATTGTAACTTCTATTTCAGTTTGAATATTCCATATAATTATTATATTAAAATGATAACTTTTCAAAATGTTTTATTTTGAGATCCATTTCCTTTTCATATTCGTTATAAAATTAATAAAATCGGCATAAAAATCCGTTCGATTCAAAATGGCGCAAATCTACTTTACTCGGCTATATATATTTGAATATATTCGTGGCCATCCAAAATCGGACATCGAAACCAAATTTTGAATATATTTTGTGTCCATCCAAAACCGGACATCAAATTTATTCTTTAATCTTTTTGTGTCCATCCGAAATCGGACATTAAAATCGTTCTTTCCAAACTGGAATGAGAGCCAATCATTTACCATATAATTTTAGTTATATGGATTTCATACATCGCATGTATTCAACAATAATGATGATTAATCATCAAACATCCAAATAACGACCATAGTGCACTCTACAACTGTATAAGCATTAAATAAATAAATAATGCTTATAACAGTCTGTCAATCTATCGATCGACATACAACTAATCACAAGGGAGACATGTGATCAGAATACCATCTCCAGACCCTTGTGGGGTTTCAACCATCAAATAATAATAATTATTTGTGTACTTGGGCTATGTGTAAAAATTATCGTCCCAATCGATATCACAAAAATAGGCGAGCATAAACAAGTTGTTTGAATTGTAAATGGATGTGTATTCTTATTTTTAACTACCATATAAAATTTTAACATTTTAACATTTTTATAACACTCAATCTTTTTATTTTTCATATGTAAGCTAAAAAAACATATTTTTAACTTCTAATAATTTTTCTAAAATATTTTAGAAAATTTCGGCAGCATAACGGCGTGATATTAAAATCAAAATAAGGTCTAGCCTTATCCCTCGCTTAATAATGGCTCGCGCCATATACAAACCAAATCTCGTCAAATTTATACACATCCCAAATCAAAACTCAAACGATTTCTTAATAGGGTTGCCAAACTCTATTAAATAAAAATCAATCAATTCAAAAATCTACCAAACATCCATGGTTTCAAACAACAAGTAGTGTCAGGTGCTACTAAGCCCTGTCAGCAACCTAGGATATAATAACTTAATTAAAAGTTGAGTGAGAAAACGTTCTCACCTTGGGTTTCCCCTCCGCCATTCTTTCCAAGCGAAGAAGACGAGTATCACATTGACTACACTTTGGCGAACACGATATCCTACATAATTGATTTTTATTGATAACAAACATACGATAAATATCATACTTTCATACAACTAAAAATTGTATTTTTACATAACTAAAAATCATATTCTTATTTAACTAAAAATCATGTTTTTACATAACTAAAAATCACGTTTTACATAATTAAAAATCTTATTTTTACATACTTAAAAATCGTATCTTTACAAACTTAAAATTCGTATCTTTACATACTTAAAAGTCGTATCTTTACATACTTCAAAATTGTATCTTTACATACTTGAAAATCGTATCTTTACATACTTAAAAATCATATCTTTACATACTTAAAAATCGCATCTTTACCTACATCAAAATCATATTTTTAACTTACTAAAAATCAGATTTTTATATACTTAAAAATCGTATTTTTAACTTACTGAAAATCAGATTTTTATATACTTAAAAATCATATTTTTAACATACTAAAAATCATATTTTTATATACTTAAAAATCGTATTTTTAACTTACAAAAAATCAGATTTCTAACTAACTAAAAATCATAAAAACTTACTCATTTTTCTTCTTTAAGGTTTCCATTTCGAAGCTCGCTGGTGGCCTCAGCGAAGGCGAACTACGGGTGGCACTCAGGGTGGCTGCGCGCTTCTCTCTAGCGGGTGTTGGTTGCTGATGTGGATCGAATAGGGGCTGTGGGTTTGAACTGGAAAAGTGGGTGCTTGCGCCGCTGGTGTCGGAGGAGTAGGCGGAGGAGGGGAATTCGCGGGTGAAGGCGGCGACGCTAGGCTCGCATTAGTTGGTGGAAGGGCAACGCGGATTTGGGCTCATGGTGGTGGCTCACACGATTTTCATTTCCGCAATGGAGGGCTGACTGGAGGAGAAGGTGAAGGGGTGGTGGACGATGGAAGCGGCGGCGGGATGGCACGTGGTGGGCTGGAGGGCAGAGCGACGTCGTCACCACTTCGATTTGGAAAAATCGATTTTTATTTCCGAACAAGGGAATTGAATTGAAGAGGGAGGTTTAAGTGCAAATATATATATTTTGTTATTTTTTTTCCTTTCTCCAAAAAAGTTGACTTTTCTTTTGAACTCCAAATGAGACCCAACGACTATCACCCCTAGCTAAATACCCCTATTCCAAACGCAATGGGATATGTTTCATAAGCCAATTCGGCTATTTTGATGGGGTTTTATCAAATTTAAAATATAAAATAATATATGTTTTAAATTTGAATTCAACGTGCGTTTTAATTTACCGGGGCCACATATTGACTCCAAAAATTACGAATTTTGGAATCTCCTTATGTTTTGACGATACAATCAAATAGGAACTGGTTTCGTCAAATTCCAAGTCCGTTTGCAAAATGGCCTTTTTCCAGTCGATTGAATTTACAACTGAAAGTGAAGGTGCCTTTAAGTGTGCCACGCTCGCGTATTAGTTTCAAAAATTATGGAAATGGAAATCTAGCAATAATTTGACATTTCGGATCCGTAGAAAGTGGTTTCGTCGAATTCGGAATTCGTTTGCAAAATCTCCATTTTAAGGGCTCATGTATTTAAAATATATATTAAAAATATATATAATTCCATTGCGACTTTTCTAAATTTAAATCTTGACATAACTTACAATTTATAAAGTGAAATCTCAATTTCTTACATTTTTTGAGAAAGTTATAGTCAATTCGATTCTAGTGTTTTTGGTTTCGTCCAATTTTGACTTATACTAAATTCTGTATATTCATTGGAATTTTGAAATTGAATTTTCAAACTACCGCGCCTTTTCAAGCTCGTAATATATAAATTTTAAATTTATAACTTCATGCTTCATTTTAAATAAATTTTTATTCATTATTATTTAAAATAATCATTTTAAATATTCTACATTCATTAAAATAGCTTAAATATTTTTTTTTTTAAATTGGTTTTGAAATTCCGGGTTGTTACATTCTTCCACACTTAAAATCTTTTCGTCCTAAAAAAGGAAAGGAGATGAAAGTTGTTTAACTAACCAACTCAACTTTCATTCTGAATTAAGTTCTTCAACTTTTTAGTTTCTAAGAACTTTCCAATTTTCCAAAAATTTGGCAAACACCCTAAATTTTTGAAAAATTTCTCCATAACATCCTTTGTACGGGGAGGCCAGAAAAACCGTAACTTGCCACGCATAGCCCTCAATAATCCAAAAGAAAAAGAAAAAGAAAAAGAAAAAGCTAAGCGGCTAGCCAATCAGCTCATAAAATCATCAAAACCCAAACAAAATAGTAAATATGTACCCATTTTTCGGGAATACAATTTTATTCCTCTTCTCTAGCATCCTTGCTATGACCTGTTCAATATATATGCATGTACATGTATGAAATTTCAATCAATTTTCAGTTCAGTTTAATATTTTTGTTTGATTTGGCTAAATTTACTTCTTATTCTCTTATTGATTCTATCATTCCAATATTTTTATTAGTTCAAACTAATAATCAAATAACACAACCATCAATCAATAAGTTGATTAGCTTTCCAAATGCATAACTTGATACATATATTAAAAAATCATATTTTTGGTGCCAAATCACAACATATAACTTAACTAAGTTTGGTTCTACACCAGTCAATTGGAAACATATAGATATCCCACTTTCGAAACTCGAACATAAATTCTAATGATGAGTACTTAATCATCAAAATCATCTCCGGGCAACTAGAGCGTGATTTTATATCTACCAGTATATTTGAGACTTCGAATACACGTTAATTACGCGTATATTCAAGATCTTTCAATATTCGGTAGTCCAAATAAAAGTCAAAATAAAATAGTCAAATACGAATAATAAGTTTTAAATTTTCAAAACAATTTTTTTTTCAATTAAAAACACTCCTCGAACTCATTCTAGGTTATCAATAACCCTATCTCTAACGAGTCATTCTTATAGGATGTTACTAATCCTATCTCTGATGAATTATTTCGTTCGGTTCTAATTTGTCTTGATCTCGAGCTTTGTAAACCAAAGCTCTGATGCCAGCTGAATCGACCAGAAACCCCCCTTGCAGGAAATCGCAGATTGCTTTGAGAACACGACAAATCAGAACGTAAAAAGAAGAACATTTCATTGTTATTACAACAATATACATCAGAGTACAAGAACATTACAGAGTATGAATAAATATTATACATTAAACATAACAAAGATTTAAAATACATAGCAGCGGAAAAATAATGAATAACACAAATGGAATAAATACACGGATACAGAGCTTCCCGGATATTTCTCCATCTGTAGGTCAGGATCCTATGAAAATAAAGAACCTGCAAACCCAAAACTACTAACTGCCCATGTGGAAAATAGGTGCACCCAGAGTTTAGGTTATAACAATAAACTCCGAGTCAGTCATGGGACTGGTGTGAGTACTAAAATAGTTATTAGCTTTGTTTTAAAGTTAAGTAAATCAAGGGACCACGCCGTATAACACGGAACGAGTTTTCTCCCAAGAATACCAATGCATAATACCAATAGTGCAATGCTAAAAGGAAAAATGAAGCCATTATAAGACTCAGGTCCCATCACACGATGTACTCGCAAACCGAAGGATAGAGCTTGTACCTTATACTGGCCAAGTATACTTGGTACGCGAAATTCATCTTTTATTATAACGATAAGTGAAGAAATCAATTTCAAATATACATGTATCAATCCTAGATGGCATAAATACCCCATCCTACTATGTCGCCATACTAGGCTCTACAACTAAAACCGTAAAGTCACACATTTGAAATTGGATTCCATCTATGAACCAAGGCAAGGGATCGCCCTTACCGAATTCGAGACTGTCTAGCCCGAGCCTTAGGAACATAACACATCGTCCAATTGAGCAGCATGGCCGGTCCACACATACGTTTTGTGGATTAGTAATTCCTGAACAATACGTTTCCCTGCCCTATAAAGCATAAAAAAATAGAGCCCCGTAGTGACTCCAATCTGAGGTACTTAGCAATCCATCATCTACATAAGTAAAATGTCTGGGCTCTATACCGTTACACCACTGCTAGCTTGAAAGAAGCGCATGTCCTCCCTGCGGTCCTCTCCCGTTTCTGGTTCACACCGGGGTGTGAGGCTCGTGAATCAATGGAACACGAAGCTATGATATTTAAAGTCGTGCTTCGATCTTCATCCACAAGACTCTGCTTTTCAACAAAAGCCTTAATCCATGCAACTCAGCATGCCACATTATCAATCCATACTATACCATTGATCATATGCCAATATATAATCTCTAAGCTCATACGTGTCAAAGAAAGGTGAAGTAAGAGAATAAATTCTCCTTCACCAAGCATATATATATTTAGAAGAGACCAACGAATACAACATAATGGAATATAATTTCAGACACACAATCCATTTGCAAATTCATTCTGGGTCTGAACGAAACCGGAGGCACCGTATACCTTGTCCCATATGTCCAATACAGGAGAGAGGTCCTCGCAAATCCGGTCGATCTCCAAGTACATATGGACGACCACCACTATAACCCCATCTTAGATGTACAGCCCAATTGAGTCATCAATAATCATACCTACGAAGCGAAGATCTCTGGTCTTCAACCACCGTCTTCATCGTCGACCATAGTCGTCGTATCAGTAATTCAGAATGGGTTATACCCGGCCTTTTCGAATAACTCGCGTATCTTATAATCAATTTCTATAAAAACACAACATAGCCTCATTCCAATCTAGAATATTCTTGGGAAAGGTTCCCATTAATTTTATCAAAGATAATTTCATTTAAACTTATTCTTTATTCTTCCTCGATACAATTTCAAAAGATTTAATATATCTTTTCTCAATCTAAACCAAATTAAGGTTTACCAACCTAGTCGGGATTAATGCCTTACCGAAGTAATCATTTATTTTATTAATCCAATCCCAACCTATTCATCCCATGGAACAAAACTGGTGATACTCCATATCTAACACCCAATGTGTTACTGGTAATTTAACACCTTTCAACGCTTCAAATCTAATTAAAGATTTAACTACCACATGGAGTAAAACTGGTGGTACTCCGTTCTCGAATCCTTCCTAAATTTGATAAATTTATTTATCTTATTCTCCTTTCAAACTAATTAAAGGTTCATTAAAACTCTCAGTTTTAATCTTCAAAATCATTACTTAATGACTTTTTATTTTCAGGAAATCAATCCTGCCGGTAATTGGATTAAAGAACAAATGTAATTTAAAACACCGTTCACGATAAACCTAAAATCACATTCCATCTCATATGGAATCCTCACAGAAATACGATCAGTCGTAATCAATATGAATGTCCATGTCAGACTAGTAATATAAATGGAATAATGGCAAAGCCTTTCAAATTCCAGATATATTACCGGTCATCCTTCACGAGATCTCATCTCGATTATTATTAAATCGAATTCTACTCAATTCCAATTTATTGTATTTAATTTGAAACTCTACTTTGGAAAATTCCATTTAAATATTAGTTAAAACATTAGTAAATTCCAAATCATATTTCTCTATTAATTTGGGTTAAAGAACTAATGTCGTTTAAAACACACTTCACGATAAACCCAAAATCAACTTCCCTGTTTCATTCCAATTATGTTTATCAATTGGAAAATCTCCTTAAATCTTAATTAAAAGATTTATTCTTTTCTCAACTGGGTTTAAGAACGGTATTATTTAAGATACCATTCACGACAAACCCAAAATCCAGTTTGATATTAAATATAAGAACTTAAATAGATTTTATATCGACTTATATTCAATATCAAATTCTGAAACCAACAGATATCATATCGGAAAAACGATATCAATATCTTCCAAATTCCCATAACAACATCTGTATAATCATTGAATCCAATATTGAAATATCCACAGATAATATCCATTCAAATCAATTTCAATAATATTCACTGGAAATGATTCTGGTTATATTAAAACCATTTCTAATTCCTTTATTTCTTTATAAAAGAAAATAAATAACTTATTCTGATAAAAATATCTTTTATCTTTATAAACTAGGACTATTTCATCCAAAACCATTTCAAATCATTTATTATGATTTTACATGATTTTTCCTTATTTTTATTTATTTAAAAATAGGCCTTTTCAGCTAAACGACGTTTCAGGTCATTCAACGTCATAAACTGTAACACCCCGCGAATTCTATAACTGTGAAACTCACAAATTAAAGTATAATTAATTTCAAATCAAAGAACTAAGGGAAACGGGATACGCCATTGCGTTCGTCTCGGAAAAATACGCGAAATAGAGTCCGAGTTTTCGAAAAACGGATATCGTATGAAGAAGTTATGGACGAACGAAGTTGGGCGAAAAACCGGAGAAGGGTCAGAATGCACTGGCGCACTTGGGAAGTGCGCCAGAACAAAAATGAACTGGCGCACCTGTGAAGTGCGCCAGTACATTTTTGACCTGGCGCACCTGCCAAGTGCGCCCAGGTCAAAAATGACCTGCTGGCCAGGTCTGGTCTAGCCCTGGCTGGCCAGGTCTGTGTTTGGCCGATTTTCAGAAGCTTGCTTTGTCATTAGGGCTAGGTGGCAGGCTCTAATTGGTCTCTCTTGCGAATGAATGGCTACGATCAATCCAAGCAACATCAATGGTTCTAATCAGTTCATTACCCCTATAAAAACAACCCTAGACTAACCCTAATCTATTCATTCAAAAATAAGAACAAAGCCGCCATGTTGCTGAGGAACGACTAGGGGTAGCCACCAAATTGGAGAGAGAGGATTAGGAGGCAAATTCTAAAGCATAAAGCAACCTAAACAAATCAAATCAACAAGGAATCGTATCTCCAAATCCCTAAATTGGAGAATTCGCCATACAATTGTAAGTAGAGTATTACTTTGGTATGAACAAATAATTGTGTTGGTTTGTATGCTTGAATTGTGGCAATAAAGTAATTCATATTTGTGCGTTCTTATCAATTTGAAATATTATATACGTTTGGATATTCTTGAATTATGTTATTCAATTATAAAGAACTACATGCGGTAGTTCTATGCAAGTATACGTTTGGAATATTTCGCAAATTATGTAATCCATGTTGAAGCTACATGTATGTAGTTGATTTAAATTCATGCAAGTTTGGGGCTTTGCTACTGTGCCATCATAATGTGTATTTTTATACAAACGTCATTTTTATGAAGTAATTGGAATAGGTTTGGGTTATCATAATCCATATGAAATTATGTTGAAAATTGGGCATCATGTATTAAGCCATTCTTTTGTACTAGAAAACCTATTTGCAAACTTATGAATATGGCTAGGCTATGAATGATATTTGGCATAATTGAAATCCATGATTAAGTCTATCTTGTTTACAAGAATTTTATGATGACATATGTGGTACATAGCTAGGTTAGGCTCAAAAATCCCTTTTTGTAAGTTTACATGACTAAAGTAAGAATCATGATTTCATGTTAGAAATATTTATGCCATGGTTATGTGAACAAATTTAACTATACTTATGCCATGCTTATGTTTGATATTATGCCATGCTTATGTTTGACATTATGCCATGCTTATGTTAGAGATATTTATGCCATGCTTATGTTTGACATTATGCTTAAATAAAAATATAGGTTCATGTGTCAATAATGATACCCAATTTAGATTCTTATCTCTATTACAAGTTCACATGCTTTGATTCATGTCACCTATGCTTTATGACCAAAGTATATGTTACCACTATGCAAGTACACCAGTTTCTATTTTGTATTTCCAACGTCATATTGCAAGTTCATGCGCTCACATTCCCCTCTTTGTGTATGTAATCACGCTTTAAGCCTCCCCTTTTCGCATGGCTAAATTGGGCTTTAAAAGGCTAAGCCCAATATATATGTAATAAACGGACGTGTAAAACGGGGGAAAATAACGTTGGGTTAAAATTACTAATGAATGGAAATATAAAATAGAAGGGCCCAAATTCAAGTATGGGTTGGGCCCATGATTGGTGTAACCTTTACACCATTAACTTAATAATTGGCCGCAAATATTTACATATAAGAAAATAAAGAAGAAAGACAAAATATGTAAATGTAGAACATACGATGTGTTTAACCCGAGGTTGGATTGAGTTGTGATGTAAACCTACCCGGAACCGCCCGGCTGTCCAGTAGTCACAACAATACCTATCCAATGTGGGAGGTTAAACATGGAGCCCAATAAGGACCCGAGGTTAGACTGAGTTGTGGCGTAAGACTGCCCGGAACCAACCGGCAACAGGCAGCCACAACAATACCTGTCTAATGTGAGAGGTCAGGGCCTTAATAAGACAATTAAGGCTGAGTCAGGATTGTTAGGATTAAGTGAACTAAAGACTTAATCAAAATGGAACATGCTAAACTAAACGGACTGGTGGGGGTTAGGTTAGAAAACACTTAACCAACTTAGCATGTTGGCTAGAGATAGAAAACCTAGTAACGGGGGACCCTTTTCAGCAGTAACCCTAAAAGGTGTATCAGGATACCCTGAAACTAGGCAGGGTGGGGCACGATTACTGGGCTGATTGTAAGAGGTCAAATCGACGGCGGTGGTGTAGCAGTGTAGGTTCTAACGGGGTGCGGGCGTGCACACACTCCGGCGCAGAAAAATAAGGCACTGGACACCAGTAGCATACCTGTGCACTCTAAGGTTGTGTCGGGCCACCGCCATGGGACTTGATACACCCCATGGTGGGACCAGCATAGGTAACTACAACATCGGGGGCCGTAAGACACATGAACTATGCGAGTAGGAGCCGATCATCATTGAATGGGTCACATCACCCTGATTATGGGGTGCCAGTTGGAAACTAGTTTATATGGGTTCAGAGATTAACATGGGGTACGATAGTATATTCGACCCTAGACAACTTAACCAAGTTTATAGTGCTTGCCCACTTCTTGTTATACTTATCATACCCAGTTCTTTATTCATAGACAAAATAGTACTAGACTTACTCAGGCTTTATGTCTGACTCTACTTTTCTTTCGTCTTCTTTTCTTCCGTTTCCCCCCCCCCCCCCCCCCCAGGTCCACAGGGAGGGAACACAGCAGCTTGACCATCCTTAACATCCAGCTTGAAGAAGAGAAATGTATTGCTTGGACTTTCCTGTTTTGAACTATGGCTTTGGACAATCCACTATGGGGACTTTTGCAGTTTATCTATGTTTTATTTATGCTTCTTTAAATAATGTAATCAAGACAGATTATGAAAGTGTTATGTTATGTTTTGGAAAAAGTGTAAGACTATTATGGTGTTGTTGTTGTAACACGTATTTGCTTTTATGAAATAAAAGTTTGTTGATTTTCCGCTGTTTACAAATATGTGTTCTTATATCTGTCTTGTATATCTGTGACTTGTACTTATAAACCTCCACCAAAATTAGGGCATTCCCTTTGAGAGTGACCCTAACGGAGGTGGGGTGTTTCACTTGGTATCAGGGCATAGGTTTACCAGATAAGATAAAAAGTTTTGAAAAATTATTTTCAAAAAGGAAATTTAAAGAAGCATTTTTAAAAGAAAAATATTATTTTATTTTAAAAAAGGCAAAGTCCACTCCCCAAAGCCATAGGTACTATCTCTTATCCTTCGTTTTGAATCTATCCTTTTTGTTTCAGCATGTCCGAAGATCTTAACTTGCCGGAAGGGGTACCAATACCTGGTTGGTTTAGACGGTTCTTAGAAGCAAGAGCCACTCAGCCAGGTGCTACCATTCCTCCTCCCCCAGCTGCCGGAAATCATCCAGCTGCAGCGGCACCTTTTCCTATACCTCCTCCATGGGGAAACATGTTTGCTAAGATATGTAAAGATTTTAAAACTATGGGAGGAAGGGATTTCCATGGAACTGAGTCCTTCGTGGCAGCCAGAAATTGGCTGAAAGAAACTGAGGACCTATTCATCATCATTGAGGTAGAGGATAGACAAAAAGTACAATTGGCAGTATGGCTATTGAAGGGCGAGGCTTCCTACTGGTGGGAAGTCACTAATGCTGAAAGACCAGTGGAGACATGGGAGGACTTTAGGGCAAGGTTTGAGACTAAATTTCTCTCAGATGCGGAAAGAAGTTTGCAGTTGGAAAAATTCTTATTTCTTAAGCAAGGGAACAAGACAGTCAGAGAGTATGTGAATCAGTTCGATGAGTTGGCTAGGTTTGGGCTTGACCTAGTCAACACCCCGCACAAGAAGGCTCTCCGTTTCGTCAAAGGGTTGAATGAGCCATTACACAGTTTGGCCATGACCCATATACCCATGGGAGCCACGTATGAAAGACTGGTGCAAATGGCATTGCTGAATGAAGAGGATAAGGGCAAGAAGGAGACAAAGGCAGAAAGCTCTCAAGGGAAGAAAGAGGGCTTGCAGCCTAAGAAGACAGACTTTAAGAAGGGCGGGAAAGGCAACAAAGAGAAGAGGAAGTGCAATTTCTGTGGCAAAGTGGGGCACTTAGTAAAGGACTGCCGGAAAAAGAAGGCCAAGGAGAATGGTGGGTGCTTTTCTTGCGGTGAGACAGGCCACAGGGCTAAGGACTGTCCAAAGAAACGAGGACAGGGGCAAAGGGCTGGATCCACCCCAGGGGCACAGGTTCATGTGCTGGAAGCGCCACCTCTGCAACAGCGAGGTATAAATACTTCTGTAGAAAGTGTAGTTTATCTTTATTATCACCCCGTTCGCACTTTATTTGATTCTGGCGCATCACACTCCTTTATCTCGTCTGCTTTAGTAGAATCTCTGCACCTAAAAACTAGTATGGTAGAGGACCCCTTAATTGTTTCAAACCCAATTGGGGGCCCAGCTCATTTGTCTATGATCTGTGTGGGATTGAAAATTTCTATTCTAAGTGTAGAATTTCAATGTAGTGCCTTTGTTTTGGGCTTTTCGGGTTATGGTTTGATTTTGGGTATGGATTGGCTATCCAGTAATGGGGCCATCCTTGATTGTAAAAAAAGGGTTGTTAGGCTCCTAACCCAGCTCGGTAATACTTTGGAAATTTCTTGTAATCCCTCATACGCGGTTATGCTTAGTTATCTTGAATCACTAGATGCCTCTGTTGAAAATTTGCAATTAGTTAGAGTGGTCCGGGAATATCCGGATGTCTTTGAAGAGGTGAAGGGCTTGCCTCCGAAGCGGGAAATAGACTTCCGCATATATCTTGTAGATAATGCAAAGCCCGTTGCGTTGCCCGTTAGACACATGGCTCCACGAGAAAGGAAAGAGCTCAGTAAACAGATTAAAGAGCTTCTAGAAAAGGGGTTCATTAGGAGGAGCATTTCAGAATGGGGCGCTCCGGTGGTGTTCGCTACAAAGGCGGATGGTTCACTCCGTCTATGTGTTGACTATAGGGAGCTCAACAAGCTAACGAAAAAGAATAGGCACCCTCTCCCTAGAATTGACGATTTATTTGACCAGCTTGTAGGAGCGTCTGTTTTCTCCCAGCTCGATTTAGCAACCGGTTTTCATCAGCTAAGGGTGGCTGAAGATAGCATCGATAAAACGGCATTCAGAACCCCAGACGGCTTCTTTGAATGGCTTGTCATGCCTTTCGGCTTGAAAAATGCACCTGCTTACTTCGTGGACCTAATGAGTAGGGTATTTAGAGATTTCCTCAACAAATTCGTAGTGGTCTTCGTAGATGATATCCTTATCTTCTCAAAGAGTGAAGAGGAACATGCTCAGCACTTAAGGGCAATCATGGAAACTTTGCGAGTCCATCAACTAAAAGCCAAATTCTCCAAATGCCACTTTTGGAGAGAAGAGGTGAGGTTCCTTGGGCACATAGTATCCAAACAAGGGTTAGCAGTGGACCCTGCTAAGGTAGTGGCGGTACAGGATTGGAAGACACCAAGGAATGCAACTGAGGTCCGAAGCTTTCTAGGACTAGCAGGTTTCTATCGAAAGTTCATAAGGGATTTTGCGAAAATCTCAGCTCCGCTCACGAAGTTGACAATTGTTTATTTTCAAGAGATAATTCATCTATGTGGGATACCTTCTAGTAAGTGAACAAGATCCAAGATTCACTAGTGAATTTTGGAGAGCTTGCATGGAACCATGAGTACGCAGTTAGGCTTGAGCCAAGTATACTAGAAGGAGAATAAGTGAAAGAGGAACGAGAAATAGGTTCCAACTCATATTTTGGAAACAAGAATTAAGAAGCTACGAAATTGTGAAGTTAAAGACGGACAAAGCATAATGGAGTTAAGCTCAAAAAATGCGACTTAGAAGATTGAAGACTAGATTCGTGCATAATATCTCTTCTTAAGAGTATATCCTTGATCCCTCTCTTCCTGTAGAGCTTACTTGCATAGTATCTTTTCTATATATCCTCTCAGTCCCATTCTCAATCCAATTTCTGTTGCAAACCACATAGGGAGTATGACTCATCTGTTAGTAACACATGTTGGGGGCTCGAGGGTGTTCATTGGTTTGACTAAAGTTTTTGGGTTTTATAGGATACAGATTGGTCTTAGGAAGGGAGTCCCTTGTGACCTAAAAGGAGTCCATCATGCTTAGTTGCCTAGAATCATATATGGTGATTGGGTTGAGTAACTCTTTGGGTGTCAGTCTGATGTTGATTTCGGTCTTCGGGGCTGATGCTTAGGGAGTTCTTCTCCTAATCAATATATATGTGGCATAGGTTTTCAGTTTTGACATTGCCTAATGGGCACAAAGTTTTTACTTGCTTCTATCATTCGACTATACCTTTAGATAGGAACAATTGGGAAAATGTCCTATAGATTAGAGCTACCCGAAAGATTGACCGGAGTCCACAACGTTTTTCACGTTTCACATCTCCGAAAATGTCTACATGAGTCTGCTGAGGTGGTAGAGCCAAATATCCTCGAAGAGGCCGAAGTGGAACGCGAAGCAACCATAAGGAAAGTTCCAACCCGCATATTAGGAACGGAAGTGAAGAAGCTACGCAACCGTGAAGTCAAGCTCGTCAAAGTTCAGTGGAGCGACGCCGAGGGAGACGCGACTTGGGAAACTGAAGCTAGAATCCGTACAGCCTACCCTTTTCTGTTCGAGGGTACATCCTTGATCTTTCATTTTCCTTAAGTTGCGCTTTTATCTATCTTTTTAGGTATACTTCCTCGACCTTATCTTTTAGGTAGAAACCCTTTGGATGGAAACATGTAATTGAAACATGTTATGGATGACGGTTGCAAGTGGTTGCAAGTGATTGCTAGTGGTTGCTCGTGGTTGCATATACACACACAATCTAGGTTTTAGATCGGCTCAGTCACTTCATATTGCATATGCATATATGTTTGCATTCGTATATGATTGAACTCTAATGTGTTGTCATGTGGATGTTGCATTTGTATTGAATGATTGTGCACTCATGTAGAATCATGAATAGGAAAATTTGCATACATAATGGATTCATGGCACTTACATAATTCGCATTAAGGAGGTCAACTGAATCAGTAGACCGCCTGATTTTGCATTAGATAAGTACATGTACACACACACTTCGCATATGATCATGAAGCATTAGAAGTCTTTTAAGGACAATGGATGCTCGTGTTTGATGGATGAGTAGATGGATGATTGGATGTTAGGATATACATTCCTCCTAACTTGAAGATTTCGGGGACGAAATCCTTTTAAGTGGGGGAGAATGTAACACCCCGCGAATTCTATAACTGTGAAACTCACAAATTAAAGTATAATTAATTTCAAATCAAAGAACTAAGGGAAACGGGATACGCCATTGCGTTCGTCTCGGAAAAATACGCGAAATAGAGTCCGAGTTTTCGAAAAACGGATATCGTATGAAGAAGTTATGGACGAACGAAGTTGGGCGAAAAACCGGAGAAGGGTCAGAATGCACTGGCGCACTTGGGAAGTGCGCCAGAACAAAAATGAACTGGCGCACCTGTGAAGTGCGCCAGTACATTTTTGACCTGGCGCACCTGCCAAGTGCGCCCAGGTCAAAAATGACCTGCTGGCCAGGTCTGGTCTAGCCCTGGCTGGCCAGGTCTGTGTTTGGCCGATTTTCAGAAGCTTGCTTTGTCATTAGGGCTAGGTGGCAGGCTCTAATTGGTCTCTCTTGCGAATGAATGGCTACGATCAATCCAAGCAACATCAATGGTTCTAATCAGTTCATTACCCCTATAAAAACAACCCTAGACTAACCCTAATCTATTCATTCAAAAATAAGAACAAAGCCGCCATGTTGCTGAGGAACGACTAGGGGTAGCCACCAAATTGGAGAGAGAGGATTAGGAGGCAAATTCTAAAGCATAAAGCAACCTAAACAAATCAAATCAACAAGGAATCGTATCTCCAAATCCCTAAATTGGAGAATTCGCCATACAATTGTAAGTAGAGTATTACTTTGGTATGAACAAATAATTGTGTTGGTTTGTATGCTTGAATTGTGGCAATAAAGTAATTCATATTTGTGCATTCTTATCAATTTGAAATATTATATACGTTTGGATATTCTTGAATTATGTTATTCAATTATAAAGAACTACATGCGGTAGTTCTATGCAAGTATACGTTTGGAATATTTCGCAAATTATGTAATCCATGTTGAAGCTACATGTATGTAGTTGATTTAAATTCATGCAAGTTTGGGGCTTTGCTACTGTGCCATCATAATGTGTATTTTTATACAAACGTCATTTTTATGAAGTAATTGGAATTGGTTTGGGTTATCATAATCCATATGAAATTATGTTGAAAATTGGGCATCATGTATTAAGCCATGCTTTTGTACTAGAAAACCTATTTGCAAACTTAAGAATATGGCTAGGCTATGAATGATATTTAGCATAATTGAAATCCATGATTAAGTCTATCTTGTTTACAAGAATTTTATGATGACATATGTGGTACATAGCTAGGTTAGGCTCAAAAATCCCTTTTTGTAAGTTTACATGACTAAAGTAAGAATCATGATTTCATGTTAGAAATATTTATGCCATGGTTATGTGAACAAATTTAACTATACTTATGCCATGCTTATGTTTGATATTATGCCATGCTTATGTTTGACATTATGCCATGCTTATGTTAGAGATATTTATGCCATGCTTATGTTTGACATTATGCTTAAATAAAAATATAGGTTCATGTGTCAATAATGATACCCAATTTAGATTCTTATCTCTATTACAAGTTCACATGCTTTGATTCATGTCACCTATGCTTTATGACCAAAGTATATGTTACCACTATGCAAGTAAACCAGTTTCTATTTTGTATTTCCAACGTCATATTGCAAGTTCATGCGCTCACATTCCCCTCTTTGTGTATGTAATCACGCTTTAAGCCTCCCCTTTTCGCATGGCTAAATTGGGCTTTAAAAGGCTAAGCCCAATATATATGTAATAAACGGACGTGTAAAACGGGGGAAAATAACGTTGGGTTAAAATTACTAATGAATGGAAATATAAAATAGAAGGGCCCAAATTCAAGTATGGGTTGGGCCCATGATTGGTGTAACCTTTACACCATTAACTTAATAATTGGCCGCAAATATTTACATATAAGAAAATAAAGAAGAAAGACAAAATATGTAAATGTAGAACATACGATGTGTTTAACCCGAGGTTGGATTGAGTTGTGATGTAAACCTGCCCGGAACCACCCGGCTGTCCAGTAGTCACAACAATACCTATCCAATGTGGGAGTTTAAACATGGAGCCCAATAAGGACCCGAGGTTAGACTGAGTTGTGGCGTAAGACTGCCCGGAACCAACCGGCAACAGGCAGCCACAACAATTCCTGTCTAATGTGAGAGGTCAGGGCCTTAATAAGACAATTAAGGCTGAGTCAGGATTGTTAGGATTAAGTGAACTAAAGACTAAATCAAAATGGAACATGCTAAACTAAACGGACTGGTGGGGGTTAGGTTAGAAAACACTTAACCAACTTAGCATGTTGGCTAGAGATAGAAAACCTAGTAACGGGGGACCCTTTTCAGCAGTAACCCTAAAAGGTGTATCAGGATACCCTGAAACTAGGCAGGGTGGGGCACGATTACTGGGCTGATTGTAAGAGGTCAAATCGACGGCGGTGGTGTAGCAGTGTAGGTTCTAACGGGGTGCGGGCGTGCACACACTCCGGCGCAGAAAAATAAGGCACTGGACACTAGTAGCATACCTGTGCACTCTAAGGTTGTGTCGGGCCGCCGCCATGGGACTTGATACACCCCATGGTGGGACCAGCATAGGTAACTACAACATCGGGGGCCGTAAGACACATGAACTATGCGAGTAGGAGCCGATCATCATTGAATGGGTCACATCACCCTGATTATGGGGTGCCAGTTGGAAACTAGTTTATATGGGTTCAGAGATTAACATGGGGTACGATAGTATATTCGACCCTAGACAACTTAACCAAGTTTATAGTGCTTGCCCACTTCTTGTTATACTTATCATACCCAGTTCTTTATTCATAGACAAAATAGTACTAGACTTACTCAGGCTTTATGTCTGAATCTACTTTTCTTTCGTCTTCTTTTCTTCCGTTTCCCCCCCCCCCCCCAGGTCCACAGGGAGGGAACACAGCAGCTTGACCATCCTTAACATCCAGCTTGAAGAAGAGAAATGTATTGCTTGGACTTTCCTGTTTTGAACTATGGCTTTGGACAATCCACTATGGGGACTTTTGCAGTTTATCTATGTTTTATTTATGCTTCTTTAAATAATGTAATCAAGACAGATTATGAAAGTGTTATGTTATGTTTTGTAAAAAGTGTAAGACTATTATGGTGTTGTTGTTGTAACACGTATTTGCTTTTATGAAATAAAAGTTTGTTGATTTTCCGCTGTTTACAAATATGTGTTCTTATATCTGTCTTGTATATCTGTGACTTGTACTTATAAACCTCCACCAAAATTAGGGCATTCCCTTTGAGAGTGACCCTAACGGAGGTGGGGTGTTTCACAAACACTATTTTTATTCGAATTTGAATTAAACATTTTTCAAAATCTAACCTTTGGATATCAAAACTCACGTACTCATTTGAAAGCTCTTTTCGATACGAACCCCTAGGTTCCGGTTTCAGAAGAATCCGACAGTCGGATCTTCCGTAACGTCAAATCGAAGTCAATGGTCGAAATTCATGAATGGTCGTTGCACGAAACGTTCTATTCAAACCATTTATATATATTTCAATATATGTCGCCGATTTCCATTCAAAACGTATTTTATAAAACGTTTATAAATTCGTTTTAAAAACGATTCTAACTTTGAAGCACCCCACATCCATTAATGTCACTCACAAAGGGAATGCATTAACTTCAGTGACGCGTCATAGGTAAAAGATGCAGATAATTTACAAGACAGACTATTAAAGCAGCAGAAAATAAATAATACTTTACTTCATTGATAAAACAGCTTGTACAAAGATTGTTTCCAACACCAATACCCAGTACAACAAAGTATCTGTCTTGTTTAACAAAAATAAAGAAGAATAAATTGAAAATAATATTCCACAATAAAGCATGAGCCAGCCATAGCAGTGGAAAAGAGAGTCCAAAGCAATACATCGACCATCTTCGAGCTTGGAAAGAAAACTGAGATAAATGTGACATTCTCTCCCTACGAACCTAGGTGGGAAACGGAAGAAAAGAAAGCGAAACAAAATAGAGTCAGGCATAAAGCCTGGTAAGTCCAGTGACTTTCAGCATGTAAGAAGGGAAAAGCATCATGACATGAATAAACTGAATATAAGACAATACCGTGACAACAAGGGTAACAAGATAACATAAGTTTTGCACAAGATATTATAAGGCAAGATAAACTGAATGCGCTTCTGCTCTTTCTCCGCTTCGCTACTACCCTGTTACTTTGATTCCTGTATCCCTGCACCATCTAACTAGTGTCCCAACTAGTAACCTGTGTAAAATGATAATATGATAACGTGATCCCAATCCCCGCAATTGTGGTAGCCTTCAGGTGTACATCTAGTATGAGGATCTTACCTCAATCAGCCTAATTACCATGAAGATGTTAGATGCATCCTTACTACCCAATCGATCGACTCCCTACTTGTATTAGTTTTCCATGTGTGTGTGTCAATCGGCCCTCTCTTGCATGTATATACCCTATGATGGTCCCACCATATGGTGTACCAACCCTTATGATAGCAACCCGACACGATTCAAGATGCACAATGTATAACTACGGGTACCCAGTGCCTGCTTTTTCCCACTCCGGAGTACATGCACGCCCGTAAACCGGCGGAACCTACACTGACTTACCCCCTACCATTATTTTGACCGCTTATAATCAGCCTAGTAATCGTGCCCCACCCTGCCTAGTTCAGGTTACCATGATACATCTATGTGGGTTACTGCTGAAATGGGTCCCCGTTACTAGGGTTTCCTACTGGTTAAGTTCGTGGGCCTATAAATACAAATGTTACCAACCTACGCGTGATATACTTAACCCTCCCACTGATTCAAGCTTGTTTATTTAACAGTTAAGTTTGTAGGCCAATATATACTAATATTACACACCTACGCAAGGTTTCCTTAACCCTCCTACTTATCAAGTCAATATGTTGGTTAAGCTTGCCTTAACCCTATCCACTTTTTTCATGTAATATTGGTTAAGTGCCATCTATTCATGTTAACTTAACCCACCCACACATTATGTCATATTGGTTAAGTATTGTCCACTCATGTTAACTTAACCCACCTACTTATCACGTCATGTTGGTTAAGTGTTTCTTATTAACTTAACCCTGTTCATTCATCATGTTATATTGGTTAAGTGTTCCTATTAACTTAACCCCACTCGTTCATCATGTTATATTGGTTAAGTGTTGCCCACTAGTGTTACTTAACACTATCAAACATCATGTTATATATTGGTTAAGTGTTATCCTCTTGTGTTACTTAACCCTACCACACGTCGTGTTATATATTGGTTAAGTGTTCCTTATTAACTTAACCCTACCCATTCATCATGTTATATTGGTTAAGTGTTTCTTATTTAACCTTACCCCATCCATCTGTATAATTTACAAGTTATAATGGTTAAGTGTTCCCAATTTAACCTAACCTCATCCATCTATTTATTTAACATGTTATAACGGTTAATTGTTCCCTTAGTTAACTTAACCATACCATTCTTAGCATGTCTTGTTCATTGGCATTAATTGATTTATTAATGCACCAACCTCTCACATTAGATCTGTGTTGTTGCGGTTAGTGGATTTGCCGTGCGGTTCCGGGCAGTTTTACACCACAACTCAATATAATCTCGGGTTTTTCTTGGACATGATGCGCTTACCTCTCACATTAGATCTGTGTCGTTGCGGTTACTGGATGTGTTGGGCGGTTCCGGGAAGTTTTACACCACAACTCAATCTAACCTTGGGTTAGGCATGTTCATCTTTTAGCAAATTTACATATTTACCGTGTATACCCAAATCTAGATTTTATATGCTAATTACCCAAATTCAGCAAAACTAGTCATGTTCCATTTCTAAAGTATGCCCAACAAATTCCAATTACAAGTTATTAATCAAAATCGGCAATACCCAATCTTCCCAAATTTACAATAATAGTCATGCTCCAATATTACAATATACATTATGCTTGGCGTCCCAACCAATAGTTATGCCCAATCTAGATTTAATATTATAGTTTACAGTTTATGCCCAAAACTTGGTTTACATGCCAATTAACCCAAACTTTCAGTTATAATGGTAATAATGCCCCCAATGTCAACTACAAGTTATACCCAACAACTTCACCAAATATGTTATGTCCAATTATTTCACCAATTACGTTATGCCCAATATTTACCCAAAATAGGTCATACCCAAACCTCAATTGCAAGTTACACCCAATAGTACATTAAATAAATTAGGCCCAGTTCCCTCGTATTCCAATCGTATATATATAACAAGATTTTGTCTAGGTTCGAGACAACCTAGATCCATAAAAAGGGGAAGAAGAGAAACCATAAGAGATTAGGCATAAAATAGCCATACGACGCTAGATATGATAATAGCAATTTCAGGAACATATAAGAAGTATAGATCAGAATAAAATTACATCGCAGGCATAAATCTGATAGATTATATTTGAATAACATCGCAGGCACAAATCTGATAAAATAGATTTGAATAACATCGCAGGCACAAATCTGATAAAATAGATAGGATAAATCTGAAAGGATTATCACATAATCAGGTACAACTTGGATTCAGATAATTACGTGCCAAGAATTTCAATGAAGAATTCACATCTGAAAGTAACTTGAACTTACATTGCTAGGATTAAGAAAAGGTAATGGAATCGTTGTTAATGTTGCAGAAATTCTAATTTGATGTTGATTAATCTTCAAAGCTGATTTTTTTATGAAGAACTTCTAACATGATTTAGGTTTTAGAGGCGGTGGCTAAGTGGATTGAAAGTTAAGCAGCATAGCGGTGTCAGAACGAATTGTTATGAATTAGGTTAGGTCTAGGCACTATTTTATAGGTGTACAGAGCGTTTTAGAGCCCTTAGATCACCCTAGAAGCCATCAGGTCCGTACAACACATCAAAACACGTCATAGGAAGCCGCTCAGCCTGTTTGGGCTCGGATCCGAAAAGGGGTCGACCCCTCCATTAGGGGGTCGACACCTATGTCAAAACCCCTTAGGGGGTCGACACCTATGTCGACTCCCCTTAAGGGGGTCGACACCCCTGGGTGGGAAACTTCCCGCCCAGCCCGCTCACCTGATTTCCAAAGTTTTGGAATTCTTCTCTAGGCTGGTTTAATTAATTATTAATTCTCTAAATTCCGGTAATCTTCCGAGGCCCATAACTCCCTCGTACGGAGTCCGATTTACGCAAACTCGGACTCTATCTCAAGCAGAATTCCAAGACGAACGCAATGGCACAACTCGTTTCACCTAATTCTTCTTTTGCAAATTAATTATTCTTTCATTTGTTAATTTAATATTCTTAGAAAAATACGGGGTGTTAAAACTTCTATATCAATTTTTAATAAAAATTGAATATTCCATATCATAATTATATTTAAATGATAATCTTTTCAAAATATTTTATTTTGAAATCCATTTCCTTTCCATATTCATTATAAAATGAATAAAATCGACATAAAAATCCATTCGAGTCAAAAGGGCGCAAATCTACTTAACTCGGCTATATATATTTGAATATATTCATGGCCATCCAAAATCGGACATCAAAACCAAATTTTGAATATATTTTGTGTCCATCCAAAATCGGACATCAGATTTATTCTTTAATCTTTTTGTGTCCATCCAAAATCAGACATCAAAATCGTTCTTTCCAAACAGAAATGAGACCCAATCAATTACCATATAATTTTAGTTTTATGGATTTCATACATCGGACGTATTCAATAATAATGATGAATAATCATCAAACATCCAAAAACAACAAGAGTGCACTCTACAACTGTACAAGCATTAAATAAATAAATAATGCTTACAATAGTCTGTCAATCTATCGAACGACATACAACTAATCACAAGGGAGACATGTGATCAGAATATCATCCCCAGACCCGTATGGGGTTTCAACCATCAAATAATTATTATTATTTATGCACTTGGGCGATGTGTAAAAATTATCGTCCTAATCGATATCGCAAAAATATGCGAGCATAAACAAGTCGTCCGACTTGTAAATGGATGTGTATTCTTATTTTAACTACCATATAAATTTTTAACCATTTAACATTTTTATAACATGTTAAATATTTATGAAACTCAATCTTTTTATTTTTCATACATAAGCTAAAAATCATATTTTTAACTTCTACTAATTTTTCTAACATATTTTAGAAAATTTCGGTAGCATAACGGCATGTTATTAAAACCGAAATAAGGTCTAGCCTTATTTATCGACTAATAATGGCTTGCGCCATATACAAACCAAATCTCATCAAATCTATACACATTCCTAATCAAATCTCAAATGATTTCATAATAGGGTTGCCAAACCCTATTAAATAACAATCAATCAATTCAAAAATCAACCAAACATCCATGGTTTCAAACAAAAAGTAGTGTTACGGGCTACTAAGCCCCGTCTGCAACCTAGGATATAATAAATTAATTAAAAGTTGAGAGAGAAAAGGTTCTCACCTTGGGTTTCCACTCCGCCATTCTTTCCAAGCGAAGAAGACGAGTATCACGCCGACTACAATTAAGCGAACATGATATCCTACATGATTGATTTTTATTAATAACATACATACAATAAAAATCATACTTTCATACAACAAAAAATCGTATTTTTACATAACTAAAGATCATATTCTTATTTAACTAAAAATCATGTATTTACATAAAATAACTAAAATCACGTTTTTACGTAACTAAAAATCGTATTTTTACATGCTTAAAAATCATATTTTTACATACCTAAAAATCGTATCTTTACATACTTAAAAATCGTATCTTTATATACATAAAAATCGTATCTTTACATACATAAAAATCGTATCTTTACATACTTAAAAATCGTATCTTTAACTTGCTAAAAAAACAGATTTTATATACTTAAAAATTGCGTTTTTTACTTGATAAAAATCAAAATTTTAGATACTTAAAAAGCGTATTTTTAACTTACTAAAAATCAGACTTTTATGTACTTAAAAATCATATTTTTAATTTAATAAAAGTCATATTTTTAACTAACTAAAAATCATAAAAACTTACTCATTTTTTACTTTAAGGTTTCCATTTCGAAGCTCACTGGTGGCCTCAGCGATGGCGAACTGCAGGTGGCACTGAGGGTGGTTGCGCGCTTCTCTCTGGCGGATGTTGGTTACTGATGTGGAACGAATAGGGGCTGCAGGTTTGAACTGGAAAAGGAGGTTCTTGCGTGGTTGGTATCGGAGAAGCAGGCGGAGGAGGAGAAGTCGCGGGTGCAGGCTGTGGCGTTGGGCTCGCGGTGGTGGGTGGAAGGGCGACACAGATTTGGGCTCGCGGTGGTGGCTCGCCGCGGTTTTGGTTTCCGCGATGGAGGGGTGACTGGATGTGAAGAAGACGGGGTGGCGGACGATGGAAGCGGCGGCGAGATGGCACGGTGGTGGGCCGGAGGGCACGGCGATAATAATGGGATCTTCTACTAAACAAGTACTAAGGCGCCAAGACTCAACTGTGGAAGCAGATATAAACGAATGTGAAGCGCTAAAATAAAAAAAATAGTGCTAACAGGATGATTAAAAAGAAAAACTAAACATTTTCAACAGGAACTTTACTACCTCTCTCTCAGGTATGCTGGCGGTGAGAGTATGCACTTGCCCTCTGGAAAATCTTGTTCTTTGTTCTTGCCCTTGTCCTTAAGTATATGACCCGTTATACTATAATAAATACACTTCCTCTTATCTTAGGTTTTACTATTCTTTCCTCCCTTCTTATCTTGTGATTCTTCCTCTTACACCTCTTTCTTTTTACCTCCTTTGCGAACCAAGTCCATATCCATGAGTTTCTCATCCTTGGGTTGTGCTCCTTAGCCAAACTCCCTCGTTCTCATCTTTACCATCCTTGTGTAACATGTTGACAAGTCTCTCGAATGCTGCCTCCATCGCATGGAAAACCCTACAAAGCTTGAAAGAATATTAGCCGTAGGTGAAACTACTGCGACTATAGATGGAAATTGGGAACTTATTTGCCCTATAACAGGTGTCGTAGTCTCATCAAGCCTACGGAACCATGCCGCGATGAGGTTACCTCCCAGAAAGCCAGGAGCCCTGGAGACTCAGGAAAGAAGGAAACAAGGATTCAAACAAAGGATCAAAAGATAGTGCATATGGCTTTGGGGGAATATGCCTTTAAAACAAAACTATTCTTTTGAAAATGCTTCCTTTAAAACCATTTTGAAAATAATTTTTCAAATCTTTTATCTGATCCGGTAACCTTCAGCTCTGATACCAAGTGAAACACCCCACATCCATTATTGTCACTCACAAAGGGAATGCATTAACTTTAGTGAAGCATCATAGGTAAAAGATGCAGATAAATTACATGACAGACTATTAAAGCAGCGGAAAATAAATAAAACTTTACTTCGTTGATAAAATAGCTTGTACAAAGATTGTTTTCCAACACTAATACCTAGTACAACAAAGTATCTGTCTTGTTTAACAAAAATAAAGAAGCATAAATCGATAATGATATTCCCCAACAAAGCATGAGCCAGCCATAGCATTGGAAAAGAGAGTCCAAAGCAATACATTGACCATCTTCGAGCTTGGAATGAAACTGAGCAAAGTGTAACATTCCCTCCCTGCGAACCTGGGGGAGGGGGCGGGGGGAAGAAAAGAAAGCGAAACAAAACAGAGTCAGACATAAAGCCTGGTAAGTCCAGTGACTTTCAGCATGTAAGAAGGGAAAAGCATCATGACATGAATAAACTGAATATAAGACAATACCGTGACAATAAGCACAACAAGATAACATAAGTTTAGCAAAAGATATGATAAGCCCAGACAAACTGAATGCGCTTCTACTCTTTCTTTGCTTCGCTACTAACCTGTTATTTTGATTCCTATATCTCTGCACCCCCTAACTAGTGTCCCAACTAGTAACCCGTGTAAAATGATAATATGATAACGTGATCCCAATCCCCGCAATTGTGGTAGCCTTCAGGTGTACATCTAGTATGAGGATCTTATCTCAATCAACCTAATTGCCATAAAGATGTTAGATGTATCCTTACTACCCTATCGACTGACTTCCTACTTGTATTAGTGTACCACATGTCTATGTGAATCGACCTTCTCTTGCGTGTAGATATCCTGTGCTGGTCCCACCATAAGGTGTATCAATCCTTATGATAGCAACCCGACACGATTCAAGATGCAGTCTATAACTACTAGTACCCAGTGCTTGCTTTTTCCCACTCCGGAGTACGTGCACGCCCGTAAACCGTCCGAACCTACACTGACGTACCCCCTGCCGCTATTTTGAGCGCTTATAATCAACTTAGTAATCATGCCCCACCCTGCCTAGTTCAGGGTACCATGATACATCTATGTGGGTTACTGCTGAAATGGGTCCCCATTACTAGGGTTTCTTACTGGTTAAGTTCGTGGGACTATATATACAAATATTTCCCACCTACGCGTGATGTACTTAACTCTCCCACTAATTCAAGCATGTTTATTTACCGGTTAAGTTTATGGGCCTATACATACTAATATTACTCACCTACGCAAGGTTTACTTAACCCTCCTACCTATCAAGTCAATATGTATTATTGGTTAAGCTTGCCTTAACCCTATCCACTTTGTTCATGTAATATTGGTTAAGTGTTGTCTATTCATGTTAACTTAACCCACCCACACATCATATCATATTGGTTAAGTATTGTCCATTCATGTTAACTTAACCCACCTACTTATCACGTCATGCTGGTTAAGTGTTTCTTATTAACTTAACCCTGTTCACTCATCATGTTATATTGGCTAAGTGTTCCTATTAACTTAACCCCACTCGTTCATCATGTTATATTAGTTAAGTGTTGCCCTCTTGTGTTGCTTAACCCTACCATACATCATGTTATATATTGGTTAAGTGTTTCTTATGAACTTAACCCTACCCTTCATCATGTTATACTGGTTAAGTGTTTCTTATTTAACCTAACCCCATCCATTTGTTTAATTAACATGTTATAACGGTTAAGTGTTCCCAATTTAAACTAACCTCATCCATCTGTTTAATTAACATGTTATAACAGTTAAGTGTTCCCTTATTTAACTTAACCCTACCATTCTTAGCATGTCTTGTTCATTAGCATTAGTTGATTTATTAATGCACCATCCGATCACATTAGATCTGCGTTGTTGCGGTTATTGGATATGCCGAGCGGTTCCGGGAAGTTTTACACCACAACTCTAACCTCGTGATTTTCTTGGGCATGATGTGCTAATCTCACTCATTAGATCTTTGTTGTTGTGGTTACTGGATGTGCCGGGCGGTTCCTTGCAGTTTTACACCATAACTCAATCTAACCTCGGGTTAGGCATGTTCATCTTTTAGCCAATTTACGTATTTACATATATATACCCAAATCTAGATTTTATATGCTAATTACCCAAATTCACCAAAACTAGTCATATTCCAATTCTCAAGTTATGCCCAACAAATTCCAATTACAAGTTATTAATAAAAATAGGCTATACCCAATCTTCCCAAATTTACGATAATAGTCATGCTCCAAAATCACAATATACATTATGCCTGGCGTCCCAACCAATAGTTATGCCCAATCTAGATTTAATATTCTAGTTCGCAGTTTATGCCCAAAACTTGGTTTACATACCAATTAACCCAAACTTGCCGTTATAATGATAATAATGCCCAATGTCAACTACAAGTTATACCCAACAATTTCACCAAATATGTTATATCCAATTATTTCACCAATTACGTCATGCCCAATATTTACCCAAAATAGGTCATACCCAAACCTCAATTGCAAGTTATACCCAACAGTACATAAGATAGATTAGGCCCAATTCCCCCGTATTCCAATCAT